>VZRJ01000413.1:56494-104403 GCA_013397565.1 Ptilonorhynchus violaceus
AAAAAAAAAAAAAAAAAGGTTTGGAAAACGTTCCGCCGCCGCGCGAAGGGGAGGTCGGCTCTCGCCGCTGTATTGCTCAGCAGATAAGGGGGCTAATAAAAAGAAAATTGAATTACTAATGATGGCCGAGGAACAGAGTCTATAAAAACCTGGCAATCGCTCGGATTTGGGAAAGGGGAGGGAGAGAGGGGGGGAAAAAAAAAAAAAAGGGAATCAATTTTCTCCGGACAAGGTGCGCTCGTTTTTTATTCCGGCGCGTCTTATCAGGAATTTAATTGGAGGGAGCATAAACAGGAGGAAATAGTTAGGGAATAATGAGGCTGGAGGTGTAAAAATCCTGCAGGATGGATGCTGGACACAATTTATTTGGCACAGGGATAATCACTTTAATTGAATTCCAAAGTGCAGCGTTCAGCAGCCTGGCCCTGGGGGGAGCAGGGAATGGTACAAAGAGGCTCCTCCGTGGCTTTTCCACCCTTTGGGATGTGCTTTTCCAGGCGGGACTTCTCCAGGATTGCTTCAGCACGGGCGCAGCTGGATGGGAGCGGGAGATAGAGGGAGATTCTCCAGGGATTCTTCCTTGTTTTCTGTGTGTTTGTTCCTTAAATCATGTGGTGGTTGCCGGGGTGGATGGTTCCGTGTGGGAGCGGTCGTGTCCTGCTTGGGGTGAACTTGGAATCGTGGAATGGTTTGGGATGGAAGGGATCTTAAAGATGAACTTATTTCCTTGTGTCCCGACTGAACCTGCGGAGTTCAAATCCTGGCTCCCTTTTCCTGCTCTGATCTCCAGGTCTGGGTGTTAAAGGAGTTTTTAAGGAGCTTTTGGATTTTTTCCTGGGAGAGGTGGGTTCATCATTAGTTTGGAATTCCAGAAGGGTTTAGGGTTGGAAGGGACTTTAAAGATCATCTCTTGCCATGGGCAGGGACACCTCCCACTATCCCAGGTTGCTCCAAGCACTATCCAACCTGGCCTTGAACATTTCCAGGGATGGAGCAGCCACAGCTTCCCTGGAAAACCTGAGCCAGCACCTCACCACCCCCCAGGGAAGAATTTCTTCCCAAAATCCCACTAAACCTTCCCTCCTCCAGCTAAATTGTTGCAATTCCCCATCTGTGGCCGTGCAATTCCATGGCCACAGGAGGAGTAAACTGGGAGCACATCCTTGTTGGATCCGTTACATCCAACCTTGTTTTGTGTCATTCCCCTTCAAGATATTCCTCCTTCCCTGCTTATCTTTCCCTTCCTCCCGCTCCAAAGTGAGATAAGCCGGTGCTTTGTGTTATCAGCTTCCTGCTTATCCCGCCTTGCCACCCCAGCGTTCAAACTGAATTCCATGGATGTGCCGAGCAGAAGGAAATCCTGTTTGTATTCCCATCTTCCCGGAGAGAATTCCATAGGATTCCTAAGGCATGCTTCACTCTGCGTCTGCAGCAGCTCCTACAACTCTTTAGGGTCGGAAAAAAATCCCCTAAATCCTCGTTTCTCCTCGCTCCATAGGGTGTGACGCGAGGGTGTCGGGATGGGCAAGGAGCGTTTGCTTGGAAAAACACTGGAGGCAGAAGTGGCAGGAGCTGTTGGAATTACTCGGGGGAGTAAAGGGGGTGTAAGTGGTGAGGAGCAAGTTATGGATGGCATCGGAATGCTCAGCTGCCTGGAATTTTATTGACTCCGGGTGTTCGGATCCCTCTGGCAGCTCTGGAAATCCCAGCCCTTGGATTTTATACCCTCTCCTTTTTGTTTTTTTTTCTCCCAAAGCAGAGTTAATATTTCCAGTGGGGTGATTCCCAGCGGGACAGCAATTCAGGGAATTTTTGGAGGTTTTTTCCCGTTGTTTTGTGTTTTATTTTGTATTCCTTTCTTGTCTCGCTGCTCTCCGAGGCGACGCCTCCGATCACGTTACGGCCGAGTTAAGCTCTTGATCCCATCCCTCAGGGAAACCCTTGGATCACACACAGGACTCCTTGGAGTTCAGCACATCTGTTCCTTCGCTCCATCATTACTCCCGTTTTCCCGAGTTCCTTCCAGCTGATCCCAACCCTTCCCAAGCCGCCGCTCCAGGGGAGCGTCGCTCCTCCTTATCCCACGTAGGTTTGACCTTTCCCATAAACCATTCCATTGCCGGCTCCCTCTTCCCTCTGCCTTGTCCTTGGGAAGCGGGGGCGCAGCGTGGCTGGCGAGGTGGCTCCTCACTCCTTCAGGAATTGGGAAAAGTTCACATTCCTGGCTCTTTGCCGGGCCCGGTGACATCAGCGCTCCTAAGGAACGGTTTTGGGTTTCCGCCTTGACTTGGCATTTCCAGGTGACTCGTCCCGAGCTCCAAGAGGAGCTGCAGGGAAGGGAACCAGGAGTGGGAATTCTCTTCCCAGATCCCTCTTTTAAAAAGATCGACCCCCTCGGCCTCGCTCAAGGAGCTGTTCCCGTGTGGACGGCGGCTCCGCGCTCCGAGGTTGGATTTGGGATCGGGATAAATCGGTGGCTGTGACAGAGGGAACGTCCGGAGGGAAATGGGGCAGAGATCCCAAAGGTGACGATTCCTGAGTATCCCTTTCCCTGCAGAACTCAATTTGTTGTGGAATGCACATCCCTGGCAGCGTTCCAGGTGAGGTTGGATGGAGCTCGGAGCAACATGGAATGTGTCCCGTGGCAGGGGCTTGGAATGAGATGACCTTGAAGATCCCTTCCCACCCAAACCATTCCATGATTTAGTGTTGGAAGTCACCTCTCAATCCATATTTTAGGTAGTTTTACCTCCATGTTTTTCCCTCAATACCTATTTTAGAGCCTCTCCTGCACCAGGTGCAGCTCCAGCTCCATGGGATTGGGAGATTCCATTGGTAGCCAGCAGCTCTTTGGGGAATAATAGGAAAAATCCTTGGCTTTGGGAATGGAGGACATCCTTCCATCGGCTCTGACCCTTGATATTCCCAAATCCATGGGGGGCTTTTCTAAGGATCCAAACCTTTCAGTGATGGCGCCGTGCGGAGCTAAAATAGGGAAAAAAAACAGAGGGAAAAAAAAAAATGGAAAACAGAGCAGTAGGTCCTGCACTTCTGCCTGGCCTTCAACATTTCCAGGGATGGAGCATCCACAAATTCTCTGGGCAGCCAGGACCTCACCACCCTCACAGGGATCCCGATATCCCGTCTAAACCTGCTCTTAGTTTGAAGCAATTCCCCCTTTTCCTGTCACTCGGTGCTCTTGGAAATAGAGATTAATCTTGGAAATAGAGATTTATTTGTCCAGGGAATACTTTGGCTTGGAAGGGACCTTTAGGAGTCTCCTAATCCAACCAAAAATGAACCAGTTTTGGATCTGCTGCTCGGAATTGAATGGAATTTCAGTGCTCATCCCTCTTATCCCTCTGGTTGTCTTTCCATTGGCTCCTAAATAAAAATAAGGAAAATAAAAGTGGGTGTTTAAGGCACTTGGAAAAGAGGGACAATGAGTCTCTTTTCCCTGTATTTTTTCCCTCCTTTTCCTGCTTTCTTTCACCTCATAAACTGTCTGATGGTATTCCCGGCACGGTCACGGTTGGAATTACTCCGGTGTGGATGATGGGAGAATCCCCCACCGCTCTGCCAGGATTCCCAAAATCCCACCCTGGCAGATGCCCAACTCCCTGTAAAACCTGCGTGCCTTTCTCCGTTCTGCTTTCTGCTTCCCGTTCTTTCCCAAATCCCTGTTTACGCTTTTGAACATTTTTTTTTTCCCATGGAAATCTTCCCGTTTGGTTTTCCCTATTGCGACTCGGAAGCGTCGCAGGGAAATTCCTCTCCCTGAGCCGAGTTAAGCCGTTCATTCCAAGACTTCCTGGATCACTCCGTGTGCTTTACGGAGCGCTAGAAATGAGCAAAACCCCTTGGAATACGGAACAGATGCCGGAGCGCACCTGGAATAAGGGATTTGTGGACTCAACAGCGTCTCCCGAGTCCTACAAAACTCTGCTGTTCCAGCAGCTTTGCCGGAATTTCGCTTTAAGGGATGGGGAAAAGCGTTCACTTTGCTCGTCAACGGGAATTTTGCCGCCGTCTCCCGGGAAATTTGAGTTCGAGGAACGTGGGGATAATCCCCACGCGTGCGGTTTTCGGGAGGTTTCTATTTGGGATTGTTTGGAGCGGCGTCAAGTGGGATTTTGGGTGGATGTGGGGACGGGAGCTGTTCCAAAAAGTTGATCTCACGTGTTATCGGCCCTTTAAGCTGCCCTCGGGGGATCTCCGTTGGGAAAGGGCACGGGAATTCTTGGAGATTTAATGTGCGGGTTGTGAATTCCGGCCTCGGTTGCGATGGGAAGCTCCGTGTTGTTCCTCACGGCGCCGGCAAATGTCCCGGGACATCTTATCCATGGGTGGGACAGGGAGAGCCCAGGCGAGTGGGAGTGGGTGGGATGTGCCGTGGAAGTTGGTTTTTTCCATGGAATCACAGAACGGTTTGGGTTGGAAGGGATCTTAAAGCCCCATCCAGTTCCATCCCCCTTCCACTATCCCAGGTTGCTCCAAGCCCCATCCAGCCTGGCCTTGGACACTTCCAAGGATGAGGCAGCCACAGCTTCTCTGGGAATTCCAGGGCCTCCCCGCTCTCCCAGGGAAGAATTCCTTCCCAATATTCCATCTAACCCTGCCCTCTGGCAGCGGGAAGCCATTCCCTGTTGTCCTGGCACTGTATTCCTTATCCAAAGTCCCTCTCCAGCTCTCCTGGAGCCCCTTTAGGCACTGGAAGGGGCTCTGAATTCTCCCTGGATCCTTCCCTTCTCCAGGCTGAACATTCCCAGCTCTCCCAGCCTGGCTCCAGAGCAAAGGGGCTTCAGCCCTTGGAACATCTCCATGGCCTCTGGAATTACTCCAACATCTCCACATCCTTCTGCTGTTGGACCTCAGAGCTGGATGCAGAATTCCAGGTGGGATCTCACCTGAGCGGGACAGAGGGGCAGAATTCCCCCTTTTCTTGCTGCCCAAGCTGTGGGATGAGCCCAGGACATGGGGAATTCCTGGGATGTGAGCACACATGGATGGGGCATGCCCAGTTTTTTACCCACCAACACCCTCAGCTCCTTCTCCTCGGGGCTGCTCCCAATCCATTCTTTTCCCATCTTTGGGGTGGCAAAGACACGCTCAGATCCAAGGGTTCAGCTGGAACAGTGCCAAATTCTCTTTTTGGGACAACAAAAGCTGGGAATTCTTTCCTTTTGAAGAAGAGCCCAACCTGTCACCCCACTAATGTTCATTTTTGGCTGCCTCGTGGTGTTTGCTGTGATTGGTGACCTTAATTTAGGAGTGACAACTTCCAAATGCTTCCCTCATCACCGGGAATCCAGGAGCGGCGTTATCGGGGCGCAAATCCAAAGGGAATTTGCTAGGGTGAAACGAGTCCCATCCCAGATTCCCACTCTGTTTTCCAAACAAGATTTACTCCCCTCTTTCCACATTAACCCGGGGGGGGGGCATTTTACAGCACTCCCTTCCCGCTCCCTTCCCGCATCCATCATTTCCCGACCCTCCTGCCGGAGCTGCCGTTGGGTTTTATTTTCCTACGGCAAAAAAAAAAAACACCGGGAAAAAAAGGGCATTGGAGCAGTTAAAGGCGGAGTGTTGCTTCCATAAGGAAAAAAGAAAATGCTGAATTAGGCACCCGAAAAAGGCAACGGCAGCGATCCTTTAATCCCGCATAAATTATCCACGGAGTCAGAGGCGAGCGGTTTTATGTATTGTTGGAGCTCTGCTAATTAATTATTCCGGGCTAATTGATGTTTAGGAGCTCCAAAGTTGGGTCCTTTCCTGGCTTAATGGACTTGGAATGTGGCAGGGGGATTTTTATTCCTGTCTTCGTTTTAGCCTCCCCTCTCCTTCTCTTGGGGTTAATGAAGTTTCTTAAATGTGGATGGGAGGAATAATAATGGATCGAGGGAATATCGCTCCATGAATGGTGGGTTAAAGTCAGGGGTGGATTTGGAGGCATTCCTGAAATCCAGGGGGAGTTGAGGCTCCGGTGTGAATATTTGAGGGATGAAGTGCCCTAAAGAAATGGATAAATATAGGTGAGCTGAGAAAGGGCAGGGTTAGTGGGATATTGGGAAGGAATCCTTTCCTGGGAGTGTGGGGAAGCCCTGGCACGGGTTTTCCAGAGAAGCTGTGGCTGCCCCATCCCTGGAAGTGTCCAAGGCTGGGTTGGATAGAGCTTGGAGCAACCTGGGATAGTGGAAATGGATGATCTTGAAGGTCCCTTCCCACCCAAATCATTCCATGATTCTGTGATCACCATCCCACAGGGATCCTGCCCCTTTCCCACTGCCTGTGGACATTGAGGAATCCGTGATAAAATCCACACAGGCACATTGGACTTTGCAGTTTCTTTCCAGAGCTTGGGAATCATCTGCTTGGTTGGATTTTAATTTCTCTGTGGAGCACATCCATCCCCTTCCCCGGTTTTTCGGGATCGGGCAGGATGCAGAGGACAAGTGAGGACAGAGACTTCCTGAGCAGAAGGGGTTTAGGAAAACTGGAATGCTGGTGAAACGATCCCTGCTCCCGAGCAATTCCACCCCCTGGAACAGGGGGATTCCCAACCCCGGAGACTCTCCCGCTGTCCCCACTCTCCCTGTGGATCCGGGCGGGGCGTGGGCGCCACACATTCCATGGCCTCGGACACGACGTGGGGAGGAGAGGAGCTTTGTGGAAAAGCTTCCTACACTTGATATCCTTGTTTATCTCTTCCCGGGCCCCGCCTGGCCCCTCGGGATAAACAGGTGCCGGCGCTCGCGATTCCCGACAGCCGCTCCGGAATAACTCCCGAGGGAGGTGCTGTTGACGTGGGGAGTTATTCCTGCCTCCCTTCAGGGCTCGGAGCATCCCTGTGGCAAATGGATGCGAGTGGAGACGGCCCCGGGATCTGGAGTTGCTCCAACCTGGACTTGGACACTTCCAGGGATGGGGCAGCCACGGCTTCTCTGGAAAATCCGTGCTGGGGCCTCCCCACCCTCTCAGGGAAAGGCTTCTTCCCAATATCCCATCTAACGCTGCCCTCTGGCAGTGGGAAGCCATTCCCTGTGTCCTGTCCCTCCATCCCGTGTCCAAGGTTCCTCTCCAGCTCTCCTGGAGCCCCTTTAGGCACTGGAAGGGGCTTTAAGTTCTCCCTGGATCCTTCTCTTCTCCAAGCTGGACATTCCCAGCTCTCCCAGCCCATCTCCAGCACTTGGAGCAACTCCATGGGTTCCTTTTGTTTGCTTCCCTCACTTTCTGGACCCAGCTGAGACATTCCAATCACCTGGACTCGGCAATAACTTAAAAGCCAGGATCCTGTGCCTGGATTATTTTCCTTTATTTCCCTTTTTCCCCCTCTCTCCCTGTCCAGTGGCATCCCTGCTCCTTCTCCCTGGGCTTTTTAATGGAAGCAGGAGCTTCGTTTTGTGTTGTCTCGTGTCCTGGGATCCAAAGCAGAGCCGGGATCAGCACCTGGAATTCTGGACACGGTGGTGCTGCTGGGCTGAGGTTTGGACTCCGGGATCTTGGAGCTCTTTTCCAACCTTTATGATTCCAGGATTCCGTACTTCGTGTTATTCCTCCTGCTCTCACTCTCTGTATCCAGCCTGTGCCTGACTCCAATGGTTGGGAATTTGGATATGGAATTTGATTTCTCTTTTGGAGTATCCCAGAATCCCACAATGGATTGGATTGGAAGGGACCTTCGGGAATATCCAATCCCACTCCCCTGCCATGGGCAGGGACACCTCCCACTATCCCAGGTTGCTCCAAGCCCCGTCCAACCTGGCCTTGGACACTTCCAGGGATGGGGCAGCCACAGCTTCTTTGGGAAACCTGTGCCAGGGCCTCACCACCCTCCCAGGGAGGAATTCCTTCCCAATATCCCATCTAACCAGTGGGAAGCCATTCCCCCTTTTCCAGTCCCTACACGCCTTATCCCAAGTCCCTCTCCAGCTCTCTTGGATCCCCTTTAGGCACTGGAAGGAATAATTCAGATTTATTCCTGTTTTTTTTTTTATTTCATTCCTTAACACATTCCCAGATTTTTTTTTGTATTTCTGGTAACCTGTGCCAGGAAACCTCACTACAAATATTCATTTTCAATCCATGCTTTAATATTCCATCTCCACAATTCCCAGCCAATTTTACCTCTACACTGAAAGGACAATTCCCTCTTTGTGGCATTTCCATTAACGAATCCTCACTCTGGATCCGCTTCCCGTTGCGTGTCGGTCGCTCCCTGTTCCGAAGGGCTCATTCCACACTAAGTGGTGTCGGAAAAGACTTTGCCCTTCCCATTCCATCCTCTTAAAATCCTGGACATTCCAGCGGCCACTTTGGCTGTGCTGACGCTTCCTTTGTCCTGTCCTCTCTTCCCAGGGATCCCGGTGCACATCCCGGGCTGCCTCATTCCCTAATGCTTTGCTTTTTCTCCTTTAAATATTCATGGGAAGCAGAGTGGCCGGGTTACTTAATGGAGCAGCATTATCCTTGGAATTCAAAGCGGGAGTGGGCTCGTTGTCAATAGCTTTTAAAAACTTTTCCCAAATCTGTGGGATTGACGTGTTTTCCCTCTTTTCGAGTTGGAATGAATTCTGGAAGTTGCTGCGTTGGGAGAAGGGGAAATTCCAGAAACTTCCAGTTTCCCACTAGACAAGGACATTTTATCCTATTGAAAGGATCCCTGAGGGATTTTTAGTGAGTGGCTTTCCCTGGACAAGAAGGAATTTAGAACTACAGAGTCATGGAATGGTTTGGATTGAAAGGGATCCTAAAGATCATCCTATTCAGGATCATGAAGGAGGAATCATCTCTTTGGAGGATCAAAGTTTGCTCCATAACTTTGAGGGAGTTTAAACATGAGGATTTTTTCCCCCCTCTTTGGGAATTTCTTACAGTGGAATTGGGGCTCGAGATGCTCTTGGATATCCCGTGGGATATTGAAGAGTAAAATGAAGGAATCTCAGAATTTTTTCAGGGAATGGGGTTTTTTTTCCCAGCTCTGCCAACCAGGCAGCTCCCAGTTCCTTCGGGTCACCGGTGGGAATAAGGGCTGGAAGTGTGACTCTCCTGCTGTTCAAATATTCCATGGATTTAGGAGATGGTGCCTGACGTGTGGCCCGGAGAGAATAATTGGATGTGGCAGCTGAGTGGAAAAGGCTGGATGTGATTTTTCCTTCCAGTGAGCAGGGATGAAGTTTGGGATGGTTTGGTTTGTTTTTATTTAGGAAGAGGAAAAAAAAACAAAGGAAAACAAAACAAAAAATTCCAAATTTTTAGGAAAACCACCAATAAAAAACTTTTCTCTTCAAATCATTCAGGGTCAAATGGGGATTCAGCCAAGACTTTGGGAAACGGGAGGGATTTCTTTTCCCGGTTTTGGGATTAATATTCTTATATTGGAATACCAACCATCCCTGGAACACCCAGGGAATATCTTCAAATCCATTTGGAGTTGGTTCAAACCAAAGAGTCTTTTGCTGGATCTCTGTAACCTTGGGATAAATGATTTTCCTGCTGTTCCTGGGAGATGGGAAGAGCAAATCTGGGAAAAGAGATCGGTGGGATCTGGGAAAAAACCTCAAGCAGATCCCAACTCCTGTCCCTCGTTCCCTGGGAGCAGATCCCGACTCCCACCTGGCTGCCCCCTCCTGTCAGGGAATTGTGGAGATCCAGAAGGTCCCTCCTGATCCTCCTTTTCTCCAGGCTGAGCCCCTTTCCCAGCTCCCTCGGCTGCTCCTGCTTTTCCAGCCCCTTCCCAATCCATTCCCTTCCCTTGGACTCGCTGGCCTTAGAGGGCTTTTCCAACCTTATCGATTCCATGACAAGCAGGGACTCGGGATCAGCGTTGGGAAGAGCTGGATCAGTGAGGAAAATGCTGAGGATTTGTGAGCAGAGGATTTTAAGGAATGAGAGCAAACCCGGAGTTGCCGCCCTTTTCTGAGGAATTCAGGAGAGACTCAGGAAAACGGGAAAGCATCAAAGCCTGCCTTGTTTTTCCCTCCCCTCCAATTTCCTTGGAGTTTGGAAAGTTGATTCCCGAGGGAGAAGAGCGGAGCAGCGTTTTTCCAGCCCGGAGTGGTGGTTAATTGGCTTTGGTTTGAAATATTTACGGGATGGGAATGTCAGGGATGATCCGTTCTCCCTCTAAGTGGCCTTGACAGGTGACATTCCCTGGCAGCTCCCGAGTCCCCGCGGTGCCATCGGATGGATCGGGAAAGTGCTGACTCTCCAAATAAAAGCAGGTTTATGGATCGGCCTGAATCTTGTCCTAAATCCTGTTTTCTGTTGGATTTCATGGAAATGTTTCCTGTGAGCTGTGGATGGTTTGGGGTCTTGGTGAGTTTTCCCGGTCGGGTTGCTTCTTCCTAAAATCCCTGGAATTTAGGGAAAGGTTTTAATCTGGGAAGTAGGATCTGAGGATTGGTGGGATCCCTCTGCTCCAGCAGGACGAAAAGGTGTGTTTTTAGGGATTGGAATATGTTTGGAATGTGTGGTGGCCCTTGGGACATGGTGACCATGGAGCTGCATCCGTGGCTGCAAATCTGCACCCGGAAATGTGGAAAACTCTTGGAAGAGGGCATTGAAGGAATCTGTGGTCTCTCCTTTATCCTTTTGGCCTTTTCCAGGCCAGGCTGGACAAAACCTGGATCAACCTGGAATAGCGGGATGCGTCCCTGCCCATGGCACAGGCCTTGGAATGAGACGGTCCTGGATATCCCTTCCAACCCCAAACCATTCCATGATTCTGTCACGTCTTTCCCGCAGAACTTTTTTATCCTGGAGCCTCCAAAGCCGCTGTATCCCTTCTCCCAAAAATTTCAAACCCGAGGGGCTTGGCCGGAGGGATCCTTGGAGCAAAATTCCCTGTGTATCCAGCGGGATATTTCCCCGGACTCTCGCGCCTCCCGCGTCGTTTCCTGCCGCGTGTATCCAGCAGTTCCTCTGGAATGCGGTAACCCCATTCCTTGGGAATACAATTTGAGCTATGACCTAATCCCTGGAGCAAGTGAGGAGCCATTAGCAGCTTCTTCCTTACGGCAGTTGCCGGAGCGGAGCGGAGCCTTGGGATTCTCCTCATTCCTGGCTGTTTTCTCAGGCTCCTGACTCCGACAGGTGGCTCCCGGGAATGACTGGGCAGGGAATGATGTTTTAAATCATTCAACGCCTCGGAATGGCTTCCCCTGTTCGTCCGGATTATAGCAGGGAGCTCTGGAATTTCGCGGGAATATGCCCTTAATTGGCTGCGTGCGGCGGGAGAATCCCATCCCGGAGCGGTGTTCCAGCTTGGGAAAGAGAAAGTTGGGATAAATGAGAAGGAAAAACGAGCTCGAGGTGCTCCCAGCTTGGATTACAGCTGGGTCACAAGTGTGGGAAAACATTTACGGAGGAGATCCGGGAGCATGTGGATGCGCTCCATGGATTCGGTGCCTTCCGGGGCCGATCTCCCAAGTGGATACATCCTACAGTCCTTCCAAGCTTTTGGGATGTGGGTGTTATCCATGGATGAGCATCTCCTCTCTCTGTCCAGCTTTCCCTTTGAAAATTTGGGATAAAAATGAAGTAATTGGGAATGTCAGTGAGGGATCTCAGAGCACTTCTGGGAATAGCTGCAGTGTGGTACCGGGAAGGGAGAAGGACTGGAAGGAACAACATGGGAATTTTCCCTTTTAACTGGGAATTAGGGAACTGTTGGGTTGATGTAATCAAAATGCTGCTTTTCCTGGTTGTCTCTGCTGCCAGCCAGTCTTTTTCCTGGGATTTTGTCTGAATTTCCCTGTCTGGAAGCAAACACACGTTGGAATTCCATGAGAATCTGTGCTCAGTCCTTCCTTATCCCGTTCTTGGGAGATTTTTCTTCCACAGCTCCAGAGAAAGGGACAAGATTAGGGGGTGGTTTGGAAGTTTATCCCTAAAACTCTTGGATGTCGAGTCCCGAGAGAATGGGAATTGTGGGAAGTAAAAAGCTTAAGGAGAAGGTCAAGGAGAAGGGAAAAATGAGGAATCCACCTGTAGGATGTTCCCTGTGGATGCTTCCATGAGTGGTATCCTGGTCATGGAACATCACTTGGAGCCGGCATGGAAAACAGGAAGTGGGAAGCAGCAGCATCTCCACAAATTCTCCCTTCTCTCTCTGGGAGCTGCTTCCGTGGGTGAAAGGAGCGGGAATGGATTAAAAATTCCATAATTAGCGCGGGCTCCGGGCTCCAGCCGGCATTCATTAATTATCCCAACAATTATGGCATTGTTAGGGAAAATCACCTCATTAAAGCTCTTTGGTTTGGATTTGTTTGGCACCTCCCGGGATGGGATCCTGGACGATGGCTCCGGGATGCGGAGCGATCCCGTTAAAATAGGGAGATCCCCTCTTGGATTCCATTCCTTATCCCGGGAATTTGTGGTGTTGCTTCCAAGGGCGTCTCCAGCTCCAGTGTCACCCTGGGAAGAGGCTGAGTTATGGCTGTTGTTATTTAGGGAGAAATATTAATGGAGCATCTCCCTTTTAATCCCATAACTCTTCCCTATTTTCCTTCCTCTAAACCTGCTTTTCCTCCGGCTGTTCCTTGCAGCATTCCCTGCTGGATTTGGGTGCAGGAGCAGGAGCTTCACCCCTCTTTAATGCACTTTATTATCCCAAATTCTTCCTGCTCCGGATCACCGCTCCCTTCCCTCCCTGGCACCTCCTGGGAAATGAATCCTTATGTTTTTCATGAACTGTTGGGAATTGTTGGGAAAGCTCCAAGTATTTTACACCTATAATGGAAAACAGTAAGTGCTGCTTTCCTGGGCATTGTGGGATTTCTGGGAATTTTTGTGCAGGAGGGGAGCAGAGTGGGAAAGAAGCATCATCTCTGGCTGTGGATGTTCCCGTGATTCCTTGGAATGCTGCTGATTGTGCTGCAGCCAAGCTCTGACATCGGGAATATTCAGCACTTGTGGGAATATCTGTGTCTGGATTTGGTCCTGCGAATGAATATCCCGTAAATGATTGCCCTGAGGTAGGAAAATTTGGGATTTATTTCCAAGCATCTGTTTGGCAATGCAGGAAAAGAAAGCCCTTCCTCATCCACGGGATGGGCAGTGGATTGTTTGGGAATTTTGAAGGTCATCCCATTCCACCCCCTGCCGTGGGCAGGGACACCTCCCACTATCCCAGGTTGCTCCAAGCCCTGTCCCACCTGGCCTTGGACACTTCCAGGGATGAGGCAGCCACAGCTTCTCTGGGAATTCCATTCCAGGGCTTCCCCATCCTCACAGGGAAGAATTCCTTCCCAATATCCCATCTATCTTTCCCCTCTGGCAGTGGAAAAGCATTCCTTGTGTCCTGTCCTTCCATCCCTTATCCAAAGTCTCTCTCCAGCTCTCCTGGAGCCCCTTTAGGCACTGGAAGGGGCTCTGAGGTCTCCCTGGATCCTTCCCTTCTCCAGGTGAACATTCCCAGCTCTCCCAGCCTGGCTCCAGAGCAGAGGAGCTCCAGCCCTTGGAGCATCTCCTCAGCTTCCTCTGGACTCGCTCCCACAGACTGGGATGGAGCTGGAATCGGATCCATGGTTGTGTCCCACATCTCAGGGTCCTGGCAGCTCCTTGGGCTCGGTGGGTCCTGGAAGGGCTGCAGAAGCTGCTGGAATGATCCAGCTCCAGGTGCTGCTCCAGGATATTCTTCCATCCTGTTTTTCCGTGAATCAGGAATATTTGCAGGTTTGAACTGCGAAGTGCCGGAGTACAGGAAAGTGTAGGAAAGATCCGCTTCCTTTAGGATTCCTTCAAGGAGTTGGAATTCCTGCTAATTAAGGCTTATTTCCCTCTTGTGCTATTCCAGGTATTATTATTTTCCTATGGATGTTTTCTGTAGCCACAAACAGCAAAGAACATTCCAAGAGCATCCCATGGATTTTTGAGGTGACACTTGGGGTTCTTATTCCTTGGAGTGACCTTTGTCCATCTCCAGAGGTTGTCTCATCCCTCACCTCTGGAATCAGCCCATGGAAAAGGAACGAGGAATGTCCTGAACCGCTCCTTTCCTTGGGGTTTTCCTCGGAAGGTTTTTTCTGCAGCCTGTGGAAATATTCCCACAGAAACCCACACCTGTTCCAAGCCATCATCTTTTCCCTTTTCCATCTCTCGTGTCCGTTTATCCCAGCGGGAGTGATGAGAATTCCCAATTAGCTGCCTGGGAGAAAACCAGGGAACGCCAGCTGTGAGCCCCTTCTCCCTCCCCTGGGATAATGTAACCTTATCCCATTCCCAACTTGCATCCCGAAGGATACACCCCACCCAGCTGGGGGGAGAACAGGGACACGGCACACGAGGAAAACCGGGAACAAGAGGAACTCCGACCGTGGGTTTATCCCGGTGTGCCGGATCTATCTTTACCCTCCTTGGCTCGGGATAACGCTTGGATTTGTGGAGTCCCTACGGAAACATCCGGCTTGGCATCCCACTCACGCCGGGAACGCCGGCCCTGGCTCGGCCTCGGCTCCGCAGCCTCGGGAATTTTCCCGTTCCTTTCACAGGTGCCTTTCCCATTTTAAGATTGAGTTCGGATGCGGAGAATTGATGGAATTTGTCATGGAAAGCTCCGGGCGAGATGCAATTCCCGTAAATTACAAAAGCATCCCGGGCCGGCACGGAGAAGCCTGGAGAGGGTTGGAGATCAGGGGCTCTTGAGGCCGTGTGGGAATTGTGTGGGATTCCATTCCTGACAACTCCCGGCGGAATTTTTTGCGGATGATCTCATCCCAATCCTCTTGTTGATTTGCCACTTGGCTCATCTGATTCCATGTGGATTGACCCCCCCCTTCCCTCGTCTGTCATTCCATGGGGGCTGGGAAGGGCTGAGGAGGTGCTGGGGGATGGGTGTTACTGCTGTGCTCCCTTCTCCTTTTCCTGGGATAAAATCCCTGCTGGATGTCAGGTTGGTGCTCCTTGGCTTTCCTAAAACTCTGGAATAGTTTGGATTGGAAGGAGCCTTCAAGCTCATCCAGTTCCACCCCCTGCTGTGGGAGTTCTGCTATCCCAGGTTGCTCCAAGCTCTATCCAAGCTGAAAATTCCAGGGATGGGAAGTTCACAACCCCTCCAGGTTCCGGCGGGTTTTCCCTCAAAAACCAGAGCTGGTGGTTGGGAATATCCCTGGAAGTTGTGTCACCATTGGGTCCAATCCCAGAGCTCCTCTTGTGCTGCTGAGCCAGCAGGGAATGTGCTCCATGCTTGGAAGCAGAGGAGTTTCTCCTTGGATACCTCAAGGAGCAGCCTGAGGGACTCTGCTCCTTTTCCCAGTGCCTGTAATCCCTGAGGATCAGCTCCTAAATCCTTCCCCTTAGGAATGGGATAACTGTGGGCTGAGAGCTGGAGTAAAGTCGGGCAGCGTGTCCAGGTATCCCATCACATGGATATGATCCAGCGGGAGATCGGCCTCGCCATCCCAAAGGATGCTCTGGAGAGATTCCTTTTCCCTTTTTTCACCTTGAATGGAGAGCCAGGACACGGGGAATGGCTTCCCACTGCCAGAGCGCAGGGATAGATGGGATATTGGGAAGAAATCTCCCTGGGAGGGTGGGGAGGCCCTGGACTGGAATTCCCAGAGAAGCTGTGGCTGCCCCATCCCTGGAAGTGTCCAAGGCCAGGCTGGAGCAACCTGGAATAGTGGAAGGTGTCCCTCCCCATGGCAGAGGGGTGGAATTCCATGATTTTTAAGGTCCTTTCCCACCCAAACCATTCCCTAATCCTATAATCCGGAGCCTGGACATGCCAGTCTGGCTCTGCTACCACCTTGCTCCCTGCTTTTCCAAGAACTTTCCAGGTGCCACTTCCCAAATGTGTTATTCCAATACCAGCTACACCTGCAAATCCCCTCTCCCATTTTTTTTTCCCTTGGACCTTTTCCAAAGCTCCCAAACAAACGGGAAGCTCCCGGGCGGCATCCGCAGCCGTCCCTGTGCTGCTCCAACAAGTGCTGTGGGATGGGCTCGGTTTTCCCTCCCCTTTTCCCGCCGGGAATGCCACAGGGCCGGAGAATTCCAGGTGTCTGATCAGCCACGCTTAATGAAGAGCCGGGGATTTCGGAATGAGCTGATGGACTCGGCAGGAGGGAGCCTGGAGGGAAGGCTCAGCTCATTCCCTGTGGGAATGTCAGCTCCAGGCTACTCGGTCCTTTGGGATTGCCGTGTCCTCATCTTCCCGATTTCCTGGGTTTTTTGGAATAATCACTTGGGAAAAGTATCCTGAGATGTTGGGGAAGTAGCAGAGTTGTTGCTGACAGCGGAGCAGGACATTCCTGCCCTGTGGAAAGTGCGGTTGGGATTTGGGATTTGGGATAAACCAGGGCTGCTGCCTGTGCGAAACCAGGGATTTTGGGCTCCTTAAATTCCACCAGGAAAACACTTCCCCCCTCCCACTCCAGAGGATTCATTTAAAGGGAAGCAAAAATCCCCCTCCTCGTCCATGGACGCTCCTCCAGCTCTATCCCATATCGGGATATTCCGTTTCCATCCCCTTCCCGGGATGGATCCTTCACCTTGGCAGCTCCCTGAGGCAGGAGCAGCCTTTTCCTTGGATTTCTCCGCCTCATTGACTCCCATCTGTTCCCACTCTCCAGCTTCAAACCTGCCTATTCCTTTTGGCTTTTCCCTCTTTTTCCCTTTTCCACTTTCCCGTTTAATTGGAGCCGTGTTGTTGGACTCAGCGTTTTCCCAGTTCTTAAATGCGGGAAAAATTTGGGAATGGGCGGGGGGGGCGTTGTTTGCTGGGAGAGGGATTCAGGCAGCAAGACCACATCCCAAAGGGATCATTTTGGGATTTTTAGGAATAACTGGACTCAAGCCAGCACCACCAGCTTCCCTGGAAAGCTGAACTCCACGTGTGTCTCGCTCCAGCAAAACCAAGATGGGATATTCCCTGTATTCCTTGGTTTGGGATCGATCTGAGCTTTAATTCCACATGTCCTAATCGGAAAGGAAAATCGGGAGCCATAAAATTTGGAGCCTGTCACGCAGAGTTTAAAATTCCCGGATGCTTTTCTCCCCCCTTCTTTTCCAATTCTTTATTTATCCCGAATTTTACAAAGCGAATTCAGGCACAGGTGTGGAATCTATGGAAAGAAAGGAATTTTTTTCTTCCCTCTTTTCCCCCGTTTGGATACGGAAAAGCAGGATCTGACACCAGGACCCTCCGTGGTACCCTCTAGGGGGCACGATGCATCCGCCGTTTTTCCGGAGAAAGGAGTTTTTTTTCCATAGGGAAACGAGCCGAGAGTTACAAGAGGCAGCCGAATATCCATATCCGTGTGTTCAGCAGGAATCGCAGCCCGGCCGGAGCTGCTTGGATTTTCCCCGGCAGTGCTGCTCTTCCTTCATTTTTGTGGGGATTTTAGGATATATTTGGGTTGAATCCCTAATTCCGTCCTTGTATCCCAAAGAAAGTGAAGCGTATCCCGGCTCTTTAGTGAAACCCCCGGGATTGTCCCCGTGCATCCCGGATAACTCGGGATATCCTGGATAACCTGTGAGGTGCAAGAATTCAATTTAATCGCTGGGTTGGTTCTTTAACTCCTTCATTCCCGGTATTCCCAAACTCTCGGGACGCCGAGAAAATGATGCTCCGTAAAAAACCCTTTGGGAATAAATCCTGTTTTCCAGTGCTTCTGTAATTCCCTTTTCCCTCTCCCCGTGTGATTCCTGCCTTAGAGCTGGCGTTGCCCTTGTGCTTTCTCCGGGATGTTTCCCACACGGAGCTGATTCCCGTCCCGTTAATTGATTCCCGAGACCGCTGGATTGACCGGGAATTTTTATAGGAATGTGTTATTTTATTAATGCCTCTTCCCTGCCTTCCCGAAACTTTTCACTGTGTCCTAAGCCACGATTAATTAAGGAATTTCTGCTTTAATTGCTCCGTGAGGAGTGGGAATGTTGTGGCATCGCCTCCGGACCCTCCGGAGCAGAACAGCGGCGGGAAAGGCTCCGTCGGGAAATCAAATCCATCTTTTCCAATCGGTCCTTGCCCACCTGGATCATCTTGGATTTTATGGCAAAGAGCTTCGGGCCAGAGTGACCAAGTTAAGGAGTGGGGGAGGGGGAGGATTTTATCCTGGAATTTTTTTATCCAGGATTTTATCCTGGAAAGGATAAAAATGGGAGGGGAGAATTCGCATCCCGGGCTTTTCACGGACAAAAATCCGGGATTTAAAAAAATCCCAAACCAAACCACCTCCAATTATAATTTGAGGAAATGTGAACATTCCTTTTTTTTTTGCATAAAATTCCTTCTGCAAAATTAAAAAGCCACTTCCAAACCCTCACTTTTCCATGAAATATCCTCCGGCTGGGCTATTTTTTCCCCCCTTTTTTTTTCCATTTGATACACATCCCGGAGGATTTTATTCCGGAGAGGGGAATGTTGAGGAATGTAATTCCTTCTCCAGCCCCGATCCTGCTGCATCTGCTTCCTCCTGCCTCATCCTTCTCCACTTTTCCTGCTGGTTCAGGTTTTTTCCGGCTCGTAATCATTCCAGCAGATGGTGGGATAAAGGGATGCTGACCAGGGAATTACCTGGGAGCCGGGAGCAGCGGCACCTTCCTGTCACAAAAATCCCTTTTCAGCACGGCTTGGCTTGTCCGAGGAGGGCATGGAATTATGGAAAAGAGTGGGAAAAGCTCTCCAGCTCTTTTCTGGGAGTGAGGATGAGGGGTTTTTTTGGGAAAAGGCTGTGTCGGTGATTTAAGGTGGGATTTGAGGATGTACTGCAAAGTTTTCACAGGGAAAATCGGATGCTCCCGTGGCTTGATGCTCCTGGAATTTGGTGTGGGAGAGTGGGATCTCCAGGAGATTCCCAGAGGAGCAGGGAAGACTCTTTGGGATGTGTTGTCCTGCCAGGAAAACTCGGCTGTCCTGTGGATTCGGGCTTTTGGTGTTTGGTGTGGGAAAGTGGGAGATTCCCAGAGGAGCAGGGCAGATCCTTTGGGATGCGGGTGCTCCCGTGTCTTCAGGCTCCTGGAATTTAATTTGGGGGAGTTGGATTTCTAGGAGATTCCCAGAAAAACAGAGAGAGCCTTTGGGATGTGTTGTCCAGCCAGGAAAACTGGGCTGTCCTGTGGATTCAGGCATTTGGTGTAGGACAGTGGGATCTCCAGGACATTCCCAGAGGAGCAGGGCAGACCCTTTGGGATGTGTTATCCTTCCAGGGAGCTCATTTCTCCCAGGATTTTACCACCCAAACCGAGGGAGGTGAAAATCCGGATCATTCCATAGGATGAATCTCATCCTCCCTCCTGCCCTGTGCCTGTTTTTAAGGAATACCAGCGGGGCAAGCGCTGCCCTGGGAATACAAAACTCCGCTCCCGTTTTCCCAACGCCTTCCCCCGGCTCCGGAAGCTCCGGCTCCGTGGCGGATCCGCTAAATCAGACACTCCCGGCTCACTCCATGGCGGAGTAATGAAGTGGGAATGAACTCTGGAAAAGGGAAGGGGGGGGGGGGGTGGGGGGGGGGTTAACTCCCGCTCGGCTCCGGAGGTTGATGGGATGTGCTGACGTCGGGGCCCTGCCACGACCATCTCACTTTTCCAAGCAATCCATCTGGGGGTTCGGTGATCTGTCATCCCGGAGAGCTGGGAAATTCGTTAGGAGTCTTGGAAAATCTCCCACCTTGGAGGTTTTTCGGCCGGTCGCTCCTTCCCTTCGGAAAAGGGGATTCGAAGGGATTTCGGGGAGGGTTGAGAGCTTTTTCCTGGGATTCATGAGGGTGTTAATTGGGTGGCACAGGAGTCATAATGTGCAAAATGCTTGGATAAATCAAGGAATTCTTTGATATTTGGAAAAAATTGGTTTGTTTTGGATTCTTTTTTTAAAGTAAGGCCAGAATGGAGAATGGGAAGGAGATTCCTTAGGATTTAGGGCGGTCAAGGAAGGGTTAAAGCAGCTTTGGAAGGAAAAAAAAGGTGATTTGGGGATTTTTTTTGGAGTTTTATCCTTGTTTTTTTGCTGTTGATCCCTCTGTCTGCCGTAGGAAGTGTCTGTCCGTCTGCTTCCCGGTTTTCTTCCTCTTAAATGAGGAAAACTGGGATGTTGAGGGCTCCGTTAAAAAATTCCTCCGAGGTATCCTGAGGGAAGGCCCAAGTATTCCCCATTGTGCTCATTCCTGCATGGATTTGCATCAGAATTAATCCCAAATTCCATGTAATGATCCAGATTAGTCACTTTTTAAGTGGAAGGAGAATGATCCATGGAATCTGAGACTTGGGATGCGACAGGGGCTAAAGCTCCTTTAAAACTGAGTTTGAGGTTTTCCTGCGTGGATTTGCAGCGGAGATAATCCCAAATTCCATGTAATGATTCAGATTAGCCACTTTTTCAGGATGAAATTTCGGGAAGTGAAGGGCAGAATGATCCCTGGAACCTGAAACCTGGGATGTGACAGGAGCTAAAGCTCCTTTAAATCTCCCTTTGAGGTTTTCCTGCGTGGATTTGCTATTGAATGAAACCGGAATTCCGTGTAACGATCCAGCTTAACCACTTTTTAAGGATAAATTTTGGGAATTGGAGGGCGGAGCCATCGCCAGATCCAGGGATCTGCTCTGGGGCTGGGACTGGTTTTATCCAAGGGCCGCACAGTCCTCGATCCAGGCTTCCCGCACGCAGTTGTTCCCAATCCAGAGGCACAGCTGGCGTGTCCCAGCATCCCGGGATGTATTAATAGCCCCGTATTTTGGGAATTCACACGGCTGAAACCCGACTCCAGCTGCTTTCCCACCCTGCCCATGGACACGATTATTTTGGAGAGTCCAAAGCTCTCATTCCAGCGCCTGGTGCTGGAAAAATGCGGCTCCTTTGTTTACATCCCGCTTTTATCCTCTCTCCTGGATGCCTGGAGAGGGGATCGGGTGTTAATTGAAGGGAGGGAAATCCTGGAAGTGAGGGCAGCGGGGATGTTTCCGTTACTTTTCCAACAAAATGTCCTGGCCACTGCCTCAGTTTCCCCACCGGATTCCCTCTTTCCTGATCCTCCCACTTGGTTGCTCCCAGGAATCTGCACGGAGAAAGGAATTTCTCCTTCCTTCCTGGAAAAGCGGCTTCCAGCAGGGCTGGAGCTCTGAGGAATGAGTTTATGTGGAGATGAGTGGCCAAAATGCAAAGTCCATGAGATAAAATCATGGAATTGTTTAGGCTGGAAAAAACCTTGGAGCTGGTTGGGTCCAGCACTATCAAGGCCACCACTGACCGTGTCCCCAGGTGCCACATCCACAGGGATTTTAAATCCCTCCAGGAATGGGGGCTCCACCACTGCCCTGGGCAGCCCTTTCCAGTGCCTGACCACCTTTTCCATGAAGAATTTTTCCCTGATATCCAAGTGAAACTTCCCCTGGCGCAACTTGAGGCCGTTTCCTCTCATCCTGTCCTTTGTTCCCTGGGAGGAGATCCTGATCCCACCTGGCTCCACTCTCCTGTCAGGGAATTGTGGAGAGCCACAAGGTCCCCCTGAGCCTCCTTTTCTCCAGGATGAGCCCTCCCAGATCCCACTCATGCTCCAGAGGTTCTCCACAGAAATTATCCCTTCAAATCCATCCTCATTCTCCCTTTTTCTTTCTGCAAATCAACACATAAATACCTGAATCCTGGAATGGTTTGGACTGGTTTTGGAAGGGACCTTGTTCCAACCCCCTCCATGGACAGGGACACCTTCCACTCAGCCAGGTTTCTGGAATTCCCTTTGGTGGAAGCAGGGAATAGAATATTTATGGGAATAAACACTTATTTTGGCCTCGGTGTTGTCATTGCTTTGCATCAAATTCAGTGCAAATTCCCAATCTCTGTATCAATAGTCGCTTCCCAGCTCCTTATAAATTTCCATCGGATAAATATTGATATTCCACTCCAACTTTATTGATAAACATCCTCCTGGGCTTCCGTATTGTCCCGGGTTTTATGGATAGGAAAAAAATCAAAGGTGTTTTATGATTTGGAACAGCCTCGAGTTGGTTTGGGGTTGTTTTATGTCCACTTGTGCTATTCCAGGGGGAGGTTTGGGGTTTATTCCAAGGGAAGTTTTGGTGACATCGGAGGTTTCCGGTGGTGTTATCCGTGAGGGAGCGCAGCGGGATGCTGGGAAGCGACAAATTAACGGAGAAGTTTTGGAGCTCTTCAGTGGGATTTGGATATTTTTGCCCACCCGAGAGCAACTTCGGCAACTTCCCGGGAGCCTCCGGTGCTGAGCGATGTTTTGTGCCATCCTCGGATCCCGAGGAGCTGCCGGAGGGGCTGGAAAACCTCCGGGTGTGAATGAAGCTCTGATGGAAGGTGCTGCTCTTCCCGTGTTCCTCCGGGCGGGAAGCGGATCCCATGGGCACCTCCTGCGTGATGTCTGGGCCCGGCAGGAAAAAAACCGGAGACAAAGGATGAGAGGAGGAATCTGCCTCGTGCTGCTCCGCTGGCTCTCCCCGGCCTCGGATTGCTCGGATCCGTCTTTTCCTGGGAGCCAACGCCCCGAAGGAAGCGCGTTCCTTCCCTAAAGAGCCGAGGAATGTCTGGGGACCTTCCCGCCGCTTCTGGGACTTGTACGGGTACATCAAGGGGACAAAATCCGCCCGGAGAAGCCTCTTCCCTAAGTTTGTGCTGAGCTTGGAAGACGATTTTGCTGAATTGATTGGCTTTTGTTATCCTCAAGGATGTTTTTAGCCCCCTCTGGAAAACTCGTTCCTTGGGCTGGAGATGGCGGAAGGAGGAGCTGGGTGGATGCTGGGGACAGCAGGTGTTGAGCTCCCGGAGAAAAACAGCTGGAATGTGTAATTCCAGAAATGAGGATCCGAAGCTCTTAGAGAGGGTCCAGAGGGACACGATGAAGGGTTTGGAGGGGAAAAGCCTGGAGAAGAGGAGACTGAGGGGAGAATTATCGGGATCTGGAGCTTCCTCCGGAGGGACAGCTCCGATCTCTGGTCCCTCTGACCAGGACAGGACTCAAGGGAACGGCTGGAGCTGTGTCAGGGAAGGTTTATTTTGGATATCGGGAAAAAGTTCTTCCCCCAGGAGGTGGTCGGGCACTGAACAGGCTCCCCAGGGAATGGTCACGGTCCCAAGGCTGCCAGAGCTCCGGGAGCCTTTGGACAACACCCTCAGGCACAGGGTGGGATTTTTGGGATGTCCTGTGCAGGGCCAGGAGCTGGACTCTAATCCTTGTGGTTCCCTTCTGACTCAGGATATTCAGGAATCCCGAGGGTGTTTTGGCTGGCAGACAAATCCCTTTGACCCTTGAGTCCCTTTCCCATCAGGCACAAATATCCAAGGAATATTTTAATGTGAGATTCAGTCCTTTTCTGCCTCGAACACTTTAAAGCTGCTGATAAAATCCACATGCTTGACTAGTTTTTCCTCAAGCCAATCTTTTTCCATGAGCATCTGATTCCCAAGTTCTCAGCTTTTTTTTCCCCCCTCCGTTAATGATTATAATTACTTTTAAAACCTGGCCCCTGATCAGGCACGAGGTGGACACACTGGCTGGGTTTTATTGCAGAACCTGCTCTTGCTCCAGGAGTTCTTTTTGCCGAAGGCTTCCACGGAATTGCTGAGTCAAGACAACGCTTTGATGGGATAAACATCTTCCCGCTCCCTTCTGTTCGCACCCTGGAGCCCCATTTGCCGGAGTAAAGACGTTGAGTTTTCTTGGAATGCGGCTCCCGTTAAAGGAGCCCTCGAGCAAACGCGGCGAGTTCTTGCAGGAATTTAAGAGTTCATCCCAAATCCATGAATGACGGACCCAAATCTGAGGAAAAGTGCTTCCCTGCTTGACCACGGGGTCTCCCAAGGCCTGGAAGTGATTTAATTTCCCACTGATCTTGGAGCTGGTCGATGTTTTCCTCATGGAAACGCCACCACCTCGGAGCCACCTGCTCCTAACGTGGCTTTTCCAGAAGGATTTGGCCGAAAGGTCAACACTCCACCGCTCGACGGAGCCGTTCCTGACGGATAAGCGGAAAAACTTCCAGGGGGAGCGCGCGGGGTTTACACGGGAACCGTCGCTCGTCGGGCTGAATCGTTAATGCCCGTTGCCCGCGGAGACTAATTAAGGAAAACTGCAGCTGTTTTGGGAAGCACTTTGTGGGAATTACACGGAGAGCACGGGCTGGAGGAGCTCTCGGAGTGTGAAACATTAGGAAAGGCGTTTCGTGCCGCCGCGCTCCGAGGAGTTGAGGGAAGAGGGAGGGGTTGTGGGGACGGAGTTTTCCAAGGTGTTTTCTTGGAGACGGTTTGAGTGTGGCCGAGCAACGGGATGTGAGTGGTGACAGCCCGGCTTAGGCACGGACACATTGGGAAGCCTGGGAGAGAAACACGGATAAGGTGTCCCTGCTGCCTTTCCCTAAAATCCTGCTGCCTTTTCCATGTGCCTGTGTGGGCAGCGGGAAGAGCTCATGGGAAAGATCTCGGGTTTGTCGTTGTCCAGAGAAGGGAACGGAGCTGGGAAGGGTTTGGAGCACCAGGAGCAGCTGAGGGAGCTGGGAGGTCTCAGCCTGGAGAAAAGGAGGCTCAGGGGGGACCGTCTCACTCCAAGTCCTGTCCAGCCTGGCCTTGGACACTTCCAGGGATGGGGCAGCCGCAGCTTCTCTGGAAAATCTGTGCCAGGGCCTCCCCACCCTCACAGGGGGGAATTCCTTCCCAATATCCCATCTATTCCTGCCCTCTGGCAGTGGGAACCCTCTACCCCATCGGGTACAAGATTTCCTTTATTCCTCCTTTTGAATTTTCCGATTGTTTTATCCGGTCATTTTATTTATTTATCTTGATTTATATAAGATCCCGTTTTCCTACACATGGGACATAAATTCTCCGTGACCATGGATCACATTGGGTTATTGTAAAAGAAAATATACGGATTCTTTTTAAAACCTTGTACCCTGCTGCGTGGAACTCCTGGACCTTCCATGAAATCCTTGATTCCTTAAGCACAAGGAATCCCAAAGGATTTGCTGTACCGGATTAGATCCTAAGGCCCTGTCCTCTGGCCCCTTGCCTGGGGAACAGCCAGCGCATGGATCTTCTGGGAGCCAACGGGAAAGTTGGGAGTCTGGCTGTTCACACTGCCCAGCGGCATGTGCAGAATCCCTGGAACTCCGGGGATTACGGCTTTATGGTTTCCACGTGGGATTTGCTGTGAGCTCCTGGTTCTTTTTATAGCGAGTCTATTCTGGGGGGATTTCGGAGAGGGGATTTCTGACCTTTGGATAAGAATCCATCGAGCTGTGGAGCGGTGCAGGAAATCCAAAGTGATTTAGTCCATGATCCGTGTTAAAATCCAGCTGGCTCCTGGTCTGGGATGTTGTTCCTTGGAGGGATTGTTGTTGTCAGGTGCTGGAGCTGTGCTGTTGGTGAGGTGGGGTCTTGGTGGGCTTTCCTTGTGCCTTCATGGAATCTTGGAATGGTTTAAGAGGGAAGGGATCCTTCAAGACCCATCTCATTCCAGGTCCTGTGGGCAGGGGAATCTTCCACTAGATCAGGTTGCTCCAAGCCCCATCCAGCCTGGACTTCAACACTTCCAGGGATGGGGCGGCTTCTCTGGGAATTCTATTCCAGCTCCTCAGCAGCTTCCTAGGGAAGAATTCCTTCCCAATATCCCATCTAACCCTGCCCTCTGGCAGTGGGAAGCCATTCCCCCTTGTCCTGTCACTCCATCCTTTTCCAGAGTCCCTCTCCAGCTCTCTTGGAGCCGCTTTAGGCACTGGAGGAGGCTCTGAGGTCTCCCTGGATCCTTTTCTTCTCCAGGCTGGACATTCCCAGCTCTCCCAACCTGGCTCCAGGGCAGAGGCGCTCCAGCCCTCGGAGCATGGTGGTGGAATCACCATCCCTGGAAGTGTCCAAGAAATGTATGGATGTGGCACTTGGGGACACAATTTAGTGGTGAATGTGGCAATGCCGAGCTAACAGGTGGATTTGATGATCTTGGATGTATTTTCCAACCTCGACAATTCCATGATTCTGGATTTATCTTCCCTCCATCATCAGGAGCTCATGGAAGCAGGTCGGGAGAGGTGAACCGGGCTCCCATGTGGCTTGTGAGACGTATGGAATTCTGCAGGACTCACTCCTGGAGGATTTATTTGGAGGAGGAGTTGGATTGTAGCTGTTTCTCCCTCCAAAATACGGATTTGGTTTAACAACAAGCAGGAGCCCGTGCCCTTTTCCCTGAGACTACGGAAAAACCCTGGAGCGCCGTCAATAAAAAGATTCCCTGACAGCCTCGGAAGGGAAATGAAAATTTATCAAATATTTCCACCCATCTGGAGCAGCTTGTCAGACGTGGAGGCTGGAAAAGGGAGATTCCTTGTTCTTTCCCTCTCCCACGATCCCGAGGATGCCACAAAGGGAACTCTTCGCTCACCTGTCACTCAGGCTTTGGAAAATTAATTGTTTATTGGAACAGAATCCAGGTGCTACCGGAGGCTCGGAGTCGCTGGAAAAGATCAAAGGAACACGGTTTGGGTTAGAAGAGGCCTCAAAGATCATCTCATTCCAACCTCTTCCGTGAGTCCAGGTTGCTCCAAGCCCAATCCAACCTGGCCTTGGCCAGATGCCATTTCCTTCAACATGTGCTGTTGGAGAGGCCGGGATGATGTTCAGGGATGCAGGGATAGAAACGTGAACATAAAGCTTTTTGGAGAGTAGGGATGGGATTATGGACATTTTGGGTGAGACATCTTTTGTTTTCCACAAAAAGTGGAAACTTTTCCTTGTTTTGTTCCCTTCATCATTAGCAGGCTTGGATTTAGCGAAATTATTTGGGATCAGGTGGCTTGGAGGTCTGAACGTTCCATATTATCAGGATGTTGAGGATCCAGCAAAGCCAAAGCTTTCCTCTTTCTCCCTTTCCTAAAAAAGTGATGTGGGATCATTTCGTGCCTTTATGCTTGGAAACCATGGCTGAAAGGAATCATGGAATATCCTGAGCTGGAAGGGATCCACAAGGATCATCAAGTCCTGGCCCTGCACAGGACACCCCAAGAATTCCGTGTGCCTGAGAGGACTTTGAATCAAAATCATTCCCCAGTCTTGTGGTGTGGTGCTTATTTGGGATTTTCCAAGGAGGAATGGCTCTCCTGAGCCATCCAGGTTACCAATGGGAATTTCATTCTTGGAATCCTGTTTTCAAACACCATAAATTTCGATGACCATGGTCCCCATGTGGATTTGATCCAGGAGGAAGTCTTGACATCGTGTTTCCATGATTTAAGCTCCCTCTCACTGCACCCATCCCAAAGAGGATGTTTATTTGGATCAGACCTATGACAAAATTCCATCTCTGGTGCAGGAATGGTGGATTTGGGTCATCAGGTCCAACTTGTGGTCAATTCCTACAGCTCTGACCATGGATTGGGATGTTGGGTAGGATTTGGGTGCCTCTTGGTGCCGTCCAACCCCACGCTGAGCATCCGGAGCCTTTCCACGGAATGCCGGCGGATCCTTTCTCCTCCAGCACAGCTGAAGCCGTGGTCTTTGGGGAGGTGGGAGAAGTGGATGAGTGCCAAACCCATCCAGCTGGATCACCCAAATGGGCAATCCAAGGAAATCAACCACACGCCCCGATGCTCGTGCACAGCTTAGGCTGTGAAATTCCTTATTTATAGGAACTTAACGGATCCTGTAATGGCTTCGAGCAGATGAACACATTTCTTTAAAGCAACAGCAACGTTCTTCTTCCTTGAGGGGGAAGGTTTGGACTGAAAGAGGGAAGATTTAGAGTGGAAATAAGGAAGAAATTCTTCCCTGTGAGAGTGGGGAGGCCCTGGCACAGGTTTCCCAGAGAAGCTGTGGCTGCCCCATCCCTGGAAGTGTCCCAGGCCAGCTTGGATGGGGCTTGGAGCACCCTGGGATAGTGGAAGGTGTCCCTGCCCACGGCAAGGAGTTGGAACTGGATGATCTTCAAGATCTCTTCCCACCCAAACCATTCCATGATTCTCCGAAGTTGCTTTGAAGGGAAAGAGTTGGGATAGAAACAGCACTGAAACGACCGCACACGTTTTCCTCTTCTTCCATCCCATCTATCCTGAGCTTTGCCGAGCGATGGATAAAAAAAGGGGGGAAAAAAAAACAAGCGACCCACCCGCAATAATCTATAGCAAGTGTCAGCCAGCAAACTACTCCCATTTCATAGGGATAGGTTGGATGTCAGCGCGGGATCGATGGCTCTCGCGCCGTAATTATAAAAACTCGCGGGTTGTGTTGCTTGAGTGAGTTTGGGAAGAGCAGGGTCTCAATCTTCCCTCTAATAGGGCTTTGGCAGTCGGTGGCGCGGCGGCTTCGTCTTAGTCTGACAGTGTTGTCATTAAACACCAGGTAGCGTGGAACAACAGGGAACACGGCTCCGGAGCGCCCGGGAACACGCGGATTTGACAGGAGCGATTTGTCATCGAGGAGCTGCCCAAACTCCTGAGCCTGGAATACGGGCGGCTGCTTAAAGTGACTTATTGCCCCTGTCGGCGGCTGCAGTTGTGATTTGATAATCGGTAAATGTTTGTCAAAGATGAATTCCCTCCCTGATGCGGTGCAGTGCTGGAAAAGCAAATGAAAAGCGGGGGGGGGAAAGGAACATATTGGATGGATTAAAGACCGGAGCGGGATGAGGATGATGGAAACAACAGGTTTCCCGGTTAACTTGTTGTCCGTCCTTCGGGGAGGTGAAGCGTCGAGGTTTGGGATGCTGGGGTGGAGACTCGATGTCAAGGTGGGTGCTGGGGGACTGGGAGAACTCCGACCATTAATTCTATTTCAGGAAAAATTTCTTTGTGGAAAAGGTTGTTAAGCATTGGAATGGGCTGCCCAGGGAGGTGGTGGAGTCCTGGAAGTGTCCAAGGAACAACTGGATGTGGCACTCAGTGCTGTGGGCTGGGTGGCGAGGTGGGGATTGGTCACAGGTTGGACTTGGTGATCTTGGAGGTATTTTCCAACCTTAACGATTCTGGGATTATAAGGATGTTTTTTTCCCAGATTTCAAAGATCCTGGAGCTGCAGGTTGCATTCCTGCGCTTGGTCTTGAGGGATTGTAGACAGGTGCAGTGCAGTGGTCGTGTTCTCCTTTGCTTAACCACATGGAATCATGGAATGGTTTGAGTTGGAAGAGACCTTAATGATCACCTCATCCCAACCCCCTGCCGTGGGCAGGGAACCTTTGTGGTGTCTCTGACCTTGGCTCTGTTCTCCTCTGCCAGTCACTGGGAGGTTTCAAGAGTATTTTTTTGGGAAGGAAAACAACATCTTGATTCTTTCTTTCCATGGATGTGGTGCTTTCCCAGCCTTTTGGCAGATACTTCCCTGAGCAAAGACCTGTTTGCACCTACTCGGTGGTTACAACTTGAAGTTGAATCCCTTTGTTTCTCATCAGGATGAATTTAGAGTGTGTCCATCGCCTGCTTTATATCCAAGTTTAAAAAAGAGAATTAAAACGGTCTTAGTGAACCTCCTGCCTGCAAAGTTTTCCTCCGATCTCCCCGAGTTTATCCAAGTTTCTCTGCTGATGCCGGAGTGAGGTCAGGGTCTTTTTAAATGGAAAGGTAAAAGCCGGGTGGCCTTCAGTTGAATAAGTGGCTTTGAGGGTGGGGAATACCTAAGGGATTCAAATTTTTCCTTGTTAAATTTAAATTGTAAAATAAAAAAAAAAAAGAAGTCAATCCTAAAGCAGGAATGCAAATGGAATTCCAGCCCGCCGAGCGCTCCCGTCGTTTCCCGAGGCAGAGCCACCCTCTCCCCGTGCCACGGCGAGGCGCGAACACGAGATCCCTGAACCCATTTGATTATAGCCGGGGTTTTTCTGGTGTCTGAAGTGCTGGAAACGATCAAGAGCGGGAAAAGTGGAGTGATTTATTAGACTCATAAAAATTCATACTTTGTTATTCCAGTCGTCTTCCATCTGCAGCTTGTTAGAACGAGAACCCCTGGCAGCTCCCGCCGCGAGGCCGGGGGGAGGAGGGCATTTATCAGCTTTCCTCCTGCCATCCCGCTCTCATTTAGAGGAATGGATCCAGCTCCTGGAAGCACATTAATAATCATTCACCGAGGGAAGGGGGGAAGGAAAACCCACCACCCTCTTTTGTTATAATAATAAGGGTTGTGTTTGAACAAGGGCCGATGCTCCCGAGACCCGTTGAGGCTCTTTAACGTGGGCTGGAGCTGGGAAAAGTGTTCAGAGCCTTTGGTGTGACCTCCTGTCGCCGATCCCGATGGATAACGTGGGGTATCCTCATGCTTGGAAGGCTCATCCACTCCTGTGGCGTTTGGAAGGGCCACCCTGGAGCTTTTTGGCAGCAGGGATGGGGGTGGGACAGAGCTGGTGGGGTTACTGGGGTTACTGGGAGGTTGGTGACAAGTGATGTGTCCCCTGTCCCCTCCAAGACCTGGTTGGACCCCTCTGTCTCTGCCTCTCTCTGTATTTTGGGATTGGAGGGAATAAACCAAGCTATTTGCTGGCATTTCGGTTGCAGTTGGAATATTGGTGTTGGAATTGTAGGGATGAGTCAAAGGCACTCTTCTTCCTGTTATTCTCCCAAATCACCTGGCTGCAGGGGCTGTCAGGGCTGAAGTGACCCAGATCCCTTTGGAAAATGACATGGATGGGTCTTGTATGGATAAATGTAGGATGGGTTAAGGTTGGGGTGGCCCATTCCACACCCATCGTCAGCACCCGGAGATCACTTCCCAGAGTCTGGCTGTGGTTCTTGAGGTGCTGGAGTGTGTCCAGAGAAAGGAATGGAGCTGGGAAGGGTCTGGAGCACCAGGAGTGGCTGAGGGAGCTGGGGGAGGCTCAGCCTGGAGAAAAGGAGGCTCAGGGGGGACCTTCTCATTCCCTAAAATTCCCTGACAGGAGGGGGCAGCCAGGTGGGAGTCGGGCTCTGCTCCCAGGGAACAAGGGATAGGACCAGAGGAAATGGCCTCAAGTTGCACCAGGGGAGGTTTCCATTTGATATTAGGGAAAAATTTCCTCATGGAAAGGTGCTCAGGCATTGGAAGAGGCTCTCTTGGCACTGGTGGAATCACCATCCCTGGAAGTGTTGAAAAATGTGTGGATGTGGCACTTGGGGACATGGTTTAGTGGTGACCTTGGCAGTGCTGGGGGAACGGTTGGACTCGATGATCTTAGAGCTCTTTCCCAACCTAAACCATTCCACCATTCCATGCTGGGTTTTTGTGGCATGCTGGGAACACCCAAACCCCCAAAGCCACCAGATCCACTAAACCGGATCCACTAAAATCCATTCTGTGCCTCATCCCAGCTGCAGATGGAAGTGGGGATTGCATCACTGGGCTGGAAAGGGATTGGAGGTCCTCAGCCTTTGGGGAGGCTCATCCTGAGTGTCTTTTGCAGCAGCATTTTTCCAGGGAGTTTCTCGGAGCTCCGTGACTTTCACGTCTGCTGCTTTTCTTTCTGCTCCTCTCCCGTCACGCTCGCTGCCGATGTTTCCTCGCTGTCGGATTTTTCCTGGCTGTGCCATCCCGGGCTTCTCCAGATGCTCTTCTCCTCGCTCCCCTTCCTTCTTCTCAACAGCCGAGGGATCGCTTTGTTCCCTCGTGAAATCTCCACGCGTGGAGGGGCTTTCCTAAATATTTGGATTTTTGAAAGGCTCTAACAAGGTCTCCCTGGAGCCTTCCCTTTTCCAGGCTGGACACACCCAGCTCTCCCAGGCTGGCTCCATGGCAGAGGGGCTCCAGCCATTGGAGCATCTCCGTGGCCTCCTTTGGACTTGCTCCAGCATCTCTGTATCCTTCTGATGTTGGATCCCAGCTGGATGCAGAATTCCAGGTGGGGTCTCACCTGAGCGGGGCCGAGGGGCAGAATTCCCCCTTTTCCTGCTGCCGGAATTTTTCTCTTCAATTTGAGTGATGTTTTCCCTATTTCTTCCACTCTGCATTTCCTGGAAACAAAAGTCCTGTGCTTTTTACTTAAAACCAGGAATTTTGGATGCAGACCCAGAGCCACAGAATTTATTTGAGCTGTGCACGTGGATTTGCCCAGAGAGGTTGTGAATTCCTCATCCATGAAAGTGTCCAAGGCCAGGTTGGACCTGGAATAGTGGAAGGTGTCCCTGCTCATGGCAGAGGGGTTGGAATGAGATGATCTTTAAGGTCCCTTCCAAGCCAAACCATTCCATGATTTTAATGCCTTTCCTGCTAAAATGAATATTTCCTTATGGTTCATCTCTGAGTTCCAGTGCCTAGCTCAGTGTCGCTCCCGGTGGGTTCCATGAACTTCCTCTTTTCCTGTGGTCTGACCGGTGTAACGGAATTATCCAACCAGATTTGGTGTTAATTCCCCAAATATTCCCAGCTGAAAGCACCTGCCACAGTCAGCAAATTTTGCCATGGGTTGGGAGCCCACTAAAACATTTCAGCTCCAAATCCCGCCCTTCTCCCGTCCTCTCGGAATGTGACAACCGGAGCGGCCGCCACGCTCTGGGTCACAGGTAAAGCACTTTGGATCAATGGGATTTATTTCCTCTGGAGCAGCAGTTCATGATCATAAAGCATCGTTTACATTCTGGCATAAAGAGCCGTCGCTCTTGAAAGAGCTCCGGAGTGAATGAGTGTGAAAATTAAATTCCCCTCTTAAACCCACGGATGGTCCTTTCGGAAGCTGATTCCAGGCGCAACATAATTAACCTCTTGCTGTGCCATTCTGCGGGAACATATTGAACCTGCTCTGGGATAATCATCCCCTAATGCTGGTGTCTGCTTTCACACTGAATTCCTAACAGCATTACAGTAATCCCAAAGCTTTTGTTAACTCCAGGGACTTGGCCAAGTTGGCGGCCGGGACAAAAGGTGTCGGAGCCGTGTGGCTCAGGGGTGACGCCATCCAGGTGCTGTTGGTGGGGTGGGAAGCACCAAAATCATTTGGTTTTGGGTGGAGGAGCTGTGGTGGAGCTTTTTTTGAGTTTTCCATGGATTTATCGCCTTGGAAGGTCATTTCCAAATGCTTGGAGCAAGCTGGGATAGTGGAAGGTGTCCTTGCTTAGGGAGGTTGGAACTCCATGGTCTTGAAGGTCCCTTCCAACCCCAGACTTTTGGTGATTCTTGTTTTAATGCAACTTCTCTCTGTCTTCCTCAGTTTTTCCCTCCATTGTTATTCCCTTCTCATCCACAGTTTTTCTCATCTAGGGAAGCATGTGGTGTTGGGGATAATCCCCATGAAATCTGGGTGTTTTTCCACCTCTCCACCCAATGATGAGCTGAAGTCTCTGACACTGGAGAAGGGAAGGCTCCAGGGAGACCTCAGAGCCCCTTCCAGTGCCTAAAGGGGCTCCAGAATATCTGGAAAGGGACTTGGAACAAGGGCAGGACAAGGGGGAATGTCTTCCCACTGCCAGATGGCAGGGTTAGATGGGATATTGGGAAGGAATTCCTCCCTGTGAGGGTGGGGAGGCTGTGGCACAGGTTTCCCAGAGAAGCTGTGGCTGCCCCATCCCTGGAAGTGTCCAAGTCCAGGTTGGATGGAGCTTGGAGCAACCTGGCTCTGGCTTGATATGAAGGGCAATGATTGGAATCCCCAATCCCTGGAATCCCCTGTCACAGTGGGATTGAGTCTGGTCCATCCTGGCCATCGGAGCTTCCCGTGGTGCTTCTACTGTCCAGTTTGCTCCTGGCTGCAAATTCCTCCTCTGCTCCCAAATTTGCCCTTGGACTTCCTTACTAAAATCCTGAGAAGCTCCATCAACCACTTTCCCTTTTTCCATGGGAGACAGCACAGAAGGATCAGATCCGTTAGGATATGGTCTTGGGGGATTTTATGGGAAGGGGATGTGAGGAATTTAATCCATATCTTGCCGCTGGTCATCCCAAACTCCACAGAACAGTAGCAAAGCCAGCAGCGAGTTGTCTCGGGTCAGGAATGCCTTTTCCCATGGAAAAGAGGGAGATTTGATCCAGAGCATCACTGGATGTGTGCGATTGTCCTGCTGCTGTAGCCTGGGATGGCTTTGGATGAGTGGTCTCTTTGTTCTGGGATACAAGGACAAGATAAGGTTTGCTGAATCTTCCGTTCCAGACCTGGAGCAAATCCTGTGGCGAGCGATTCATGTTCGTGTTGGGAAGGGTTTGCTTCTGGAAAACCCTTCCACAGAGATTTTAATTTCTTTTTGGAGCTGCTTTGGGTTCTGAGTGTGATTTTTTTTACCCCCTGGGAGTTGGGACACGCTGGTGGCTCCTTTGCACGTGTCCTAACAGTCCTTATCCCTTTTTTTTCCCTTCCTCGTGCCTGTTTGGAAAGAGGAATTTGGTTTTATCAGAGGTTTTTAGCCTCTGCTTTTTTCCTGGATGGACTCGTCGTGACCGAGTTCAAAAGGCCCTTGGGATGGCCTTCCCACATCACTTTGCATCCCAGAGGTTTTCCCTGGAGCCAGGAACAACCCCGGCAGCGTATCCAAGGTTCAGCTTCTGCTCCCCAATTTGCATTCGTTCCTGCTCCCGTCTCACTTCCAAGTGCTGGAAGATCAATGTACCTGTCACTCAGCGCTTCCCAGCTCGCCTCCGATCGGGATTAACGGCACGGCTCGGCACTGAGCCCCGACGGAGACGCACAGGAAGGGTCGTGGTGGCCAAGGATTGAGGATTGAGGATGGACTGAGGTGGCACCCAGGTCATGACTTAATTTAGTTCTTTTCCCCATTCCTGTGTCCGTACAGGAAGCTTTTCTGTTCCATATCCTTTTCCAAAAGGAGCAGTAATCTCTTGGATTTGGGGATTTGCCCTCCTGAAGTTCCCCTTGCTTGTTTAACTTCCTTTTTCCCAGCAGTAGCTGGACAGGATTTACTCCACCAATGTTGTGGTTTCCCTAATCCGCCCTGAGCAGCAGCATCTTCCACTTTCTTCATGGATTTAGAATCACAGAATCATGGAATCATTAAGGTTGGAAAAGAGCTCTAAGACCATGTTAACCCAGCACTTCCAAGGCCACCACTAAACTCTGTCCCCAAGTGCCACATCAACATCAACACAGCTTTTAGGGACATCATCCACGAGACCAGGTTGCTCCAAGCCCCATCTAATCCATGGATGGGGCAGCCACAGCTTCTCTGGTCAGCCTGTGCCAGGGCACACCCTCCCAGGGAAGAATTTTTCCCAATATCCCATCTATCCCTGCCCTCTGGCAGTGGGAAGTCATTCCCCATTATCCTATCACACCAGGATCTTGTCCAAAGTCTTTTCCCATCTTCCTTTTAAGCCTCCTTTAAAAGAAGGTCTCTCCAGACCCTTCTCCAGGTTGAACATTCCGGGAGCCAACCCCTTTTTTTGCCCTCACTGCTTCAACTTCCCTAGGGGGCCAATTCCTGGTGCTTTTCTCAGGAAAAAAAGAGCAGCAATAAGGAGCCTTGCATCCAACCCCATTCCTAAGGAATGCGTGTGCTGGTGACTCCTGGATCCCACCTGCTCGGAGCACCCGAATTTGGCACCAAATTCCCCATCTCAAGGTCAGTGCTGGACAAGAGGAAACAGCCTCAATTTGGCACCAGGGGAAGTTTCAATTGGATATCAGGAAAAATTTCTTCACTGAAGGAGTGCCCGGGCTGCCCGGGGAAATGNCGCCGGACAAGAGGGAACAGCCTCGAGTTTCGAGGGGAAAGTTTCGATTGGATATCAGGAAAAATTTCTTCACTGAAGGAGTGCCCGGGCTGCCCGGGGAAATGATGGAATCACCATCCCGGGAGGGATTCAAAATCCACGTGGATGGACACGATTTAGTGTTGGCTTTGGCTGGGTCAGTGGTTGGACTCGATGACCTTAGAGGTCTTTTCCAACCTTAACAATCCTCCGTTTGGAGTTTACACCGGGATTTTTTTTTTTTTTCCACGGGAACGGGAGGCGCGAGCGGCGCCCGCGGGATTCGCGGCTCGGCAGAAAGCCCCGAGCTCAGCAGCGCGCGGCCCCGGCTGATAAATGATGCTCATATCCCATTCGAATATGATGCAAGCAGTTTTTTTGTAGTTTGTCTTCCATTGCGGTAGTAAAGTTTTTAATTAGGAAAGCTAATGAGATCGATTAGTCATTAGAAGTGACCTCTGGATCGCGGCGAGGAGTGGGGATGTGTGCGCCGGGCTGATAACGGGGGACGCTGGGGCATTGTTTGTAATAAAAGCGTGAAGTGTTTGATTTGAGTGAAATGTGCCACGGGGAATACATCACGCGGAGAGGAAAAAATTACAACCCTGGGAGCCTGTAATGAAGGGAATTAAACCAACATCCTGTCTAAATAACATGATTATCTACACAAAACCCCTCAGCTAGCAAGTAATAATAGAAAACGGAGCTCTTCGGAGAGGCTCTTTGAGGAGGTGGTTAATGCCGGAGTCGCGCATCAGGCACTTTCCAAGGAGCGGCTTCGGGATGAATACACCATCCAATTACCTCTGGGAATAGAGTTTACCAGGTGCCAGCCCGTTTTGGGGAAGGAGGGAGGAGGAGGGGGACGCCTGCAATAATTTGGGACCTCTCTTTCTTGGCAGGCGGGAGTTTGATGCGGTTCTGGGTTGATTGGTGGCGGCTCGAGCTTGTGTGGGAGCAAAAAAAATGTTTATTATGTATTCAGTGAATTCCTGGTTTAGTAATTTCGTGAGGTTGGAGTGGAGGAGGGAAAGGGGCAACTTGTGCTGTTGCTGTTTGGGGAGGATGTGGGATTGTGGCTCTCATCCCTTTCCTGGTGGGAAGGAGCTGCTTTGGGTACGGGGTTGGTGCTGTATCCGTGAGAGGTCGGATGTGTCCACATGTCCTTGGTGACAAAAGTGATAGAGGGCAGGGTTAGATGGGATATTAGGGAGGAATTCTTCCCTAGGAGGGTGGGGAGGCCCTGGCACAGATTTCCCAGAGAAGCTGTGGCTGCCTCATCCCTGAAAATGTTCCAGGCCAGGTTGGATGGGACTTGGAGCACCCTGGGATAGTGGAAGGTGTCCCTGCCCATGGCAGGAGTTGGAACTGAATGGTCTTAAAGGTCCCTTCCAAGCCAAACCATCCCATGATTCCATGATTTTAGGACAGTCCCACTGTCGCCGGGATTTCATCGTATGTGAGGTGTTGGTTCACGCGGGGCTTGGCACCTCTGTCCTTTTGTTGTTCCCATTTTCCTGTCCTAAAAACAGTTCCCTGAAGGAAAAGCCTCCAAGTTTGCTGGTACTGGAGACCAATTTTAATTGTAATTAAAACTTCAACCTTGCAAAGGCTTTAAAAGCCCACGCAGGGGTTCGGTCACTGCCCTGGAGAATTTGATCTGCTACAAAAAACTCCTGGGACAGGGAAAGAGGGATGGAATCCCGTTTGCTTTCCCTGTTCTCTCCTCTCTCTCTTCTTGTCTCACCTCTAAAGTGACCTCTGAAGTGCCTCACGTCCGAAGTGGCTGCAATTCCTCAGTCAGTGAGTGGTTTCTGCTGGAAGGGAACTTCGGAGATCTTCCAGTTCCAACCCCTGCCATGGACAGGGACACCTTCCACTATCCCAAGTTTCTCCAAGGCCCATCCAGCGTGGCCTGGAACACTTCCAGGGACGGGGCAACCACAGCTTCTCTGGGACAACCTGTGCCAGGGCCTCCCCACCCTCCCAGGGAGGAATTCCTTCCCAATATCCCATCTAACCCTGCCCTCTGGCAGTGGGAAGGCATTCCCACTTGTCCTGGCAATCCATGTCTTTGTCCCAAGTCCCTCTCCACCTCTCTTGGAGCCTCTTTAGGCATTGGAAGGAACTCTAAGTTCTCCTTGGAGCCTTCTCTTCTCCAGGCTGGACATTCCCAGCTCTCCCAGCCTGGCTCCAGAGCAGAGGGGCTCCAGCCCTCGGAGCATCCGTGGCCTCCTCTGGACTCGCTGCAGCAGCTCCACGTCCTCCTGATGTTGGTACCCCGAGCTGGAGGCAGCTCTGCCTCACCTGAGTGGGGCAGAGGGGCAGAATTCCCCCTTCTCCTGCTGCCTGCGCTGTGGGATGAGCCAGGACACTGGGAATTCCTGGGATATGAGCACACATGGACAGGGCATGCCCAGTTTTTCATCCACCAATATCCCCAATTCCTGCTCCTCCTCCCAATCCATCCATCTTCAGTCTGGACTCAAACTGGGGATTGCTCCAACCCAGATGCTGGACTTTGCACTTGATCTCATTTAACTTCTTAAGGTTCCCGTGGGCCCACCAAAGTTCCTGGTTTATTTGAATTTCTTTTATTTTCATTTTTATTCCATATCACCAGAAGCTCTTGAATTTCTTTCCAATTAATTCTTGGTTTTCAATTTGTTCAGCGTTAAGTGGTTGACTTAAGGAACCTTTACTTGGAATATCCTTTGTAGCACTAGTGATTTTATGGATTCTCCCTGATTCACAGCATCATGCTGGTCTTGGAAACACCATTCCCTGCCTGTGACAGGGGGTTGGAATTGGATGATCTTCAAGGTCCCTTCCAACCCAATCCATTCCGTGATTCTGTGATCCAAATTCTGCTGTTTGCTGTGACAATGCCAAAAATCATTTGCATGAGACATTATATTGATGTATTAATTAAGCAGAGGTTCCTCATAGGAGTTGGAGGGATGCGAAGGAGTCTTAAAATAACACTTTGGATTTGGGATCTTGGCTTTATCCAGGGATTGGAGGTTCCATATGCTGCGACCTGGCCATGCTTGATGCCAGGGTGGAGCTGGCTGGGCTGTTCATATCAAACACATTCCGAATTTGATTTCAGCCATATAAAAGAGAGAATTTGTTTGGTGTTGAGGCTTTACGGGTGGCTTTGAGGAGTCTGAATCCCTCCATGTGCTCCTTGCTCCATGCTTTTTTATCCCACGGGATCAGATTGAGGAGTGTTGTGAGTGTCATCTTGATTATGAAAAATTCCAGTGATTTTTCTGTCCTGGCAGAGCCTGATTTCCCCCTTCCCCCACCACCGGGAGTTGTAACTTTTTTGCCGAGTTTGGGAATGGAAGAGTGGAAATTTGTGTTGTCTGATCCCTCCTAAACCCAACCCAACTCATCGACTTGTTGGGAATGCTCAAGCAGGAAAATATTCCCTGTATTAAACCATAAAGCTGGGATTGATGTTGCCACTGTTGCAGGGAGATGGGGAAGCTGCTCCCTCCTTTCTAGGGAATGACATCAGCTCTAAAATGCATTTCCCTAATTTTCCTAGTTCACCCGGGAATCCACCTTATTCTCCCTCCTCTCACCGAGACAAACATGGGGACGGCTCCAACGTCTTCAGCGGAAATAACGATCCCGCTTTTCCCCTCCCAACCCCTCCATAATTTTAATGAGGAGGATCTCCAAGAAAAACAGCCGGCCCTTTAAATCAGTTATAAAACCCGGAGACCGAGGCTCAGCATGGAGTGTCAGCTTTAATTATCTGGGCAGTTACAGCTGTATGTTATAAAAGTCGGGCAATTAGGTGCATTCCTGAAAGCTTGGGAAAAAAAAAACGGCTCGAGGAGGAAAACCGCAGTCCGACACGGAACTGTTAATTGCATGAAACATTCCGCGGAATAAGCCGGGATGTAGATCATCCTGCAACACGGAGAATTCGGGAATGGTTAGGGTCGGAAGGGACCTTAAAGATCATCCAGTTCCCTGTCCGTGGAAGGGACACCTTCTGCTATCCCAGATTGCTCCAAGCCCTGTCCAACCTGGACTTTAACACTTCCAGGGATGAAAAATATGATGAAAATGATAAGGATTAAAGATATATATAAATTTATCCCAAGCCCATCAGGACTTTTCTGTTACCATCAGCCATGGTGGGCCCATCCCTGATTCTTTACCCCTTTTCCAGGTGCTAAAAAGTTGGATGTAGGACTTAGGTTGGATGTGGGACCAATGATGGTTGAACTTGACGATCTTCAAGGTCTTTTCCAACTTTAAAAATTCCATGATTCTGCAAGAATATTGGTGAGATCCCTCCTGCCCCATCCACACCTAAATTTCAAACCTGTTTTTCCATGTTTTTTCTCCTAGGATCCAACTTCCACTTCGTAAGGAGCCCACCAGCCAACAAGGTGATAAAGACGCGCTACAGGATCGTGAAGAAGAACGTGGTGTCTCCAGCCTTAGCATCCTTCTCCAGCCCCATTCCCACCTGGAAGACCAGGCGCCCCGTGACATCCAGGTAATTCTTCCATCCCCGGAATGCAGCTGGTTGGGAAGCGGGAGCCGCGGGAGCTCCCACGTTGGCTCCGTGTTTTTCCGTTGCGTCTTTGCCGCTCAATTTCTTCATTTGTTTGGTCTGTGCGGAGTTTATTGACTTAAAGTGTAAAATCATTTTAGGAATTGTGTTAATCCGAGCCAGTGCCAACAGCTTATGCCTGTGGCTTCCTATTTATTCCCTCTTGGAATTAATTGTTTCCACGGAGCAGTTAAGCTGAAAAAAGGATGAATAAATGCGCGTACTTTGGATGCTCCAAACGTACACCAGGATGTAGGTGCTATCCCAAACTCGCTCTTCCCGATGATCTGGATGGGTGGAACATCAGGAAATATCTCGGCACCGCCTGGAGAAGGGAGTCACCAAAGGATGGTGCTGTACCCTTGAGTTAAAATATTCCTAAATCCATAGAGGTGGAGATGCTTCCAGGGAGCATCTCAGAGGCCAAGATGAAACGTGGAGCTTGTGTAGGAGCAGGAAATTGATTAAAATAATTGATTCTTTAAAAAAAAGGTCAATTAGAAGTGATGGGTTTGGTGCAAACCCAGATTTTGACTGTTTTTAGGTTGGGAATAACTTGTTCTCCCCCTGAAATGCCTGGAGTTATGGACAATATTTTGGGAAAAGAGAGGCTGCTCTGTTCCCCTCGAGGTTTGTTCTCCGTGCTCCAGGTGTTTTCCTCCAAAAGCCATTCCCCAGCAATGCCCTGAGGATTGATGGCTTTTTATGGTGGGGGCTGTGGAGAGACAAAGATCGTGGTGATTGTTTTTAAAGCCTGACCTTGCCTGATTTTTCCCTTTAAAAGTGAATTTTTGGGATTCACAAATCAGTATCTGAAGGGAGGTTTTGGAAGTGTTCAGGGAGATGAGGCAAAGTAACAGAGGGGTAAACAGAAATTTGGAAAAAAAAGTGTTTATTTTAAAACTTTTTTTTAAAAAAATGAAGGATTGGGTCAATTATTTTGTCTTGTTTTCCAAGCTCCTCATCTCCTGTACTCTACTGGTCTCAAAGTGCTTCTTCCAGTATGGAAATTGGGATCCTTTTGGTTGACCTTACCTGCGCCACCTCCTCCTTTGTCTTCCCAATCTACTTTTGCCTTTGATGTTTTCCTGCCTGGACATCATCCCTGAGATCCGCAGGTTTCCTTTTATTCTGGTTTGTCTCCTCCAATTACTGCTCCGCTCGGAGGTGCCACCTCCATTTCCAGGTCCTTGGGATCAAATTCTTGCATTTCTCTTTCCACAAACAAACCACGTAATATTTTTCTTGTTCCATCATCCTGCAATTTCATGGAATTACAGAATGGTTGTGTTGGAAGGGACCTTTAAGATCCTTCACTTCCAACCCCCTGCCATGGACAGGGACACTTTCCACTATCCCAGGTGGCTCCAAGCCCCATCCAACCTGGCCTTGGACACTTCCAGGGATTGGGGAGCCACAGCTTCCCTGGGCAACCTGTGCCAGGGCCTCCCCACCCTGGAAGTGTCCAAGGTGAGGTTGGATGGGGCTTGGAGCCACCTGAGATAGTGGACGAGGTCCCTGCCCATGGCAGGGGGTTGGAACTGAAGTATCTTAAAGGTCCCTCCCAACTCAAACCATTCCATGATCATTCCATGATCCTCTGACCTTCAGCCTTAATTAATAGAAAACAACTCATGCTCCAAATGTTTGGCTCAGCTCCTTCCCTCACAGCTTGTGAGGGAACATCCAGACCTGGATGGTTGATGGATGGAAGATCCATGGTGGGAGTCAAGGAGGGGGAGAAGCCTCAGGCATGGAATTCAGAGCAGGAATCTTGAGCAGGTCTTGCTCGATCCAGCAGTGATTTTCCAAGGAATGACCTCGTTCCGCCGCCATTGGCTGAGAGCTCCCACTTGTGGGATCATTTTCTCCGTATTAATCTCCGACTTCATTAAATTGGTGTAGTTTAGATCTTACAGCTGCTTCAGACAAATCTTGATAAAATGCCATCAGCAAATTAAAACAATTATGTTTTAAAGAAGCCATAAATCTCCGTCTCCCAATTACCTTCGTTGGGTGCGATCAATCATCCGGCCTGTCTGGAGGAAGCACATGGCAAATGCTGCTCCTGGAGTTTTTATGGGATTTTTTGCTCCATCATTCCTATCATCGTCTTGGATCTGTCACAAGCAACGCTCCAGGAGCTGCTTTTTTCCTGATTTTCTTTGCTCTTCCCAAAACAAGGAGCAGCTGTGGTGATGGTGGGACACCCCGTGCCGGCAGCTTTAGTCACCTCGATTTTATCTTTCCTACTGAATGGTCAATTATTAATAATATTTCTATAATATTTATAATTGTTATATTTTTATAATGGATATTTTTAATATCCTCTTCCCCTTAAGCCAGAAGTGGGATGTCAACTGGTGCTGCTGCACTAAAGTGCTACTCCCAGACTGGTTCCCAGCTGACACTAAGGAATGATTTCTTCCATGAAATCCGGGTTTTTGGCTGTCTGGAAGTGATGTGCCAGGGTTTTACCTTGCTGGGATATCTGGGATGTTCTCCATGTTGCTGATAAACCCCCACATCACCAGACTAAGAGGAAGAGGATGTGGCTTTGGGAAATGAGTGACAGGGAGAGTTGCTGGAGGTACCTGATGCCAATCCCTCGGGAATGAGTTCCATCCTCCCCTTCTTGCTGGGTTGCATTAAACTCGGCCCTGCTGCTGACTTTTCTTCCAGGCGATAGGTGGGAGTATATTTTAAATTAATTTTACTACACTTTTTGTAATATTTTTGTTTTAAATAGATTTATAAGCAACTCGAGGCCTATTTCTCCAAATTTATGAAGATAATTTTCACTCTCTTGATAAGGTTAAATTTACACCTGCTATTTCCATATTAATTCACATTGCTAAGTGGATCTAATTTTCTTCCGTTCTTCTATCTGGTGAGTGTGGCCTTTCCTAATGCAATTTCCCCCTCACTAAATCACTGTGATCGGGAGTCATGATCGAGTTAAATTAACTTAAATTAATTTACTTAATAAGAGCTCCAGATCATTGTGAATGAGGTTAAGATTTATTGATTCTCCTTTTCACTCCTCCCCCTTTATCTCCCGCGGCTTTGCCGGAGCGCGGCTCACAAGGGCTGGGATTTGCTGGCCTTGAATTCTGTTTGCTCCTGGTGACATTGAGGTTGGTCATCCCTTAAAAATCCCGGAGGGAGATGTCTTCTCTCCACCAGGAAAGGGATGAGTTGGGATGGATGAGAGATGGTGGTGATGCTGCTCCTGCTTCCAAACTCTTTCCACGGTTCAGGTGGATGCGGCCACCAAAAAAATGGGATGTCCACGTGTCATAGACTTTGCCCAACCCCTTCTGGGGTTGATGATCAGAGGGATGGAGCACCTTTCCTACAAGGAAAGGCTGGGAGAACTGGGATTGTTCAGCCTGGAGAAGAGAAACGTTGGGGTGAGCTAATTGTGGCCTTCCAGTAACTGAAGGGGCTGACAAGAAACATGGAGAGGGAATTTTTGCAAGGGCATGGAGTGACAGGACAAGGGGGAGTGGCTTCCCACTGAAAATGAGTAGGGTTAGATGGGATATTAGGAAGAAATTCTTCTGTGGGAGGGTGGTGAGGCCCTGGCACAGGTTTCCTGGAGAAGCTGTGGCTGCTTCATCCCTGGAAGTGTCCAAGGCCAGGTTGGATGGGGCTTGGAGCAACCTGGGATAGTGGAAGGTGTCTGGAATGAGNTGGGATAGTGGAAGGGGTCTGGAATGAGATGGCTTTTAAGGTCCCTTCCAACCCAGGCCGTTCTATGATTCCATGATTGTGGAAACTGTTGAAAAGGTTGGTAGGGAATCTGCTGTTGTGGTTGGGATCCTCCCCTCAGAGGTTTTTGGATGGAAGGAGCAGGTGAGGACAAACCCAGTGCCGGTCATGGACTGGGTGGGTTTGGAAGGGACCTTCTTGATCCTCTAATTCCGACCCCTGCCATGGGCAGGGACACCTTCCACTATCCCAGGTTGCTCCAAGGCTCATCCAGCCTGGCCTTGGACACTTCCAGGAATGGGAGCATCCGACCTCTGTAGCTTCTGCTGACATCAAAGGTGGCTGCTGAGGGTGTGTGGAGGTCACCACTCTCCAGGGCTGTCCCCATGCTTGGTCCCCTCTCCCATGCAGCATCGGGATCAGTGTCATCCCAAGTGGGAAAGTCGCTGCTCCCATACAGGGCGGGGGGTGATGTGTCCATGATGGGCTCAGCCAGGAACTGTTCCAAGAGCATTGGGTGGGAGAACATTGCACCAGCTCCAGGTTCTTCCCCCAGAGGGTGGGGGGGCACTGGAACGGGATCCCCAGGGAATGGTCACGACCCCAAAGCTGCCAGAGCTCAAAGAGCATTTGGACAACGCTTTCCAGTGCAGGGTGGGATTTTTGGGTTGTCCCGTGCAGGGCCAGAAGTTGAACTCGATGATCCTTGCATGTCCCTTCCAACTCTGAATATTCCAGGATTCTATAAACTCCTTCAGAAGACTCCAGTTCTCCCTCTGGAGACCCAGAGCCGCTTTCAGACACATTTTTGGGAGCAGAGAGACCTTTGAGTTGTGCTCATAGACCCCGCAGTGGGTGAGTGAAACACTGACCCACTTTAAAGAGTTTTCTTCTCAAATCCTGCTGCAAGTGTGGAAAACAAAAGTCACCTGTCTGCAATTAATGAGTTGTGTCTGGCACTGCTGGGGAAGCTCGGATGTTTCTTCCCGAAAATTTCGTGGCGCCTCTCGAGGGCCAATCCTACCCCTCCAGCGCTATAAATAAGTAAAGAACGAGATAATCCAACATTTGTCAGAGAAATGCCGGCTCAGGAGAAAGGAGCTCAGTCAGCGGGGGATTCGCTCGTGTGGTTTAGTTTTGTTTTCTTCTTTTGTTTTATTTCGTTCTCTTTTGTTCTGTTCCGTGGCCTGGAGCGCGTTGAACGGATTGAGATGGAAACGATTGTCACCATCCCTGGGGGCGTGCAAGAAATGACTGGATGTGGCACTCGGTGCTCTGGTCTGGTTGACAAGGGGGTGATTGATCAAAGTTTGGACTCGAGGATCTTTTCCAACCTTAATGATTCCGTGATAAGTTGATGACAAGGATATTTTTCCCAGGTTTCGAAGATCCGAAGCCTTTAGGGATTACAGCTGAAGGGTAAAGTGGGTGATGTGGGTGTTGAAATGGGGCTCAGCCACGGTGGTGGGTGCAAGGGCCTCTTCCCTGGGAAAAGGGACATATGGACAAGCATCCAAGAGGAGGAGGAACCACCATCCCTGCCAGTCACCCTCTGCAGGAGGTTGGGATGTTGTATTCCAGGTCACCTCCTTGTCCCATCCCTTCTTTTCCTTCACAGTGGGTGATATTTGGTTTCCAATTTCTTTATGCTCCTTTAGCAACATTTTTTAGATGCCAACCAGACAATCCAACTCATGACCCACTTCAGAGAATCATGGAATGGTTTGGGTGGAGGGGACCTTGGAAGAGCATCTGGTCCAACCCCCGTGCCACGGGCAGGGATGCTGCCCACTAGACCAGGTTTTTCCAAGCCCTGTCCAACCTGGCATTGAACACTTCCATAGGATGGGACCATCCATTTCACACAGCCCCTGTCATCCCTTCCGAGGGAAGCCTTTCTGATGTTCCTTCCCATTTTTCTCAAATTCCTTGGATCCTTACAGAAGTGAAATAATAATTTCACCACCTTGAGACAATGGTGTGGTTGGGAAGGGCGCTTGTCTTCCCCCCTCTTTGACAGATTATTTTCCATGTTATTCCGGAGCGAGTGGACAGGGCTTGGAGCAACCTGGCCTGGTGGAAGATGTCCCTGCCTATGGCAGGCGGTCGGAACTCGATGGGTTTTAATGCCCCTTCCAATCCAGTCCATTCTGGGATTCTTCATTCACGATCCTGGAGGGTCAGTGATTGGAGCTGAGAATGGAGAGCGGAGTTCAGGACCGTAATTCACGGTGGATGGAGGCAAATCCATATTTCTCCGGTTCTGGGGCGTCATCTCAAAAGTTGCAGAGAAAACAGGGAAAAGTGTTAACGTCGGCTTCCACGGCGGAAAATTGCCGAGCGCTCCGACGGGAGAGGCTTTAATCGACGTTCCCATATATCGTGAGCAGACAGGGATGGGCATTTTAAAGATCTCAGCAAACGCCGTCTGTTCTCCTTGATCCATTTATTTTTTCCACCAGTCCAGACCTTCCTTTGTAGGAGTCCAAGGGGTGGAATCCCAACCTCCTGCAGACCAGTTTGGAGCTCCAACTGGGCTGGTGCTGTGGACGAGATGCTGCTTTTAAATAGTACAACTGGTTCAATCTCCCGATTTTTGGGGAGTTTCAAGCACAGCTTTTTAGGTTGTTTATTTAATTGGGACGATGCTCCGGTGGGATTTCACCTCCCGGTGCCGATCGCTCCCGGATTTCCCCGCACGGAGGCGAAGGAATCGTGAGCGGAGGGCAGAGGTTGGGACACGGGGAGTTAATTTCCTTTTATCAAGATGATAAAATCCCCTGTCCGCCTTTCCCGGCTTTTTGCCGCGTTAATCTGCGCACGGAGTCGGAATGTGACGAATGGCCTTAAAGTTCCTGTCAATTTTTTTCTTCCCAAATTCATTTGACATGAAAGTGAGAAGTAAACAGAAAGGCTGCGTTTAAGCAGATAACTTGGAAAGCCTTTTCCATCACATTTAAAAACGGCCGTGTCATGGATTCTGCGAATTGGCGGCTTCTATTTTGTTTTATTTTATTTTGTCTGTGTGGTAAATTTTCTTTTAATAATCCCGACGTGGTTTTACGAGGTTTTAGGCCTCGGATTTTTTTTGAAGGGATGTTAAACCATTCTCCAAAATGACATCTCATTAAAGCGAAATTCATCTGCCGGGATTGGAGCCGTTGCAGGCGGGAGGGAGCAGTGACTCCCGTTTGGAAATCCGTATTTTTTTTTTTCTATAGGAAGTACTTTTAATCCCTTTAATGAGGCTGGGATGAGATGCACAACCCGGATTGTTTCGGAGCAGCCCTGACATGTGGCCCGGCATAATCCAGTTTCTGTTCGGGACTGGTTTAGAGGCTTTAAAAAACAATGGCACCTCTCTGGGGCAAAGCTCGGGATTAATCCTGCCGGCTCTTGGTGCTCCCCCCTTCCCGACACATGGACACTGAGGAAAACTTACTCCTCTCGTGTGTCTTCCTTTGCTTTTTAGTTCTTATTTCTATTTCTTCTTTCCCCATTTTCTCTTTTCTCTTCTTCCTCCTTCCCATTTCCCCTTTTTGTTGTTATTTTATCTTTTTTTCTTCCTTTAGACCTTCTCCTTTTTTCCCGTTTTCCTTTTTTGTTTTCTCCTTTTAAATTTTTTTTGCCTTTGTTACCTTTTTTCTTTTCCCTTTTTCTAGATTTCCCCTTTTTCCTTTTCCTTTTTCTTTTTCCCTTTTTTGTCTTCTTCCTTTTTCACCTTCTTGCCTTTTTTCTCTTTCCCTTTTTTCCCCCTTTCCTTTTTTACCTTTTTCCTTTTTTCGCTTTTCCACTTTTTCCTTTTTTTCTCTTTTCCCTTTATATCTCCTTCCTTCCTTTCCTTTTCTCCCTTTTTCTCTGTTTTATCTTTTTTCCATTTTTTCCTTTTTCCCTTTTCCTCTTTTTTCTTTTTTCCTGGTCCCCTTTTTTCCTTTTCTTGTTTTTTTTCTTTTTCCTTTCTCTTTTTCCTTTTCTCCTTTTCTCCTTTTCTCCTTTTTTCCTTTTTTCCTTTTTTCCTTTTTTCCTTTTTTCCTTTTTCCTTTTTTTCCTTTTTTCCTTTTTTCCTTTTTTCCTTTTTTC
>VZRJ01000413.1:104874-179126 GCA_013397565.1 Ptilonorhynchus violaceus
CTTTTCCTTTTTTCTCTTTTCACATTTTATCTCCTTCATTCTTTTCCCCTTTTTTCCTTTTCCATTGTTTTTTCTCTTTTTTCCTTTTTTCTTTTTCCCTTTTTCTTTTTACTTTTTTTTCCCCTTTTCGTTCCTTTTATTTCCCTTTTTTCCCTTTATTTCTTTTTTCCGTTTCCCCTTTTTTTCCTTTTTCCTTTATTTCCCTATTTTCCTTTTCCCCTGCTTTTTAATCTTCTTCCCTGTTTTTCCTTTATTTCCCTTTTTTCCCATTTTTCCCTCCTTTCTTTCACCTTAAATTTTTTTTTCCTCTTTTTTCCCCTCTCTTCTTCCCTCAAACATCTTCCCCATCCAGTTGCTTTCCCACCCGGCAAACCGAGCAGCAGATCCAAACCGTGCAGCTTTCAGCAGGATCCAGGGACTTCACCACCCCCACTCCCTGCCCTGTCCCCCCCATCCTCCCAGTCCCCCCAGTCCTCTCCAGTCCCAGGGCACCCTCATGCCGGGAGGTTGTATTTTTCCTGCTTTTCCATGAATTCCAGGCTGCCGGCACCGGCTCCCGTTCCCTCCTCCCGGGTCGGCCGCGGTAATCGAGCTCCACTTCAGAGGAAGTAATGAAACCAAAATAAAAGCAGGACTCAGGGGTTAACGACCAGCTCTAAATGCACATGAACATCCTTAGGAATAATGGGATTTTCCTTTTTTAATTTTGGTTAATGGAGTCGTCGCGTTTCGAATGAATTCCATTAAAAAGAAAACTGCCACATCCGATCCCGGGGACGCGCTGAGGGGTTATTTACTCGGCAGTTGCGTGGATCTCGGATCAGCCTTTCCCTGGAGCCTGGAGCGTCCTTGTTGGGGAGCTCAGCGTTCCCTAAACTCGGGAATTTCCTTCCTGGGAGATCTTGCGGCTTCATCCCGTGGTGGAGCTGTGTTGGGAGGTTGGATTTGATGATCTGAAAGGTCTTTTCCAACTTAATCCATGGAGAGCCCCCAGCTTTCTGCCACGTGAGACGTTGGATTTACTCCACCCTTTTGGCAGGAGATCACAGAATCCCGGGATCATTTAGGTTGGAAAAGGCCTCCAAGATCACTGAGTGCAACCTGTGACCGATCCCTGCCTTGTCACCCACCCCAGAGCACTGAGTGCCACATCCATTTGTTCCTTGGACACCTCCAGGAATGGGGATTGCACCACCTTCCTGGGCAGCCCATTCCAGTGTCTGACCACCCTTTCCATGAAAAAATTCCTCCTAAGATGCCCAAGCTGGATGGAAATGATCTGGAAGCCACCCAATCCATAGCTTGGACAACATAATTGGAGTGTCTTCCTTCTCTCCCATCTTATCCCACAAAACCAAATTGTGATGGTGGAAAACTCCTGTGGGACAGCGCGGTGCTGTCATTCCCGACTGGAATCAGCGGGATTTTCATCCTGGTCAGGACACCATTTCAAAATTGGTCTCCTGAGTGGAACATCTCCAGTTGTTGGGCTTCCCAGACAAGTCCTGGAGGCTCAGACTCGACCCCTGGTAGATAAAATCATTCCCGAGGATGTTCAGCAGCTCCTGGTGGACTTTGGATCGTCAAGTCCAGGCAGGAGCAAAGCACAGGATGTGTTTTTGCTGGAATGGGTTTGATTTGCAGTGTGGATATTGGATCCTCAGCAGCAGGTTGGCTCTGCAGATCTGCTCTGAAAGGTCCACGCTATTTATGGGATGCTGTGGGTCAGTGACAAGGGGATTCTGGATCCCTGATGGAGTCTGCAACCAAAGGATCCTAAAGAAAAGGATAAACTGGGATAAGAGAGATAAAAAACAAGAGACTCTGCATTCCAGGGAATGTTTGTTTTGAGAGGTGTAGGGGAGCCATGAGGGGTTTGGGATGAGGAACCAGCTCCCAGTTCCATCCTGGTGCTACACAAACATTCCCAGCTCCCAGGGCTGGAGGAACCAAGTGGAAAGATCCTTTAGGGAGTAAAACCAGCATGGAGGGCGTTGCCTCTGTTGTGTCTCAGTGCTCACCCTTCTCAACGAGGTCCTTGGCCACATCTTCCTGCCTGGATGCTCCCACCATTCCATTCCCATTCCACTTCCATGCAATTTTAAGTTAATATATTTTTTTTAGTGTTTCCAATAGGCTGAGAGCACACGGAGTTGGGAGAGGATTTGCTCAGGAGCTGTTGTTCATTAGCTGGGAATTTTTTTTCCTCCTCTTTTGTGAGGCCTTTCCGTGCTTTTTGAGTCCAGCAGCTGTCAAAGAGAAGCAGAACATCCTTGGGTTTAGAGGGATTAAAAGTTGGGAATTTGCAGCTGCAGATCAGCAGTTTTGGGTCGGGGATGGATCATCTGGTGCAGGAACTCAGGTGGGAGAGGGGAATATTTGGGCCCAGGTAACCCAAGAGGTCTTTTCCAGTGCTGGATGCCATCTCCAGGTGCTGGGACACCAGATTGGAGATGCTCCTTCCCACACCATAGTGGAAAAAGATGCTCCAAGTGCTCTGGAGCCAGGCTGGGAGAGCTGGGAATGTCCGGCCTGGAGAAGGGAAGGCTCCAGGGAGGCCTTAGAGTCTCTTCCAGTGCCTAAAGGGGCTCCAGGAGAGCTGGAGAGGGACTTGGGAGAAGGGCCTGGAGTGCCAGGACATAGGGAATGGCTTCCCACTGGCAGAGGGCAGGGTTAGATGGGATATTGGGAAGGAATTCTTCCCTGGGAAGTTGGTGAGGCCTTGGAATACAATTCCCAGAGCAGCTGTGGCTGCCTCATCCCTTGAAATGTCCAAGGCCAGGCTGGATGGAGCTTGGAGGAACCTGGGATAGTGGGAGGTGTCCCTGCCCGTGGTAGGGAGTTGGAACTCAATGGTCTTTAAGGTCCCTTCCCACCCAAACCATCCCGTGATTCCATAAAAAATGTTAATTACAGCTTTAATAGTTTTTTATGGATTAGTGCACAGGGTCTTGGATGGACCCCGGGCAACCAGGGAGATTCCACGGGAAGGAAGTGGAGGATTGATCCTTCCTCATCCAGTCTTGGGACACGCCTTGCTCAAAGTCCCCCAGGGACTGAGCATGGCCATTTTGGGATTTGGACCCGGAACATCCATTTATTCCTGCCCAGGTGCTCCAGGATAAAATATCTTATGGAACCATGAAATTCCAGGTACAACTGTTCCTTTTGTCCATCCAAATTCTCCAGACACACCTGTAACTTTAAAATATCTGTATTTTATGGGATATTATTCACCTTTTCTAACCCAGGCGTCAGCAGCAACGGAGTAGTTTGTCCAGATGAAATCTCCCTGTGGATAAAGTTTTCCAAACTGGCCACGTGCCATATTTAAAACTCATTTTGAAGTGGTTTGGACCCTTTGGAAGTGGTTTTCCTAAGGCTAATAATCCCTCCTAACAGCATCCCATTTGGAGAATGTATTTTCCAGTGCTGGATATTTACCCAGTCCCTGTTTTTCCACCTGACAGTGACAGCTGTGGGAGTGAGGGATGTGTTTAATTCCTAAATTTCTACCCTAATGAGAGATTAGTAATGGCAAAGCTGCTTTTTTTTTCCCACCCTTTTCCCAGATGGTTTTCCCTGTGAAGCGCTGTAACTTCTCCAACCTTTTCACGAATCGAACCCAGAAGTTTTCCTGTGCAGATTCCAGCGTGAAAGTCAAAATTTAAAAGAAAAAAAAAAAAAACCACCCAAAAAAAAGGAGGAAGGGGGAAGTGGAGCGTGGCTGAATGGCACCTCCACGACGCATAAATTCCCAGTATTTCTTCTTATCCTGATAAAACTGGGATGGAATTGTGATAAATTTGTTTAAGCCTCTCCGTGAGCTGCTGCGTTGAGCCGAGTCCAACTGGTGCCGGCATCTGGGCTGAGCTCAGGGCTGTGCCCGGGCAGGTCTCGGAGCTCGGGAATGAGCAATCCGTTTTTTTTGGGGGCAAAAAAGGTCACTTGGCAAGTGCTGGAGCATCGTTTTCCACTGATTAATTCTTTCCAGGCTAAGTAAACATTTAGGCTTCTTTCGGGCCGAAGGATGGATCCATCTGTTTCATCCTGGCGGGAGAAATCGGGGAGTCATCCTGAGCTGGGAGGGACTCACAAGGATCGTCAAAGTCCAACTCCTGGCCCTGCAAAGGATCATCTCAAGAAAAAAAAATATAAAATAGTCTAAAAAAGCTGGAGGAAATTCCTGGATTGGTGAATGCGGAGGGATCCTAAATGAGATCTCTGGGCAGCAGGAGTCATTTTCCAGGGGCTGGAAAGGGCTTTATGTACTGGAAGGAAAGAAGGGAAGGAAAGAAGGGAAGGAAGGAAGGAAGGAAGGAAGGAAGGAAGGAAGGAAGGAAGGAAGGAAGGAAGGAAGGAAGGAAGGAAAGAGGGAAGGAAGGAAGGAATTTGGTCAAATTTCTCCCTTTTGCTGAGGTAATGAAATTTCCAGTTGACTTTTAAGGATGTGTTGTACTCAACATGGAGAAAAGTCCCTAAATAATGATATATTCATATCCCAAACCTACACAGTATATGGAAGATCTCCTGGCAGGTTCCCTGTCCATGGCAGGGGGTTGGAATGAGATGATCTTTAAGGTCCCTTCCATCCCAAATTATTCTGGGATTATGGAATCCGCTTTCTCCGTCTCTGGGTGTTTATTTCCTTCTGCCGCCTTGGAAATAATTGGAATTAGCTCATTAATAGCAGCTAATATCCCTCCTACCAGGTCTGGTCTGAGAGCAGAGCACTGAGATTTCCTCTTTCTACACCCAAATTCTCTGCCTGGCGGAGCTTTCTTTGGGACGAAGCCGTGGCGTTCCCTCCAAACCTTGCTTTTATTCCATTAGGGAATGTGTGGATGATGCAGGAGCATCCAGTCTCTCCTCGGCTCTTCCCGGGCTGCATCCTGGCACCTCTGTGTGTGGCAGAGCCGGATTTCAGCACGAGGCCGGATTCGCCGCCGCCCTTGGCACCGGCAGAGCCGACCATCTGCATCCGGCCGCTTCCCTGTTCCCTGTCCTTCCATCCATCCATCCCCAGGTGCCCGTCGGGCTCCGCAGCATCTGCGGCTCCCGCTGCCCTCCGGGCTCGCCTGGAAGGAGGATTTGCCGGAGGATACGGGGAGGTCTGAGAGGTCACAGCTGTTAAAGCTGGGAAAGTGGGGGAGAAAAGAGCGGAGGGATTCCTGAAGTTGGCACGGATCCCGCGGCCACCTGTCCGTGAGCGGGAATGGTTTTCCAAGCTGAAACAACGTTTTGTTTGCAAATAATTTTCTTTAATCCCCCCCCCCAAAATAAATGGAGATTTAATAATTGCTTCTGGAATTGTAGTGGATCCAGGTCTGTGTTCCTGCCGTGTGGAAAGGGGCATGGAAGCGGAGGCAACGAGGGACAAATCTCTGGGGAAACCCCAAAGCCATTCCAGTTCAGGATCTTTTATATGGAAAAAGGTTTTATGGCTCAATAAGGAGGAGCAGGGAGTGCCGAAGGCGACGTCTCTGCTGCTTTAAATTCCTTTTTAAATGCAGGAATAAAAGGGGGCAAAGGGGAATCGTTATTTGTGTCATGGGAAGGAACTTGGTGGGAGTTGTGTGAGACAGCGGGAACGTTTTCCTGTTCCCTCCTCTAACAAATTCCCAGTCTCTTCTGCACCTAAAATATCCCTGTTTCAACCCAAATCAGGGTGTAGAATCATGGAATTGTTGAGGTTGGATAAGCCCCTTGCGGAGTCCAACTGTTCCCCCAGCACTGCCAAAGCCACCACTTAAACCATGTCCCTGAGTGCCACATCCACAAGGATGTTAAATCCCTCCAGGAATGTTGATTCCACCTCTGCCCTGGGCAGCCTGTGCCTGGGCTGGACAACCCTTTGCAGGAAGGAATTTTCCCAATATCCAACCTAAATCTTCTCTGGCACAACTTGAGGTTGTTTCCTCTTGTCCTGTCCCTTGTTCCCTGGGAGCAGATCCTGACTCCCCCCGGCTCCACCCTCCTGTCAAGGAATTTTAGGGAGCCAAAAGGTGCCCCCTGAGCCTCCTTTTCTCCAGGCTGAGCCCCCCCAGCTCCCTCAGCTGTTCCTGGTGCTCCAGACCTTTTCCCAGCTCCGTTCCCTTCCCTGGACTCGCTCCAGCCCCTCAGTGTCTGTTTTTCTGAATTCCCAGTGTTTTAAGAATAAAAACCTGATGAATAAGGAGGAGGAAAAAAGGACTTCCTTGCACAATGTGTGCAGGAATTGGATTAGAATCATGGAATTGTTTGGAAGGGGCCTTAAAGATCATCTCATTCCAACCCCCTGCCATGGGCAGGGACACTACCACTACCCAAGGTTGCTCCAAGCCCCATCCAACCTGGCCTGGAAAATTCCAGGAATGGGAAGTCCACAACCTCTCCAGGCAGCCTATTTCAATGCATTAGAACTGACTGGATGCGCTGCCCCTGTGTGTAATCCATGACATTAATCCTGTGTCATCCATGGGTTTGTGGATGGACAGGGAATTAGGCAGTACTGACATTTCCCTGGATCCACTTTCTGATCCCAGCACATCCCAGTGTGCAGCTCCTCATGGATCTGCATCATTCCCACCCGTGCACACAGCAAAGGTGAGGGAGAGCAGGGATCACATTGGCCAGATCCGGAGCTCTGGCAAAATACTCCAGAGGCCGGAATCCGTCTGGGAGGGCATCTTGGCAAATCCTCCACATGAAATCCAATAGGAAACACTTCGTGGAGCATCCAAGAATTCTCTGCCTGCCGGGGGAGCAGAGCTTTGGGCTGCTGGGATCCTTTTTGCCTGCGTTAGTGAAACTCTCAGCTCCTATTTTTCCATCCTTTTTTTTTTTTGTTCCCGTCGGCGATGCCGAAGCGAGGCTTCCTCGGGCAGGTTTTTTACAATTTTTATTTGATGAGAACGGTCGGGTTACGGCTCCCCGAGCGCCGTNTCATCTCATTCCAACCCCCTGCCATGGGCAGGGACACTACCACTACCCAAGGTTGCTCCAAGCCCCATCCAACCTGGCCTGGAAAATTCCAGGAATGGGAAGTCCACAACCTCTCCAGGCAGCCTATTTCAATGCATTAGAACTGACTGGATGCGCTGCCCCTGTGTGTAATCCATGACATTAATCCTGTGTCATCCATGGGTTTGTGGATGGACAGGGAATTAGGCAGTACTGACATTTCCCTGGATCCACTTTCTGATCCCAGCACATCCCAGTGTGCAGCTCCTCATGGATCTGCATCATTCCCACCCGTGCACACAGCAAAGGTGAGGGAGAGCAGGGATCACATTGGCCAGATCCGGAGCTCTGGCAAAATACTCCAGAGGCCGGAATCCGTCTGGGAGGGCATCTTGGCAAATCCTCCACATGAAATCCAATAGGAAACACTTCGTGGAGCATCCAAGAATTCTCTGCCTGCCGGAGGAGCAGAGCTTTGGGCTGCTGGGATCCTTTTTGCCTGCGTTAGTGAAACTCTCAGCTCCTATTTTTCCATCCTTTTTTTTTTTTGTTCCCGTCGGCGATGCCGAAGCGAGGCTTCCTCGGGCAGGTTTTTTACAATTTTTATTTGATGAGAACGGTCGGGTTACGGCTCCCCGAGCGCCGTAAAAGTGAACGCGATGGTCGCTCGGGGCCCGTGCTCATTTTTATAATTTTTTATTTTATGAAACGGGACAGGGAGCTTAGTGACTTATTACTATTCATTTCGTTTCGATGCAGTAAATATTGATTCAGTTGGGGGTTTTCAATTTAAACCACTTGCCGATTCTATAAAATATTGCCGGCCTCTGGAATTATGCTTACGGATCCCTTCGGCTGCTCATTAACGAAGGAGTGCAATTTTTAGATCCCTTTGCTTTCATCATCCTAATAAATGGGCCGAGCTCCCTCTTCACAGGGAAGGTGTTGTAGGCTCAGCTCGCGGGAGCTTGACAGGCTCCGTGGAGCTCTTAATTTGGAGCCGCTTTCAAAGGATTTTGTACGTTGGGGTTTTTTTATTTTATTTCGAGACATTGAGGTTTCTCCCTCGGATTTTTCAGCTGGGAAATGACAGCCGGGATAAATGGAGCTGGTTCATCCCGCTCAAAGCGACTTCTCCCACCGGTGGGTCCTCAGGTGTTGCTTGAAATCCAAGGATCTGTTCACACCTGTCAGGAGCAGGATGAGAGGTGTGGGAAGAGGGAGAAGGGGATTGAAACCTGACCAGTTCCAGTGGTGGAAGGGTCTCGTTGGCTGTGTTCACTTGGGGTCACTTATCATGGACATTCCCATGGCAAAACTTCCCATGGAACCAGCTCGGGCAACCCACAAAGTGTTGCTTCAGCATTGTGAGGAGGTGTTGGAGCCCATCCTTGTAGGAATGGGGTTAAATAAGCCTTGGGAAAAGGTCTTTGATGCCACTGGGGCTCACGGTTGTTGGATTGTGGGCTCAGGATGTTGCCCATGCATGGATCAGCACTTTCAATTTTTCAGGAGCTTTCCCTTCCCATTTTTGGACCTTTCCCTCCCCACAGCTTCCTGTTGATCCCTTCGGAGCGTGAGCTCCTTGCCTGGCATCTCCTCAGTAAAAGGACATGAGATCAGGATCATGAAAACTGGGACAAGCTCCTTCTCCAGCCTGTTTGTCCTGAGGCTGTGGAGAGCGGGATGTGGGTGGATGCAGGATATTCTGATGGGATTTGAAAGAAATTTAAAAAATCAGACTTAGGGGAGCATCCCCACAGTTGAGAATTGTCAGTTTTGGGGGTCAATTATTGGGAAAGAAACCACCTTCAAGCGGATTCAGGTGCCTTCAGGATGAGAAGGGGGAAAACTTGGGATTGGCCCCAACTTCTTCAACTCAACCAAGCAGTGGGCAGAAGGAGACTGGGAAATCATCTGGTTTAGCAAGAGCTGCATTAATTGGATCCATGTTAAAATGTGATTTAAAGCATTTTGCCAATGGAACAGAGGATTTGGCCGAGGTTCCATGGGTGAGTTACGATGCTGGATGTTCTTCATGTTGTGCTTTGTGCAGCACTTAACCCGTGCTGGATTTCCCCAAAAATACCCCAATGATGCGGCCAAAAAGAACCTGGATGAGGCTTGAGATTGGAAAAGGAAGAGCTAAAACTCCACTGCTGTGAGCGCTGCCGCGGCGCCAACTTAGATCATTAAACACTGCTTTAAATCCCACTTTTAGGCCAGTTTTAAGGGGGGGTAATAAAGCAACTTTGCAATAATCGATAATTTTTAGACTGCCTGCATTATTCAAGCTCACCAGCCCCGTTTCCCCCGGTGGTTCAGAGCTAATCCCACCAATTGGTTGCAGTAGGACCGACACTGGCGCGGTGAAGGTGACCTGGAATCCCTTTGTGCGAGTGGATTTTTGTCCGCTGAATTCAAGGAATTTATCCTTTTTTTTTTATGCAAAACCCGAGGGTAATGTATTCATCAGGTTGCTGGCTCACCTCTTGCTGGAGATCAATGGGTATTATTTTAATGCTAAGATTAATAAGGACTTTCTGAAGTCCTGCTTAGAGTATTCCCTGGTGGTGTTTGAGGACTTAATTTAAGTGTAAAGACGGGATAATTGTGTGGCATCGCAGCACGTGGGAAGCACTGGGAATTCTGGAGCAAGGCTGAGCTTCCGTGGGAGACTGGCACAAGTTGGGTAAAGGCTTCCCCAAATCCCACTGGAGTCCCTGCGTGCACTTCAGCCACTTTAGGATTTCTAATTGATTTGTAAAATGATTAAATCAAACTACATGGCTTGGAAAGAACCTTCCAAGACCATCTCATTCCAACCCCCTGCCATGGGCAGGGACATCTTCCACTATTCCAGGTTGCTCCAAGCACTGTCCAACCAGCCCTTGGACACTTCCAGGGATGGGGCAGCCACAGCTTCTCTGGGAAACGTGTGCCAAGGCCTCCCCACCCTTCCAGGGAAGAATTTCTTCCTGATATCCCATCTAACCCCGCCCTCTGGCAGTGGGAAGCCATTCCCCCTTGTCCTGTGTCTCCATCCCTTGTCCCAAGTCTCTCTCCAGCTCTCCTGGAGCCCCTTTAGGCACTGGAAGAGGCTCTAAGGCCTCCCTGGATCCTTTCTCCAGGAACACGATCCTTTTCTTGCGATGGAGACGCGAGGTCGTTTGTCCTCGTTGATGGAATATTTATGATGGGAGCTCCGGATGGTGTTACCCTCAGATTGGATTTCAGCAGCTGGCAGGAATTGCTCCCGTCCTCCCCAAAGGTCCCTTTTCACCTGTCAGGACAAACTGCAGCTTCCTACCTGTTTATTCTTGTCTGTTGATTAATCCCTCGCTGTAGGTGTGGCCTGGACACCAGGATCTTCGGAATTCCTATACTTCCCTGTGTGTATGGATTGGCTTTCTCCTGCTCTTTAATTTTTTTAAATCCTGCTCCATATTCAAGGAGCATAAAAACATTCCCCACTTATCATGAGCTGTTATCACAATGACTCCTCACCATTATTAATAATCACTCTCAGTGTCGTGTATTGCTCTTCCTTACGGCTCCCGAGGCAAATCATGGATGCAGGGAAGGGTTTCTAACGAGTCACAGGCTGGAGAGGAGCAGAGCTGTTGTTCCCTCTTCCTGAAAGCAGGAGAACAGGTTTGGAGTGGTTTCCATGGATCCTGGTGGTCACCTGCCAAAGGGGAACCTCCTGGATGTGGTTGTGCTGTGTCCTCCTGCCCACGGTGACATCCATGGAGATGCTCCGTGGGCATTTTGGTACCTGCCTGGCTGAGGGAGGTGTAAATGTGAGCAGGTGATGGTGTATCCAGGTGCATCCAAGGTGATGGAGCCCATCCAATCCCACCAAGGTGCTGGGGATCCTTTAGTGTGAGGTTTTCCTCCTTAAAGGTCTTTGAAAACCGTGAAAGGGTTGGGTTGGAAGGGACCTTCAGGATCATCCCATTCCACCCTCTGCCATGGACAGGGACACCTCCCACTATCCCAGGTTGCTCCAAACCCCATCCAACCTGGCCTTGGACACTCCCAGGGATGGGACAGGCACAGCTTCTCTGGGAAACCTATGCCAGGGCCTCCCCATCCTTACCAGGGAACAATTCTTTCCCAATATCCCATCTAATCCTGCCCTCTGCCAGTTTAAAGCCATCATCTAGAACTGGTGGTTGGCAACTCGTTCTGGATGGCCCAAGACTTCCAGGGATTCCTTCCAGCCTCCAGCATTCCATGATCTTTCCTGAAAACCTCTGGGCATTGCTGTTGATCACGGCACATCCTGTCTTGGGTCACCGGGACATCCAGAGGGATTTGAGATTTGTCCAGAGAAGCTGTGGCTGCCCCATCCCTGGAAGTGCCCAAGGCCAGGTTGGACGGGGCTTGGAGCAACCTGGGATAGTGGAAAGTGTCCCTGCCCATGGCAGAGGGGTTGGAACTGGATGATCTTTAAGGTCCCTTCCAACCCAAAACATTCCATGATTTCACAATTTCACATTAAAAGTTAACCCTGGGCAGGTGTTTGGACTCTTCTGCTACAAACCTCGGTCCTGCATGAACCCAGGGATACCTGGAGTTGGTGGTGGATCAAAGAGCTCCCATTCCCACTTTTACTCTACCAAACAGAAATTTCCAAACCCACCCTTCAATTCCCAATCCGTGCTCCTCCCTCCTGCCTGCTTTTCACTGCTGGAGCTCAACTCCCAAAACCAACATCCCCTCAAATCTTGACTGATGGGCACCATCCCGCCGGGAAAAGCCACTTCCTCCTTTCCTTCTCCGAGTCCGCGGTGGGTTTTATTTTTTCCCGTTTTTTTGGGGGTTGTTTTTGTTTTCCCTTTCCCCACCTCGGCGCGGTTCAGCGCTTCGGCCTCTCCAACTGGAACGCCCGGATTAATTTGTGGTTGGATCTCTGTTCAGATTGCATCCACTTCCCCAGTCAGCACTTAATTGGCAGCCGCTTGATTTAACAGCGTGGGAGCCGGCACCGGAAAAATGGCTCGGATAAATCACTGCCTGACGCCAGAAAATAGATATAATCTCAACATTAACTACATTAATAGTAGCAGGAGCCGAATTAAGAAAGCCATAAAGTAGAGGCAGGAGAGAATAAATTACAGCCATCTCGCTGTCTTCTTCTCCAGGCTCTGCTTTCCGTCCTCTCCCGGCCCGTTGGATGCGGCCGTGCCGGTGTTGGCTCCGGTTGGGAGCGTTTGCCTCCGTTGGGGACAGGGAAAAGAAGAATTCCCACAGCTCACACCTTGCCCAGTTCATAGCCCATCTCTGGGGTCGACACCGGATTGGTTTTATCAGTTTTTTGGTGGTTTGATATTGATTCAGGAGGATCCAGAATGTTGGAAATCAGGGATTTAATTTCTTCCCTCCGTAACTCTGAATGTGGCCGTGGGGTCTTTTATGGTCCCCTGGTCACATGGATTTCTAGGATGATTATTTGGGGTTGGAAAAGGGGAGACCAGACACTTCCCAATGATGTGGGTGGAAGTCTTTGTAGGGCACCAGCATCATCCATGTGGTGAGGTGGCCAACTCCCAGCTTTTGGAAAACCCATGGCAGATCCCTCACTTTTGGGTGTCCGTGCTGTTGTTCCCAAGGGAAACTGTGCCTTTATTTCCCATCGGTGAAAAACAGGGAAATCAGCTTGGAATAAACCCCACGAGGGCTTGTTTTTCTGGATAATGGTGACCTTCCCAACTTCTCCTGCTCTTCAGGAGATCCAGGGAAGTTGTCCCTCCAGCTTTTGAATGCCATGGGATGCCAAAACCCATCCCAGCTCTTCCAGCTGTTGCTTTATCCATTTGTGCAGATGTTCATAAAGTTTTGGGGATTTTTAATAAAGCTTTATACAAGTCAGAAGTGCATCTGGTTGGTTGTTCCTTTTTCCTTTCACTCAGGCGTTAGGCCCAGCTTTGGTTCAAAAAACGATGTTTTTAGGATTTTCTGCGGATCTTGGAGATGCTCCAAGTGGAGATATTTGGAAGTTCTGGGATGGGGGTAGAGGCTGAGCAGGTTTGTGAGGACCAAACCCTCGTTGGGAACATGAGTTAAAGTTGCTGAATTGGTGCCTCCCTGCAGGTGATGCCTTGGAGCATCATAAAAATCCTTTTCCAGCCACTTTTCCACGGAAAAATGTAAAGAGGGGAATGATTATACCATGGAAGTCTCCTTGGAAGTTACATCCCATGATAAAGGTCCTGTGGAGGGTCATGTCAATGCCATGAACTGGAAGCCAGTTTTGGGTTCCTTTAGGAAGTTTTCCCCATTTTTCTGGTTTGCCTGGGGATTTTTGTGAGGTTTTGGGGAGTTTGGGAATTGCTCTGGGTCTGGTGCCAGCAGAGGGAGACAGCTCTGTAGGAGTCTGGTGTGGGAAAGGGTAATTTGGAGTTAAGAGAAAGCAGCAGGGAATTTGTTTGGTCTTTGGGCACGTGTTGGAATTTGGGACAGGTGGAGCCATCAAAATCCTACATAACCCAACCCTTTCCCAGATTTTCCCCCACAGTCCCTGATTAAAAGCATCCCTGTGCTGTTTGGAAGCAAAAATACTGCTGGGGCTTTTATTTATTATCTTATTCATTGCTAAAGTTATTTTATTTATTGCTAAATTTAATTTATTTATTTATCTTATAAATTTAGTTTAGTATCTGTCTCTAGGAAGCGTCCACATTATAAAATCATAGAATAGTTTGGTTTGGAAGAGACCTTAAAGACCATCAAGTTCCAACGCCCTGCCATAGGCAGGGACACCTCTCACTATCCCAGGTGGCTCCAAACCCCATCCAGCCCAGCCTTGGACCCTTCCAGGGATGAGGCAGCCACAGCTTCTCTGGGAATTCCATTCCAGGGCCTCACCTCCCTCCCAGGGAAGAATTCCTTCCCAATATCCCATCTAACCCTGCCCTCTGGCAGTGGGAAGCCATTCCCCCTTGTCCTGGCATTCCATGCCCTTGTCCCAAGTCCCTCTCCAGCTCTCCTGGAGTCCCTTTAGGCACTGGAAGGGGCTCTGAGGTCTCCCTGGAGCCTTCTCTTCTCCAGGCTGGACATTCCCAGCTCTCCCAGCCTGGCTTCAGAGCAGAGGGGCTCCAGCCCTTGGAGCATCTCTTTGGCTTCCTCTGGATCTGCTCCAACAGCTCCACATCCTTCTGCTGTTGGATCCCAGGGCTGGATGCAGAATTCCAGGTGGGGTCTCACCTGAGAGGGGCAGAGGGGCAGAATTCCCCCTTTTCCTTACTGCCCACGCTGTGGGATGAGCCCAGGATACAGGAATTCTTCACACATGACCAGCTCATGTCCAGCTGTCTTGTCCACCTGCACTCCCAAGTCCTTCTCAGCAGTTTATCCCGACCTTTTCAACTTAATTTCCAACCTTTTGGTTCAGTTGCACCTCCCTTTGCCAAGTCCCGTTTTCTCCCCTGGAAATGGATTTTTAAAAGCTTCATCTTCCAGCGAATTTCCCTCTCCATCTTGTTGTTTATTAGGCTCTTAAAGGCAAAGCTTGTAATGCATCCATTGATCCAAATTCCAATTGAAGAGATGTGAGCACATAAAATAGTCCCGACCCTTTAATAATGGAGCGATATCCTTTGGAATGTAGGCGATGCAATTAGGACGAGGAACCAGCCCCCTGCCCCTTGATGGGGGCCTTTGAATCATTTTTATCCATTCCATATATTCCGAGTCGGAGCTGAGTTCCTTTAAGTGTCTTCCCGGTGAGTATCTTATGGATTGACTCTCTCAGAAGTGTTGGACTTCTTTTTTTTTTTTTTCCTTTCTTTTGGAAGCAGATCCAAATTTTTATAGACCTGTGTTTATTAAATATGCATGTCTACATTTATTAAATATATATAAAATGTGTCTTTTACGTGGATAGAAATTGGGGTGGATGGGCCGAGGCCAAAAGTGTGAGGTTCAACAAGGCCAAACGTTGGATTCCAACCTCATGGAATGCTCCAGGCTTGTGGATAAAGGGCTGGAGAGTTGGAAAAGGACTTGGAAGTGCTGGTGGCAGTGAGCCCAGGTGGGCAAGGAGGCCACTGGCACCTGCTTTGTCCAGGGCAGTGCCCGTCCCCTGGGCTGGCACTGCTGGAACACCTCTGATCCTGGCGGGAATTTTGGGCCTCTCACAAGAAAGACATTGAGGGTTGGAATGTGTTTAGGGATGGGAATGGAGCTGGGAAGGGTCTGGAGCACCAGGAGCGGCTGAGGGAGCTGGGGGGGGGCTCAGCCTGGAGAAAAGGAGGCTCAGGAGGGACTTTCTGGTTCTCCACAACTCCTGACAGGAGGGGGGAGCCAGGTGGGATCAGGATCTGCTCCCAGGGAACAGGGACAGGATGAGAGGAAACGGCCTCAAGCTGCACCAGGGGAGGATCAGGTTGGACATCAGGAGGAATTTCCTCATGGAAAAGGTGGTCAAGCATTGGAAGAGGCTGCCCAGGGAGGCTTGGAGTCCCCATCCCTGGAGGTGTCCAAGGAATGCCTGGATGTGGCACTTGGTGCTCTGGGCTGGTGACAAGTTTGGGATCAGTCACAGGTTGGACTCGGTCACCTTGGAGGTCTTTTCCAGCCTAAATGATTCCATGATTCCATATATGTGGATATATACACTTATCCAGGCATGTACAACATTGATACTAATAAATATTTTCTGGATCATGGAATTACAGGGATGCCAAGAGTTCATGCCGAGGAATCAGAGCCCACAGTGCTGCTCCAGTTGTTTTGTGGGTCAGCTTATAAATGATAAGGATATCACAATACGGGATAAATCCATGGATATGAAACCACCTGCTTTAAATTTGGAGAAATAAGCTTGGAGTCAGCACCCAAGTTTGTTTATTTATTCCTTAAATTTAATATAAAGGCAGGAAAACCAACTCTTTAGGGGAAAAAAAAATCATTTATACACTGTTTTCTCTGCCTTTGTAGCTAAATTTACTTTTAAATTTTAATTAATTAATCAAATTTAAATTTAATTTTCAATGTGCGTGGCCATGGAAGTGTATCCATCCCTCTTCCAAGCCCTGGGCATGGGGTTTTCCAGAGGCAGCCAGGAGCTGGTGTTTTCCCAGCGGATAATTCCCTTTAGTGCAGCCCCGTTGAACTTCTTTAACCTCTTCCATGCTGGGTAAATTCCTGGAGCGCAGTTTTTCCATTGAATCCTGCTCCTTCTCCGAGATATTTGCTTTAATTAAAATGTTCTGGCTCTTCATAGTATTATTGCTGTTTCCTGCGTGAGAAAAAGAGCTTTTCAAGAGAAAATATCTTTGGAAAAAGCAATTATCCCAGGTATTTTTGGAAAGCGGGCAGGAGGGAAAGCCTCCAGTGGGATTTGGCTCCGTGTCTGCCTGATTATTGTGATAAATATTCCAAGTCGAAGCCGTTTGGGTTGGAATACGGACACGGCATTGAAATGATCCCCGGCAATTAGCCTTCCCGGGATATTCCAGCACTTGCAGCACATCCAGAGCTCTGAAATGGGATTTACAGGGATGAGCAGAGGGAGGAATATCACTTCCGTGCCAGGACAGGGGAAGGTCTGGGACCTGCTCTCGCTTTCCCTGTGGTGTTAGCCTATCCCTGAGGGCGGTAGGGAAACCGTCTGGGAGGGATTAGGGATTAATCCACGTGGCCACGGATCCTGGAGCTTCCCGAGCGGTGCCGGTGACACCTGCCCGGAAAGCCGCGAGCTCCGTTTCAGCTAATCAGAGTTAAACCCTAACGAACTTTGTCCCATCGTCTGAGCTAATGGGGGTAAAAGGAATCTAATTAACGGGACAATAGTTCCCGGTCTTCCCGGTGTAATCGCTGATCCGGCGCGGCATTAGAGCAGCGGGATGGAAAGCCGAGGATTCGGGACCGTCAGCATTTCCATTCTTGGGCTCAGCCTAAGCGGTTTAACGGGACCTTGGCAGGGAGGGGGGTTGGGGTTGAGACTTGACCTACCTTGGGAACGGCTTCACGTGGGCAAATTGTCTTCCCCAAAGGGTCTTTTTGTCCATTCTCCAGGGAAACTTTGCTGGAGAAGTCGGAAATGTTTCCGGGGATCCTTGCGTGGCTCGCTGTGGGTGGGATCAGAGCCGGTGCTGGAGGGAAGCCGAGGAGATGGTTTGGGATTGGGATGTCGGAGGGTGGAGAGGGCAAGAGGAGGCGGCCTCAAGTTGTGCCAGGGGAGGTTTAGATGGGATATTTGGGAGAATTTTTTCATGGAAAGCATCAGAACAGCCTGCCCGGGGCGGTGGTGGAGGAAGGAGGGCAGGGTTAGGTGGGATATCGGGAAAAAATTCTTCCCTGTGAGGGTGGCACAGGTTTGGGTTGGAAGGGATCTTGAATGTCCCACCCTCTGCCATGGGCAGGGACAACTTCCACTATCCCAGGTTGCTCCAAACTCTGTCCAACCTGGCCTTGGACACTTCTAGGGATGGAGCAGCCACAGCTTCTCTGGGAAACCTGTGCCAGGGCCTCCCCACCCTCCCAGGGAAGGATTTCTTCCCAATATCCCATCTAATCCTGCCCTGTGGCAGTGGGAAGCGATTCCCCCTTGTCCTGTCCCTCCGATCCCTTGTCCCAGATCCCTCTCCAGCTCTCTTGGAGCCCCTTTAGGCACTGGAATGTGCTCCAAGGTCTCCCTGGAGCCTTCACTTCTCTAGGCTGGACATTCCCAGCTCTCCCAGAACAATTCCATCCCTGCCCTCCTCACCTGGCCCCACCAATCCTTCAGTGCAGCAGGCCACAAGGCAGATTTTTCCCTGTTTTCCATGCCTGGCACACGGAGCTGGTTTTGTATCCAGGCTCTTCATGTCTGGCAGGAATGAATTGGGTTGCAAACAATAGCAGGGATTTAGCAAACGGAGCAGGGAGAAGAGCTCTCCTCTCACACCGCTCCGAGCTCCTCGAGGTGATCCTGGATCTCCTCTTGTTTTTGGAAGGTTTTGGCAGGATTTCAGTGCTTTCCCTGGATTCAGGCAGGACCCTGAGCCCAGCAGGGGCTGCCAAGTGCAGCGTGGAGCCTTTGCCGTGGCTTCTCATGGACACAATGGAGAGATGAAAGGGAGTGGGAGCAAGGAGCTGAATGGCTTCCAGAGGGAAATGGCAATAAATCCAGTGGCAGGGAATAGTGACACTTGAGGGAAGGGATGGTGTCCAGAGGGATCCTGACAGGCTGGGCCAGCACAAACCTCAGGAAGTTCAAGGCCAAGGTCCTGCACGTGGGTGGGGCAGTCCCAAGGACAGATCCAGGCTGGGTGGAGAATGGATTGAGAGCAGCCCTGAGGAGAAGGATTTGGGAGTGTTGGTGGATGAAAAGCTGGATTTGCACCAGCCATGTGTGCTGGAACCCGGAAATTCCCAGTGTGCTGGGCTCATCCCACAGTGTGGGAAGCAGGAAAAGGAGGATTCTGCCCCTCTGCCCCGCTCAGGTGAGATCCCACCTGGAATCCCGCATCCAGCTCTGGGGTCCAGCATCGAGAGGATGTGGAAGTGCTGGAGCGAGTCCAGAGGAGGCCACGGAGATGCTCCAAGGGCTGGAGCCCCTCTGCTCTGGAGCCAGGCTGGGAGAGCTGGGAATGTCCAGCCTGGAGAAGAGAAGCTCCAGGGAGACCTCGGAGCCCCTTCCAGTGCCTAAAGGGACTCTGTGAGAGCTGGAGAGAGACTTGGGACAAGGGATGAAGTGACAGGACACGGAATGGCTTCCCACTGCCAGAAGGCAGGGTTAGATGGGATATTAGGAAGGAATTCTCGGCTGGATGGGGTGGGGAGGCCCTGGAATGGAATTCCCAGAGAAGCTGTGGCTGCCCCATCCCTGGAAGTGTCCAAGGCTGGGCTGGACAGGGCTTGGAGCAACATGGGATAGTGGAAGATGTCCCTGCCCATGGCAGGGGTTGGAATGAGATGATCTTGAAGATCCCTTCCAACCCAAACAATCCTATGATTTTATGGAATGTTCCCCCTCAGTTTAGCCCAAATTTGACTGGAAGTTTTACAGCCCTTCGAGAAGCCACTGCAAGGAAATTGGGATATTGTGTTCAAATCCCAATGATATGGGTCTTTCCAAGTGGAATTAGTTGAGGAGAAAAGTTATCTGGTCTGTGCAAGGATTGGGAAGAGGCATCCTGCCTATGGGATGTGGAAATTGGGGAAAACCAAAAAAAAAAACTCTTCCACAACCCTTCACTGCAGGTGTAATCCCATGGTTCTGGGAATCTCTGTTCTCATTGGTTGATAACCATTAAATTTGCAACTATTTTCCTTTCCAGGTCAGGGGGATTTATTGGGAAGGTACATCTTTATTTAGGTAATTAAGGAGCTTAATAGGTGCTCATTGAGATTCATCATTTTTCCCAGGTTTTGAAAATGCTAAATGAGATCTGGGCTGGATTATTATTTTTTTTTTCCTCGAGATTAACGTTAAGCTGCATTTGAATGGAAATTCAGATTCAATTGAACCAAATTAGAATAGGGTTGTTTTTTTTTTAAATGTTTGTTTCCTAATTAGAAGTAATTAGTGAAAGCAGGGAATTGTTTATGGATAAATTAATGAATTTTTGCTTGTCAATGTGTATTTAAAATTAATGGATCCTCTGTATTTATGGATGTATGTTGGGAAAAGACACATCCCTTTCTATTTTTAATTTCCAATCACTTTTTCAACCTCAAATATCATCAACAGTGAACTGAATTAATTAAATAATCCCAATTCGTTACTTTAAATCAAGTAAACATTAAAGTAGAAAGTGTTCATTTGAGGTTTGACCTTTTCATTTTAAGAAGGAAGCATTAATGTTGATAAAGATCCTATAAATCAAACATTTTAATGGAATGACTTGATTTTACCTGTGGATTTGGGGTCCTCGGGGATGTGAGGGGTGAGGATAGAGACGGAGCAACTTCCAAGGGGAAACAGTGAAGCATCTTGGAGAGTTGTTGTTTGAGGAACACTTTCAACCCTAAATCCTGCTTTGTTTGCTAAGGAATGATGCAAAATTAAGCAATAATGTGATTTTTTTGCATAATATTTCTCCCAAATGAGGATTTTTCCATTGCCACCTTCAAGGTTTGTGGTGGACGAGCTCCCTCCTTCCTCACCTCTCCCTGTTGCTTTCCGTAACCGTCGCCCCCGTGACGATCCGCTCTTTCCTCGGGATTCCAATGCCAGCATGCAAATGTGATTTCTGACTATGTAAGGATTACTTTGAGGAAAAAAAAAATATATAAGCTAAGCCTAAAGAAGAATTCCAGTCGTGGAAGAAAACCATCCTTTAAGAGCCGCTTGTATCGCTGCCAGCGCCGGGAAATCCTCTCCGTTTCAGCCGGCTGGAAACGCCGCCGGGATGTTCCTGCTCTGCTCGTGTTTGACTTAAAGACATCAAATACTCTAAAAAATCTAATATTTCAAATATAAGTGAATTTTTGCTGGGGTTTGGGTGCGGTTTTTGGATCATATGGGGGTGGTAAATCCGAGCACGCTGGAGCGAGTTGTGCTTGTTTTTAACCTTCATTTTCCATGTTGGCTTGGAAATCTCCTGGTTTTTTTGCTTTTTATAGATAATTTAAGAGGGATTGTATTTTCCCAGAATCACTTGCTGGCTCCTGGCTGAAGTTTTGGTGGTTTTACTCCATTCTGAGCAGTTCTGCTGTGTTTAGAGGAGAGGAAAACGCCTTGAGCTGGGCACCACCTGAGCATTGACTCCACATTTTCCTGCCGAGCCCTTTTCCCTCTCTTGGGCCACTTTGTGCTTTGGATTCATCCGTCTGTTGGGAGAAACTTTTCCATTCCCTAAGGGATTTTCCTCCAGAAAAGTTGGGAGGAAGGGCCCAGATTTTCTGCTTTCCAAGTGATGTGAAGGAGAGGAGACTGGGGGAAGTTTTGTACCAGCCATGGTGTGGCCAACGGGACCAGGGCAGTGTCCAGCCCCTGTGCTGGAGCTTGTCCAGGGAAGGGAATGGAGCTGGGGAAAGGTTTGGAGCACCAGGAGCAGCTGAGGGAGCTGGGGGGGCTCAGCCTGAAGAAAAGGAGGCTCAGGGGGGACCTTCTGGCTCTGCACAACTCCCTGACAGGAGGGGGCAGTCAGGTGGGGATTGGGCTCTGCTCCCAGGGAGCAAGGGTCAAGACATGAGGAAATGGCCTCAAGTTGTGTCAGGCGAGGTTTAGTTTGGATATTGGGAAATTTTTTTCATGGAAAGGGTGTGCAGGCGTCGGAAAAGGCTGCCCGGGGCAGTGGTGGAGTTGCCATCCCTGGAGGGATTTAATATCCATGTGGATGCAGCACTGGGGGATGTGGTTTAGTGGTGGCCTTGCCTGTGTTGGGGGAATGGTTGGACTGGATCGTCTTAGAGAGCTTTTCCCACCTAAATGCCTCTGGAATTCTATGAAGGACACAGCAGGTCAGTGTTTAATCCTGGGAAATCCTTGGTCGACACAAACACCTACAAAACACCAGCTTGAAATGTTCAGAGTGAGGCAAAGTTGCTGCTGCTTCAAGGGATGCAATGGAAGAGCCCAAACCTCATCCTACAGAATCATGGAATGGTTTGGGTTGGAAGGAACCTTAAAAATCATCTCATTCCAACCTCCTGCCATGGGCAGCGACACCTTCTATTACCCCAGGTTTCTCCAGCCCTGTCCAACTTGGCCTTGAGTGTTTTATCAACCCAGGACCTCCCTCTGTAACATTTTTAGCACCAGCCTCTGATTTTCCCCGGAGTCGGCGTCCAACCTCCAACAGCCACGCCGCCGTTTTTAAAACATTTTCACGTCGTTCCTCCACCCCTTCCTCATTAAAAATTTTTCTTCCTCCATCCAACCCCCGGGGGTGGGGGAAAGACAACCCCCAACCTTGTGTAGTCAAGGTTATGGCGATAAATTCCGGAGCATTGTCACTTCTATTCGGAGTAAATTGGCCGGCCGCTCTCGGGCTGAAGGGGAGATAATTTGCTGTAGTATTTCAAATGGATTAGAAATGGATTTGAAGGGAAAGTTCATGCCTCCCATTACAAAGGCTAGAAAGAAGACTATCTTAAGGCACTGTTCACACTCTGGCCTTCATTATCCACGCTTAATACCTTTCCTATTTTCCAGCGTTAATGAAATTTCCTGCTGGAGCGGGGCCTTGTGGACGGACGGGAGGACTCTTTAGATCCGCGGGATGCGCGGCAGAAAGGGAATTACAAGCCCCTCGTGTCGAGGGGCCCGGTGTATTCTTCGGGTCCTTGGCCCTGCTATTATCTCGTTAATTTTATCCTCTTTTGTCAATACAGTTCATTTCCAAAGGCCGTCCTTTCCATTAGGGTAACAATTCCACGGAGAGCTGGGATCCCGCCGCCGATGGAAAGCGACCGGGCGCTCGCCGGTGGCTTTTCCCCGGCACCACCGGCTCGGATGTCACTGAGAGGGAGGGGGACACACGTTCCAGTGGCTGTGTTGGGGCCACACAACCACTCGGGAGCAACAGCTTGGATTGAGAGGGAAATAAAGGGATCCTGCGGGTTGAGGTTGGGAAGTTGAGGTCCCTCCCCGCTCTTTTGTGTGGGTGTGATTTTTCCATATGAAATGTAATTTCCCTTAAGTTTTAAATCTCTTAGGGCTCCTTTAATATAATAAATATACTATATAATAGAATAAATAATAAATACAGTAAATATTTTAAAAAATAATACTTTAGATATATAAGATGTGGTCAAAGCTGAACCCAATGTGTGCGTTCAGCTGCCAAAATACCCCGGGAATTATTGATGATGTTTCTTCTCTCCTGTTGGGTTTCAATAGGGACCCCCATGATGGGGTGAACATCTGTGGGCAGGGGATCCCACTGATTCAAGGCTGCTTCTCCCAGGCTTAACTCTTTGGAAAATTGAACTTCCAGTTTCTGGAAAGGGAAGGATGGAGGAGGCAACCTGTGGGGTAAAGGAAAATAAATCAAAATATAAATATAAATAGCAAAGCCATTGAGGAGGGTGATAAGGTGGGTGATTGGGACCCTTCTCATCCTGTATGGGGGAATAACCCCTATTAACATTGACTTTTTTGATGCTACAATTTCCAGTTGAGGAGCTGGGTTGGTGCAGAGGCTCTGTGGACAATGAAGGGTCAACCCTGCTTGGACATTCCCACAACCCAAACCATTCCGTGATTCCATGATTCCATGGCTTCATTCCAATGGCACTCGAGGCTTTGGCAGCCCGAGCAGATGTTCTGCAGAAGCTTTGCTTGGAGACCACCCAGAGGTCACTTTTTCACCTCAAAAATAAAACAGCTCTAAATTAGAGGAGGCTCAGCCCCACTCCCTTTGTGGAATGAGATGTTTTTTGATGCTATTTGCCAAAATCTTTGGAAAAATCATAGAATCGTGGAATGGTTTGGGTTGGAAGGAACATTAAAAATCATCTGGTTCCAACCCCCAGCCTCAGTGGGAATGTTCTGATATGGTGCCTGTGACACCTTGGTTTGGAGCTTGGCTATCCCTAAGGAATTCCAAAGAGGAGAGAGGTGTGCCACAGCTTTGGTGACTGAGGGAGTGCAGCAAGGCAGGAAAATAAATATCCCAAGGATTTGGGGGATTCAACCACCTGGATCTTAAACTGGTGCTCAAATGTGTGGGTCAGGCTCAGGTGGTGTGTGCAGCCCCTGAGCCTGTGCAGGGCCTGGGGTGGGTTGGGTTTTGCTGACATTAGAGCCAAAAAAAAGTTTAATTTAATATATTATCTCATATATGTGTGTATACAGGATAACATAATATTTTAAGGCATATATGTAAATTTATATTCAATATATATTGAATATATCTTTATAGATATAGAATATATTTAATATATGTGCATATATCTGCATATACAATATAGATATAGCTATATAGATACAATATCTATTTAAATATACAAAATATCTATTTAAAGATATTTATCCTGTATATATATATATATGTCTATATATAATTTATATATGTCTGTATAGTATATTTATGTATCTGTATCCATGCCCTGAGTGCTGCCACAGCTGTGCCACATCCCAGCCTTTCCCTGCAAACCAGAGTGGGGAATGTGGATGAACCCCTGGATTCTTCCCTTCCCTCTAATTGACTTCAGGAAAATATGAAATATATAATATATAGAAAATAATATCCATGTATTATATGTCTTACCCAGATATTACTGAATATATGTAATTCAATATATATCCTGTATATTCAATAATATATGAATAATATAAAATGCTAAGAATAAAAATAGTATTTGAGCCTCGTATCAATTATCTTTAGGTATTATTAAATACATATATTGAATATATCTAGGTATTACTGAATATATATACTTCAATATATGTATTCAGTGCATATATTCAATAGTATCTGCAGATAATTGATAGATGTACAAGGCCCAGAGAATATAGGTAATAATACAGAGATTTATGTATGAAAGTATCTCTATTTATTATTCTATATAATATATAGATCTTGTATTTCAATGCAGGTACTCGGTGTATCAATAGAATCAATAATATGTGTATCTATATGGAGACAGATGTGTGTGGGTATCTCTATATATTACCCAGAGATAATAAATAGAAAATACATATGGAATTACAAGGAATGCTTGAAGGGATTGATCCAGCCGGGCAGAAAGGAGCCCAAAATCCATTGGCACTGCAGCCCCTGTGGATGGAGGTTTGGAGCATCCTGGAGTCTTCCCAGGGATGTGTCACCAGGAGGAAGAGGAGATGGATGGAACTGGGATGGGTCTTGTCACAACCGTGGTGCTGTTTTGCAATACCTTTATTAGAATCCTGGAATGCTTTGGGTTGGAAGGGATATTAAAGATCATTAAATTCCAACCTGGAATGGGCAGGGACACCTCCCACTATCCCAGCTTGCTCCAAGCCCCATCCAACCCAGCCTTGGACGCTTCCAGGGATGGGACAGCCACAGCTTCTCTGGGAAACCTGTGCCAGGGCCTCCCCAGACTCCCAGGGAAGAATTTCTTCCCAATATCCCATCTATTCCTGCCCTCTGGCAGTGGGAAGCCATTCCTGCTTGTCCTGGCACTCCATCCCTTTTCCACAGTCTCTCTCCAGCTCTCCTGGAGTCCCTTTAGGCACTGAAAACTCTCCCTGGAGCCTTCTCTTTTCCAGGCTGGACATTCCCATCTCTCCCAGCCTGGCTCCAGAGCAGAGGAGCTCCAGCCCTTGGAGCATCTCCGTGGCCTCCTCTATACTTGCTCCAGCATGTCCAGGTCCTTCCTGTGCTGGGACCCCAGAGCTGGACACAGAATTCCAGGTGGGATCTCAGGAGAGCAGAGGGGGAGAATCCCCTCCCTCACTCTCCTGGCCGTTGGATATTTGATATCATTTTTACTGCCCCTGATACGGCCACAAGACCTTTCTCCACATCCTACAGCCAACGCTGGATGCATCCTTGGCCTTGCTGGAGTTTTCTGGGATGTGCTGGGTGCTCCGTGAGTGACCCAAGTGTCCCTCCTGCCCTCGCCACCTTCACCCAGCGACGCCACCGCCGCGACTCTTCGCGAGTCACTGAGACCTGACGCTCCTCTCCGGAGCAATTCCATGAGGAGCAAACCCAGGGCAAACTGGAAGCGGGGAATTTATCGAATTCCCATCCCCTTCCACAAAAAAAAAAACAACCCAGGCAGCAAATTCTCCGAGCTCGGTAGCCAGTGGCAACAGCCCTCCGGAATGAATAGGCTGTCACGCTCAGCATTAGGAAATGTAACTATTCCATTTTCCAGCTCTCTTTTTCTTTGGAGCACATGTTCATTTAAAGGAAATGCTCTCCGGGGTTTGCATTCCGCTGATAGGATAGCGGGATCTTAATTTACGGATATTCTCCGGTAATGCGCGGTTTATATACGTTCTGCTAATAGCATTATGAGCATAGTTTGGGCTAATACAAAATTAGAGCTCTAATTTGCATAAACAAATTACTGTTTGGATTAGCGCTAAATGAGGAAGGCGACTGATATTGGAGGAGATTTGATTTGGCTGCAGCGACTCTGTTTGGATAATGGGGGATGGACGGGAATGAGCTGGGAGGCTCCGTCGCGGGTCGGGAAGGAGGTGGGATGGTGCAGGAGATACGGAGTCGTGGAGTGGATGGGATTTTGGGTGGCAGAGGAGCTTCTCTGGGACATGTGGTCCTTCTGGGACCTTTAGCAAGGTGGGCGTTGGCATCTTCTCCCAGTGACAGGATGAGAGAAACCAGGAGAAGTTCAGGTTGGACATCTGAATTTCTTCATGGAAAGGGTTGTTAAACGTTGGGATGAGCTGCCCAGGGAGGTGTTGGAGTCCCCATCCCTGGAGGTGTTCATGGAATGCCTGGATGTGGCAGTCAGTGCTCTGGTCTGGTTGACAAACTTGGGATTGGTCACAGGTTGAACTCTGATCCTGGAGGTCTTTTCCAACCCAAATGATTCTGGGATTCTGTGATATTCATCCCTAAGGTGACACTTCAGAATTTACTGGTCCTTCAGGATAACATTTTGGGCAACAGTAGCTGGATTGCAATTCCCGATCCATCTCCATCCCACTGCCTCAATTTGGGGTTTGTGAATTTAGGGAGAGTAGAGGAAGTGGGGGCAGGTCCCCAGTGCTGCCCACTGGATCCTGCTCAGCTCCAGCGTCAGCTCCGGGTGGCAGATGGGGTATGGAAGTGCTTTTGGATGAGTTGTCCCATGTAGGGATTGACCAAGATACTTCCAAGAGAAGATTTCAGATTTGTGGGCAGAATAATAATATTGAAGTTTTAGTATCTGATTAATAATAATAATATAGTAATAATGATACCAAAAATACAGAATCATGGAATGTTTTGGATTGGAAGGGACCTTAAAGACCATCTAGTTCCAACCCCTTGCCATGGACAGGGATCTACACACTGGATCAGGTTGCTCAGAGTCCCATGGCAATGGGCTTAGAAGCACTTCCAGGGATATCAAAACTTGTAGAGCTCCATAAAACTTGACTGAACTCAGTGAAGATCCCACCGTGCTGATTCTCTCATGGGATTGCATCCACATTTCCTTGTCTGCCTCTAGGATTGGAGCTGCAGGCCAAGGGTGGGAGAAGTGGTAGTTGGGGGAGAGTCCTTGGAGGTCTTTTTTTGGTGTAAATCACAAGGAATCAGAGCTTCTCCTCTGTCAACAGCAAGAACATCCCTGGTTCTTCCACACATGACCTCCATTCTAGTGGGAGGTGTCCCTTCCCATGGCAATGGGGCTGGAATGAGATGATCCTGAAGGTCCCTTCCAACCCAAACCATTCCATGAGTCTCTGATCCCACGCTTTGCTCACGAAGCACCACCTCCTGCTACCATTTCCCCAAATTTGGGCTAACCTTGACTTTATTTTTCCTGCAGATCCCTGTTGTTAAACCAAACCCGACCGGCACTCCAAGGTGGCAAATCCCAGCTCGTCCAACAGCGCTGGAGGAGCAAAGGCTTCCGCTGCATCGGCGGGGTCATGTACAGGGTGTCGGCCAACAAACTCTCCAAAACTTCCAGCAGCCCTCTCCGGGCCAGGGACCTGAGCACCAAAACCCCTGTCAGACCAGGTGAGCAGCAGGAATTTGTCCAAAATCCGTTGAGTTCGGTTTTTAAGCTGTTTATTCCCAGCCCGTTTGTTGCTGCTCATCCTCTGTGGCCTCGCAGGATTCCACATGTGAAGGTGCTGGGCATTCCATGGGTTCCAAGTGCTGTTCTTGCTTTACAGTAGCACTGAAGGGGAAATAATGTTGGAGAAATGAAAGGTTTAGGAAAATCGAGGTTTTTCTTAAGTCAGGCTTAATTCGAGCTTGTAGAGACGCGCTGTTGAACTTGGATCTTTTTTGACCCTGAGCAAAATCTTGGGTGACTTCCAGCAGCCCCACGAGGTTGAATGTGTTTGAGATGCTCATCCAATTACATTCAATATTGACCTAAAGATCTGGGAGGATCGTTCTGCAGATAACCATGGAATGATGTCCCATTTTGATGCAGTTCCCAGCTTTTATTGCGCTTTGATTAAATTTTTGTTTCAGTTCCTTCTGTGTTCGATGCCTCAAGTGTGGCTCTCAGGCAAGAGCAGATTTTAGCTGTGTTTAAAGTATTTTTTTGAGTTTCTGCTTGATCTCAAATATTTTTGCTCTGTTATTGGCAATTTGTGGGGTTAGTTAAACTGGGAAAGGCAAAACCAATGGCTTTGTGCTGATTTTTTTTTTTGGTTGGAAGGGTGAAGGGAGCAGAGATGAGGATTTTTATGGATGATGCTGTAAATGAGGCAATGAGGGATGGTTTGGAGTGGAAGGAACCTCCAAGATCATCCAGTTCCATCCTCCTGCCCCTTCCCACTATCCCAGGTTGCCCCAAGTCCCATCCAGCTTGGCCTTGAATGCCAAAATATGGTGGGAAAGCAGATGAAGAGAAGCAATGGAGAGGTGCAGCCTCCGAAACCACCTGCACCACAATTCCTGTGGGAATTATGGAGCATCCTGTGTGGTTTTAAACCCCCAAAGAAGAGGATTAGGGAGGGAGGGAAGGAGCTTTGTGGTGGGATGGGAAGTGGAACTGCAGAGATGAGGATGCTGTGATGGCAAAGGGACACGGAGCCGATGAAGCATTCCATCGACAATTCCATCAGACATTCCAGGTAATGTCCCTTCTGAGAGCATTCAAGGGAATATCAGCAGGAGTTTGGGAATGGTTTGTCAGTGTTTTCACAACTCAGCTCTTCTCAGGACAGATTTTTGGTGTCTGATTCTCCTGCAGTGTCCTCCTCACTGCTGACTGCATATTGGAATGTGCACACTCTTGAGCGTGTATCCATATGGATTCTTTCGGAATCTGGGATTCTGCGTGGTAAATCCTTGGCTTTGGAGCTGCCTCTGAGGAGGAGGGGCAAGGATCAGCCTTTGGAGATGCAGAAAAGGTGGCCATAAAGCAGCTCAGGGGTTTGCAGACTGAACAAATGCCAATGTCAGCGCTGTCAGATTTTTTTTCAAGAGCTTTGCTAACGGCGCTGGGATTTTCCAAAGTGGTTGGATCAGGATAATTGGATGCACAAAACCACTTCGAGGGTGGTTCTGTCTTAAGCAACATCTCTGGGCATTGAAGATGTCACCAAAGGTGGAAATATCCTGCTGGAGTGGAAGAAAAGGGGTGAAACCCCCAAGATACGAGCAGGGAAAATGTCAGATGGAGCAGGTCTGGTTTGGGGCTGGATTTCAGGATAGAACTGGATCATTAGGAAGGGTCCTGGGGAGAAGTGATGGCTGGAAGGACTGGAAAAGTGGAAGATCTGGAGCTGCCAAGCAAAGGAAGGATGTCTCTCCATGGCCAGGTGGAGCAGCCAAAAACCAAGGGATTAAACTGTTGGGAGAGTTTTCCAAGGACAAGGATGATGAAGTGCTGGGCTGACACTAAAATCTCCATTATTGGGATTTTTTCGAAGAACAGGTTTCATAAACTTCTTTATGGAGAGGGCATGGGTGGAGGAGGTCCTGCCTTGCAGTGAGAAGGTGAATTTTTTTATTTATCTAAGTGCAAAAAAGTCTTTAAATTCATCTGGAAACAACAAATTCTTGTGTGGGCAACTCAGCAAAAGCTGATGGATTCGGCCTGTCCGTGAATATCCATCACTGGATTGGAGTGGAGAAACACCAACTTAGAGTGAAATTTCTGGCAGAGGGATTGAGCCAAAGGCAGGACAGGAGGATTTCTGCAAATTCAGGCATTGGAATTGCTCGTGGGGGTTTCCTGAGGGGAATTTGGGGTGACAGGGCACAGAGGAGATGCAATCCCCCCATTTTTCCTTCCCGACTGAAACCACGTCCTTTAGTGAGGTCTCATTAAGAGAATTGGGTTTAGTTAGTCCCACTTTGGGACAGAAGGCCCTTTCCAGGATTATTTCCTATAAAATACAAACCCATCTAATTATTATTTTTAAGATATTTCTTATTTTGCTGTCACGTCCTTCCCCCTGCCACGCAGCACGTTGGCTTTGTGACCATAAATCCCGAGGAACTGGTGTGGATCAGTGTTTTCCTGTCATCTTTCATCTCTCCCCATAATTCATCCTCCTTCCCAAGGATGGATTCCACAGATTCCTCTTGCCTTAGGATAACTGGGCCTGGCAGGGCGGAAGATTTGTGTGTTCTCGTCGGCGACAAACGTTTACTCAACGCTCTGTGTTTTCAACCCTTGACAAAGTTTATTTAAAAGATGGGAAAAAATGGCTTTTCCTTTCCCTTCCAGCACCAAGCGCCGTGTGTTTGGAATAGCGAAAAGAAGGGAAATGTTCCTGACAGTTTAATAGCTTGGAGTTTACTTCCAGTGGGTTGTAATTCTGCTGTTTCCCTGGATTTATCGGGTTGGGGTTTTATCTCCGCGACACGAAACGCGATGCCAGGCGCTGTGGCTGATCCGTCCACGCCATCGTAGCATTCCCAAGTGATTTATGGATGGATGCTGGTGGTGAGTTAAAAGTTGATCCTGGGATGCACTTCCTGCATCCCTGTGCTGTTTTGGGGTCAATCTTGAGGCTACCAGGAGCAATGGGAAGAGTAGGAATTTCCATGGCTTCTCTGCAATGGCTTAGTTAGTGGTGGAGAGAGTGGAGGACACACGGCTTGGGGGCAAGGAAAGGGCCATTGCGATCCCAGGAAAAGTTTCTGGAGGTGTTGTGAGGATAAAAAACCTCCCTGGAGCTGTCTCAGCATCGTTGTGGCCTGTGCAGCTGCTGGGAACTCTCATCACACGTGTGGCTCTGCTCCCAAGGGATTTCTGCAGGTCCTGCTCTTGTCTCCGGATCTCTGCAAGTAAAATATAGGAATAAAAAGCCTTTTTGCCTTCCCAGCTGGATTGAGAGCTTGGATGTGGCATAATCCATTGCTCGAGCAAGGATGGAGAGGAAAACCCAGAGTTCAAACACTCGCCGCTCATCCCTGTGCGTGCCAAAGATGTGGAATCACACATGGAAAATCTCTTTCCCTTTGGGATAACTGGTGTTTCGGCGCCCATATATTTTTCCACTCTGCAGAAGTCTTGGAAAAGCAGCGGTGGGATGGTGTGGAAAGCGTTTGTTGTGTGGCAATTAATTAAACAAGCTGAATAATTGGATTTTTCCGCTCACAAGGAACCTTTCCTTCATTTCTTTCTGCAGCTACTAAGGCGTTTTCCAGGCACTTGAGGAATTTCCATGAAATCAGGGAAAGAAACAAAAGGTCCTGGGCAATGTAGAGTTTCACAAAGAAATACAGAAGGGGAAACACAAGATTGAAAGCAACAGAAAGCAAATTAAGGTTTGACATTGTCCGGAAACCAGCCCTGACCCCAATCTCGGCACGAGCCGCCGCCGCTGCCGAGCGAGGAATTGCTCTCTGTGAGCTGGGGCTGGCTCCGGCAGGGTTTTCCAAGCATCCAGGCTGTTTTTCCATGGGCAAATCCCCTCATCCCCTGCTGAGGTTTTAGCTCTTGGTGGGGGAAAGGCTGGTGGCTTTGGGGGCTCCAGAGGTGACAGCCAGGCCCCCTTGAGCAATGTGATTTTATTTATTGGGGTTTTCAGGTTTTCTCCGTGACCATAAATTCCAGAGCCTTGGAGATTCCCAGGATTGAAGAGCTCCCAAAGGTGGAGGTTTAAGAGGGGTTTTAAATCCTCTCAAGCCCATGCATCTCCCACACATTGTGATGGTGGCTCTGATCCCAGAGGAACAAATTATTTTAATTAAAACATGGTTGAATTCAGCATTTCAGAACTGGGGGGGTCTTTCCAGATGTGTGTATCCAGATGTGTCTCCATCCTGCTGTGTGACCTCCCCTCCTGCCTCAGTTTCCCTGTTCTGCTGCGACAGCGTCGTCGTTCTCAGCTGGGGAAACTGCGGGTCATGGAATCATGGAATGGTTTGGATTGGAAAGGACCTTAAAGACCATCTTGTTCCAATCCCCTGCCATGGGCAGGGACACCTTCCACTATCCCAGGTTGCTCCAAGCCCCATCCAACCTGGCCTTGGACACTTCCAGGGATGGGGCAGCCACAGCTTCTCTGGGCAACCTGTGCCAAGGCCTCCCCACCCTCACAGGGAAGGATTTCTTCCCAGTATCCCATCTATCCCTGCCCTGTGGCAGCGGGAAGCCATTCTCCCTCCTCCTGGCACTCCAGACCCTCATCCAAAACTTCTCCAGCTCTCTTGGAGCCTCTTTAGGCTCTGGAAGGAGCTCTAAGCTCTCCCTGGAGCCTCCTCTTCTCCAGGCTGAACATTCCCGTCTCTCCCAGCCTGGTTCCAGAGCAGAGGGGCTCCAGCCCTCGGAGCATCTCTGTGACTCCTCTGGACTCACCCCTCCAGGATCAGGCCGGAGATGAGTGACGGATGCTCCTGAACACGATTTGGGCCGCAGTGGGAGAGCTCCACGCTCGGCAAAAGGAGCACGGAGATCTCCACGGAGCTGGAATAAAGCGCTCTCCGGCCTCCCTGTTTACCAACTAATTTTAGAAGTGCTGAGCGCCACAGAAACGCACTTCCCACTTTTTCAAGGATGATGAAATACTCAGCTCTGCCGTTGGCTCCCCCGTCGGAGCCGCTCAGGTTTTTAAGGATGGAAGAGAGGGATTTAGGACTGGGATATTTCCGCCACCCGTCCTCTGCCACCTCTGCTTGGTGTTCAAAGGGGAATTAGGGAGGATTCACATGGAGTTGTCGGGCTTTTTCTTTTTTCTTGGTCCAGGGAAACATCCCAAGCTTCTTGTTCGCCCACCATGACCCACTTTCCTGTCTTCTGTCTTCAACGCACCTGGAATGTGTTGGGAGCAACTGGTGGAGGGATAAGGAAGAATTTGGTGGAGGAGAGACCCAGCCCAGTGCACTGAGGTGTGAGAGCAGGGAAAATGGGAATGTTGCTTTCCTTGGATTTCAGCTGGTTTTGGTGTCACTTTTTCCGGGGTCCACTTTTGAGGTCAATTCCTTGGGTTTGGGATTGCTCAATCTCTTGCCTCTTTTGAGCTCAATCCCTTGACTTCTTCAAGTTCAATCCCTTGGTTTTGGGATTGCTTAACCCCTCAGACCCTTCAACCTCAGTCTCTTGGGTTTGGGATCGCTCTGTCCCTTGCCCCTCTTGAATTCAATCCCTTGGCCTCTTTGGAGCTCATTCCCTTGGCTTTGGGATTGCTCAATCCCTTACCCCTTTTTGACCTTGATTCCATGGCCCCTTCAGTCTCAGTGCCTTATCTTTGGGATTGCGGGATCCCTTGGCCCCTTCAATCTCAATCCCTTGATTTTGGGATTGCTCAGTCCCTCAGCCCCTTTGAGCTCAATCTCTTGGCCCCTTCTGAGCTCAATCCCTTGGTTTTGGGATTTCTCAGTCCCTTGACCCCTTCACACTCACTTTTGTGGATTTGGGATTGCTCTTGAACTCAATCCTTTGACCTCTTTTGAGCTCAGTCCCTTGGTTCTGGGATTGTTCAATCCGTTGACCCCTTCACACTCACTTCCATGGGTTTGGGATTGCTCTTGCGCTCAATCCTTTGGCCCCTTCAGTTTCAATGACTTGGCTTTCTGACTCTAGAATCCCTTAGTCCCTTCGATCTCCATCACTTGGTTTTGGGATTGCTCAATCCCTTGGTCCCTTCATGCTCAGTCCCTTGGTTTTTGGATTGCTCCATCCCTTATCGCTCTTGAGCTCAGTCCTTTGGCTCGTTGAACTCAAATCCTTGTCTTTTGGGATTCTTCAGTCCATTACCCCTTTTGAGCTCAATTCCATGGCCCCTTCAATCTCAGGCCCTTGGTTTTAGGATTGCTCAATCCCTTGGTCCCTTCATGCTCAGTCCCTTGGTTTTTGGATTGCTCCATCCCTTATCGCTCTTGAGCTCAGTCCTTTGGCTCGTTGAACTCAAATCCTTGTCTTTTGGGATTCTTCAGTCCATTACCCCTTTTGAGCTCAATTCCATGGCCCCTTCAATCTCAGGCCCTTGGTTTTGGGATTTCTCAATCTCTTGGCCCCTTTTCAGCTCAATCCCTTGTTTTTGGGATTGCTCAATCCCTAGACCCCTTCACTTTCAATTCCATGGTTTTGAGATTGCTCCATCCTTTTATCCCTCTTGAGCTCAATCCTTTGACCCCTTCAATCTCAAAGCCTTGTCTTTGGGATTGCTCAGTCCCTTGTGCCTTTCGAGCTCAATCCCTCAGCTCTGGAATTGCAGGGATCCGATCCTGCTCCAGGCTCCTTGCCCACACCTGCTCCTGCAACATCCAACCCGGAGCTGCTTCTTTAATTGAAGCTGCTTCATTAATTGAAGCTGCTTCATTAATAAAACCCTCGTGATCACCTCACTCGGGGACATTGACGGGACGTGGGGACAATCAGGTGGGAAAACGGGAAAAATCTCGGCTCATGTAGCGGCAGCTCATCCCTCCTTTTTCCATTCCCTTCTCCGGAGTGAGGACTTGTGCTGTCCGGTGAGGGAAATAAATGACCCCCAGCAGCTGCGAGTGCTGATCCTCGGAATCCGCGGAACCCACTTAAATGAATAATAATTAAAGAAATAAATTTCCCCGAGTGCAGCCTCAAAACTTTCGGTTCAGCAAATAAAGCCGAGGAGGGACTCGGAAAATGAATCGCTCGGCTCTTTCCGAAGGAGGCCGCTGTGGGCGAGGCGGGATGATAATGGGATCTGTTAAAGGAGCCGGCGTGGCTTAAGGAAGCTTTTTCCGGGTCGTGTGGGAACAGGCTGAGGAGAAGTGTGTGGTGATACTGACACCTGAGGGATGAAAGGATGGAGCAATCCCAAACCTGTGGAATTGAGAGTGAAGGGGCCAAGGGATTGAGCAATCCTGAAACTAAGGGGCTGAGCTCAAAAAGGGCCGAGGGATTGTTCTCAGAGGAGGTAAGGGATTGAGGAATCCCGAAGAAAAGGCACTGAGATGGAAGGGGCCATGGAATTGAGCTCAAAAGGGATAAGGGATTGAGGAATCCCAAAGACAAGGCATTGAAATTGAAGGGCCCAAGGAATGAAGCTCAAAAGGGGTAAGGGATTGAGGAATCCCAAAGAAAAGCCTCTGAGATGGAAGGGGCCATGGAATTGAGCTGAAAAGGGGTAAGGGATTGAGGAATCCCAAAACCAAGGGATTGAAACTGAAAGGGCCAAGGGATTGAGCTCAAAAAGAGTAAGGGATTGAGGAATCCCAAACCCAAGGAATTGAACTCACTGAGTCAAAGGACTGAGCTCAGAAGGGATAAGGGACTGAACAATTCCAAACCCATGGGATTGATGAGCAAAAAAATAACGGGAAGATGGGATGACCCTGTTGTGATCATCCCGAAGCTGGAGCGCTGGCCAGTGGAGGTGTTGCCTGCCTGCCATGGCTTGGGCAAACCCCCGTTTGTTTCCTTCCATGTGTAAGATTTCCATAAATTATCCTTGATTTGGGGCAGCGGAAGCAGATGGGCAGCAATGGGCTCGGCACTCATTGTTCTAACAGGACCTTCACCCTTTTGTCCATCCCTTGGCCCCCATACACCCAAATATCTGCATTTCTCCTTCTTTTGGACTATTTCAGCTTTCTAACCTGGTTGTTTCCCTCCTTGTGTAAGATTTCCATGAATTTTCCTTGTTTTGGGGCAGTGGAAGGAGATGGGCAGCAAGGGGCTCAGCATTCATCACTCTAACAATGTTCTCACCCTCTTGTCCATTCCTTGGCCCTGGCTCATCCCAACTCTGAATTTTTTTTGCTATTTCAGTTTTCTACCCCGGTTTTAAGATTTCCATAAATTATCCTTGATTTTGGCCGCTGGAAGGAGATGGGAAGCAATGGGCACAACACTCAACACTCATCATTCTAACCATGTTCTCACCCTCTTGCCCATTCCTTGGTCCCAGCTTCCCCAACCTCTGAATTTATCCCTTTTTTTTTTTGGCTGAATCAGTTTTCCACAGCTTTTCCACCCTATAAAAAATAAGTAAGTTATTGGATAAGATGCTCAAACAAACCTTCCTACAAGATGAGGTCCTGATCCTTGAGCTGTGCCCTTGGAGCAATTAAGTCCTTCCTAAATAATTAAGCAGGTGATAATTAACTGGGATATTTGCAGCCAATTTTTAACGCAAAGGAATATTTGGAATGTTCTGTTCGGGATATGTTTGTTGCATCCCAAGCCCTTGGGTGATGGGGAGCTGAGCAGGGGTGCTGAACTGGACGGGAGCATCCTGATATCCATGTGGGAATGCTGGAAAGCATCAAGTGCTGCTCCCGAGTGCAGTTCCTGGGGTGCTGAGGTAAATCTCTGCCAACCTTTTCCTGGAGGAGAAGGACCTTGAGCCTCAGGCTGTGTTTTGGGGTTATGGAAAAAAAAAAAACAGGAAGCAGGAGATGGACCCGGACCCCTTTGAGCTGTGTTTTGGGATTAAGGATATGAAAAGGTCTTAATTAATTTAGGGATGTTGGTGAAGGGGTGCAGCATCCCACCTGCTCGTTTGAAGCATTTTTTTTTGTTGTTTGACAAGGATAAATTGCTCTTTTTTCCCCCTTTTCCATCAAAAGCTGGAATTTCAAGCGTTGAGCCGAACGCTGCGGAAAACACCGCGGGACCGCTTGGCTGTGGATTCCTTCGGAGGAGCGGGGAGGGGGGGGAGAAAAAGAAGGAGTTGGGCTGTAGCCCCCGCTATTAATCATGGCTGTAATCATGCATTTAATGAACATGACAGCTCCCGCTCCCTCCGGAGAGACGCGCGGAGTCTCCCGGCTGGATTGGGAACAACAATCACTTCTCACCGCCAGCCGCCGGAGCCGCCGGAGCTGCCAGCGTCGGGTTGGGATGATGCATTGAGAGAAACAAACCCGTTTTGCACGGGCTGCGGGTTTCCTTACGGATGATGCTCTTCCAAGCCACTGAATCATCAGGAAAGGGGGGGAGAAATCCACCTGTCCCTTCCGCAGGGTGGAAAACGTCCCGGCTGACGCCGCTGTGCTGGGCGTAATCGCTTCAAAAGCCCTTAATGTGCAGTTCTTGATGCTCTCCACAGCAGCTTTTCTTATTTTCCTGCTTTTTTTTCCCCACTCTCCGTTCCGTTCCCGCTGCCTTGGAGCGGGCACAGGGCAGGAACTCACCGTGGCTCGCTTAAATTTCCATAGTGAGGGACTTTGGCGATATTAAGGACGTGGGAATCGCTCTCCTGATCCGACAGCATCGCTGCGTCCTGATGCTCTCCCAGGTTGGGAAGCAATTGAGGAGAAAAACGGGACGGATCTGGGACTGGGATGTGCCCAGTGTTTTGTCTGGGAGAGACTCCCAGAGTCGAGCCCTGGGGGCATCGTTTCAGCTTTTTGTTTAATTTAGGCCAGACTGCAGCAAATTTCGGCTCCTGGTGTTGGAATTTAACCCTTATCCCGTTTTCCAGTGTCTTTGGGAGTCCCAGTTTCACCCCAATTTCAATAATACACCCTCCACTGCCATGCGTATTTATTTATTGATGTATTTATTAAATAAAATATTTATTAATATTTATTAATGCAAAGCTCTTGTAGTGACTCCAACTGGGAATCCCAAGTTGGCAACCACTCTAAAAATCCAAATTTAGGCTCCTTGGACCTCCTGAAAGGTCTGGAATATCAAACCCCTTCTCCTGCACCCCCCCCCCTCCTTTGCTGCTTTGATGCTCACAAAGCTTTTACTTTTATTTAAACTTGTTTTACATGATGCAAAAGCTTCTAAAAATACCCTCATGCCAGAGCCTGAGTTTTTTCCATAAATCCCAAAGGATGGTGAAATGTGTAATTACGGAGCTTCCTTGGCTTGGCTCCTCCTGGGGAAATATTTGGGTGGTTTTCTAATAGTTTTGGGGAGGATTTGCACACGGGGTGAATAATTAGGGAGTGGGAAAACGTGAATGGGGGGTTTCTTTGCCAGCTTCCAGGCTGATGCCTTGCCAGACCTGGATGAATGTATCCAACATGGATTTTGCCATGGATGGGACCGGCTCTTGCATAGTTAAACTGCCTTTGGGATGGGAGTTATTTCCTGGAATGGGAGATGCACATCATATTATGACATGATTTCTTGCTGGAAGATAAAAACTGGGAAAAAAACCCCAAAACATCATTCCATGGATGTATTTTTGCTATATAGGAATTCCAACCCACTGACACGAGGCTGTTGCACCCTTTATTTATTCACTTCTCTATCTCTTTAGTGATTCCTCCTCTCTGGCCAAGATGACCTTTAAGGTCCCTTCCAGCCCTAACTATTCCATGATTCTGTGATTCCAAGATGTGGTTCTCAGGCCGCTTTAATGGGAACGTGTTCATCCCTGAGTATCCACTTTTATTCCCAAGTATTAAATATTTAAAGGGATTGTCTGCTGCCCTCGGGAGCCGATTCCTGGTGTAGCCCATCCTGCTGAGCTTGCTTTAAGGAGCATTAAAGAGAATTCCAGAGGGATGAGGATGCTCCAGCCCTACCCTGGGGGTCGGATTTTAATTTGGGCCTTTCTCCCTGCGTTATTTGGGAACTCAACCTTGCCCTTAACCGGAGACGCTTCCGCGGCGTCCTTGGAGCGTCCCAAAGTTGACGAATGTCTAAAGATGTTCCTACATCCTGGGACAAGAAGGAATTAAAAAAAAAAACAGGGAAAAAAACCCTCTGAGTGGTGGCTCCAATGCCCTGTTGATGCAATTTTGTGTGCAGAGGGAACAGATGGGGCTTTGCCGACGCCGGCAGCCGAGTGACAGCTCCCGGTGCCGCGCTATCAAATTCCCATCTCTCACTTCCCAACACGCCCGGGCTGGCAGGTGAGTGACTGAGCCGCTCTCCTACCACCTGGAAAAATGAAATCCGGCCTTCCTTTCCCGTTTATTCTTCCCTGCACCAGTCAGGGACGATTTAATTCCATGCGTGCGTGGATGGGAGCGGGTGCTGGGCTTCCCCGGATGGCTGCTGGGAGCGGCCAAGCCAAGCGTGGAATTTTGTTGGATTGATGGGGGAAGCGTGGGATTTGCTTGGAGGAGTATTTTGGCACGTTTGGGTGCTGAGGGGAAAGATCCCTGCTGCGTTTGGAGCTGGCAAGGAGCCGTGGCTGCTCCAGAGGTACCGGAAATGTGGGAAGTCCCTAAGGAGCATCCTCGTCCATCAGTGCTTTGGGAGCAGCTTGCTTTGGGTTAAATAATAAGATCATGGAATCATGGAATCGTGGAATGGTTTGGGTTGGGAGGGACCTTAATGATTCAGTTCCAACCGTGTGCCATGGGTGGGGACACCTTCCACTATCCAAGGTTTCTCCAATCCCTGTCCAACCTGGCCTTGGATGCTTCAAGGGATGGGGCATCCACAGTTTCCTGGAAACCTGTGCCAGGGTCTCACCACCCTCCCAGGGAAGAATTCCTTCCCAATATGCCCCCTCCCATTATCCTGTCACTCCAGGCCCTTGTCCCAAGTCCCTCTCCAGCTCTCTTGGAGCCTCTTTAGGTACTGGAAGGGGTTCCAAGGTCTCCCTGGAGCCTTCCCTTCTCCAGGCTGGACATTCCCAGCTCTCCCAGCCTTTCCTCATAGCAGAGGAGCTCCATCCCTTGGATCATTTTTGCGGACCTAAGATACTGAGGGCTGTGTGAATTCCTGCAAAATTTCTTGATTCCAAACACTGATCCATGTTTTCCTCTGTTTCCAGCATTGAGGTTGCACTCCACACCCAGTCCTGGGATCTCTCCGCCCGGCCTGAACAGATCCTCAACGTGCCGATACATCGCCAGGTCTGTACTCACGGGAAGCGGGAATGCCGTGCTCCATCTCCGGAATTACGCTCAGGAGGGGGTCAGGAGCTTGAGGAGCAGCTGTTGAACCAGAGGATGATTTGGTGAAGCTCCGGCTGCTGCTTTTCCTCAGCTCCTACTTCAGGGTGGTTGTAAGCTCAGCCAGGGCCTCCCCACCCTCACAGGGAAGAATTCCTTCCCAATATCCCATCTAACCCTGCCCTCTGACAGTGGGAAGCCATTCCCCCTTGTCCTGTCCCTCCATCCCTTGTCCCAAGTCCCTCTCCAGCTCTCCTGGAGTCCCTTTAGGCACTGGAAGGGGCTCTGGGGTCTCCCTGCAGCCTTCTCTTCTCCAGGCTGGACATTCCCAGCTCTCCCAGCCTGGCTCCAGAGCGGAGGGGCTCCAGCCCTTGGAGCATCTCCGTGGCCTCCTCTGGACTCGCTCCAGCAGCTCCACATCCTCCTGATGCTGGACCCCAGGGCTGGATGCAGGATTCCAGGTGGGGTCTCACCTGAGAAGGGCAGAGAGGCAGAATTCCCCCTTTTCCTGCTTCCTACACTGTGGGATGGGCCCAGAACATTCTGGGCTCCCATGGCTGGATCATGTGGAGCTTCTCATCCACCAGCACCCCCAAGTCCTTCCTGTCAAGGCTGCTCTCCATCCATTTCCCACTGGATTTGTGCTTGGGATTACCCCCCACACTTCCAGGACCTTGCACTTGGCCTTGCACCTCCTTTTAACTTGGGAGCCGTAGACAACCAGTAATTACTGAGGTAAAAATGTGCATTTCCTCCCAAAATGTTTTCCTTGAGTGAGTATTTTTCATGGATAATGCCCTGTATCCTGTGCAAACTGGAGCTGACCCTGCCCTGCCACCTCAGAGAGATCTGAGGTGTCCTCCACGGTGCTGCACTCCCCCAGATCTCAACACTTCCCTTCTTCTTCCTGGTCCCTCCCATCCCTGGAGCAGCTGGATAATTCCCTCTTCAGCTGGAAGCTCATGGAAAACGTGTGCTAAGCAACCTCTGAGCTCCTTAAGTGCCTTGTAGTGGGACTAGGCAATTAAAAAGGAGCTTTTCTGCTGTTTCGTGTTACCATAAAATCAGCAGAGAGAATCAGGGTTATGGAGGTGGGAAGGGATCTCACCGATGACCTTGGTGACATTGGTGTTTTCCTGCAGATTTTTAGGGATTTGGGGTAAAATCGGCCAAGAATTGGAAATACTTAAGGACTCCTGAGCATGAACTTCCTGAGTATTTCACTCTCTGAAGTTGGGGCTCCTCCGTGGTTTCAGGTGTTGCTGGGATGTCTTCTCCATGTCATCCTGGTGCTGGAGTTGGAGGTTTTCCCTGACCCTGTCCCTGTTTTTCCTTCAGCCGTGCCGTGCAGCGAAGCTTGGCCATCATCCGCCAGGCCAGGCAGAAGAAGAAAAAGAAGGAATATTGTATGTACTACAACCGCTTCGGGAAGTGCAACCGGGGCGAGAGCTGCCCCTACATCCACGATCCCGAGAAAGTGGCCGTCTGCACCAGGTAGGGATGACCCACTGACCCATCACCACAAACTGGGACATGGGTTGGCTCTGGAGCTTCCTCCAGGGGTATTCCAAAGGGAGACAAAGTGGTAACAGAGATGTTGGACAAGGATGGGAGTTCTGGGTCATGGTTGGAAGGAGGAGGACAAGAAGAGGCCAAAGGATCGTGGAATGGTTTTGGTTGGAAGGGACGTTAAAGATCATTGAATTCCAAGCCCCTGCTGTGGGCAGGGACATCTTCCACTATCCCAGGTTGCTCCAAGCCCTGTCCAGCCTGGCCTTGAACACTTCCAGGGATGGGGCAGCCACAGCTTCTCTGGGAATTCCATTCCAGGGCCTCCTCACCCTCCCAGGGAAGAATTCCTTCCCAATATCCCATCTAACCCTGCCCTCTGGCAGTGGGAAGCCATTCCCTCTTATCCTGTCCCTCCATCCCTTGTCCCAAGTCCTTCTCCAGCTCTCTTGGATCCCCTTTAGGCACTGGAAGGGGCTCTAAGGTCCCCATGGAGTCTTCTCTTCTGGGCTGATTGACTTGAGCCCCTGCCCTGACCATGCTCCAGGTGATTCCGTCAGCAGCATTCCATTTGGATCCGTGCAACAGCTTTGAATCCCTCAGGCTGTGGCGTCGTGCAGCTCCGAGACCTGGTGATTTATTCCAGGAGAACTGATCCATGTTGGCAGCTCATTAGACCTGCCCAAGAGTTGATTAAACTCTATTATGAGTCATTTAAAAAGTGCAGAAAAGCCAACTCCACTGATGAACTCCTGGAGTAATTTCTCCATAAAATTGCTGCTGTGCTGGAATGGCTTGGAAGTTGCACGAAGCTCCATGGGAGACGATGGAGGAGGGAAAGGTGATTTATTGGGGTTTTAACTGATTTCACTCCTTCTCCCTCATTCTGCCATAATACATTCCATAATTCCTTGCCTGCTTTAGGATGGTGGTCCTTGAGGTCTTTTGGGTCTTCATCCTGCCCCATTTCCATGGATCACTGCAGGACAACACTCATTTTGTCCCATGGTTTTGTCTCCTTATCCTGGTGGCTTCATCTCCAATCCCATTCTTTAGCTTTCCCTTACCATTTCTTAATTTTGTTACTGCTGTCCCACTGGTTGCTCCTGGGAAAACTTGGATTCCAAACATCCTCGTGTGATTTGGGATCTTGGTTCCTGTCCTGTGCCTGTCTTTGCTCCTCCTGGTTTTTGGCCACTCACACCTGGAGCTCCTCCTGGTGCTTCATCCAGCATCTCACGGAAGGGGATCACAGAATCATGGAATGGTTTGGGTTGGAAGGGACCTTAAGGACCATCTCATTCCAACCCCTCTGCCACGGACAGGGACACCTTCCACTATCCCAGGTTGCTCCAAACCCAGTCCAACCTGTCCTGGAACACTTCCAGGGATGGGGCAGCCACAACCTTTCTGGGCAGCCTGGAGTAGTCAGGGCTCTGGGAAGGACCTTTCTCCTTCTGGGAGCATCGTCTCGGAATTTTGTGACCCAGCTCCTGTTCCACCCTCTCCATCTGCTTTCCCTCCAGGTTTCTCCGTGGCACGTGCAAGAAGACGGATGGGACCTGTCCATTTTCCCACAAGGTGTCCAAAGACAAGGTCTGTGTGACTTCCCAAGAAAAGTGTGGATCTGTGGGTGAGGGAGTGGGTGGTAGGAAGGTTCTTCCTCATTGAGAGCTCCCAGCTGAGTTTGGAGTTTCCTTGGAGCTGTTCAGGCTCCTGAATCATGACAGAACCATGGAATGCTTTGGGTGGGATGGGACCTTAAAGACCATCTCATTCCAACCCCTCTGCTATGGACAGGGACACCTTCCACTATCCCAGGTTGCTCCAAGCCTCGTCCAACCTGGCCTTGGGCACTTCCAGGGATGGGGCATCCACAGCTTCTCTGGGAAACCCGAGCCAGGGCTTCCCCACCCTATGGATCTAAACAGAAAGAGGTCTAGAAAAGACTTATGAGGTTTTAGAGGCCTAAAAAAGATCTCCAAGATCACCAAGTCCATTTAGTTGCGTCTAATCCTTCCCTACTTCCATAAGATCACATTTCCCTGTAAATCCATCTGTGCTGGGGTTGGAAGATATTTTAACAGAGCTTGGAGGTATAAATTAATGAAAATTAATTTCTAAAAAGCCAAGCAGCAAAATCAGGTTGAAACTGTGGTGGAAAAGCTTTGGAGTTCATTGTTTTCCACTTTCCCATCGGACTTGGGGCTCCGTGGTTTTATTACACGGGGTGGGAAAATAATCCGGGGTTTTTATTTTGGGTTAATCCCAAAATTAACGGCTCGGCCTCTGTTCAGTGGCTGGGATCTCCACTTGGATGTGGCTTTGGAGCCTCCAGCACGGAAGCCGAGGTGCCTGAGGCACGTTCCTTGTCCGTGGGGAGCTCGTAAGTTATCCCGGGAGCAGCTCCGGACGAGCCACGGAGCACCAGATGTTTTTTACGTGTATTTCTCTTCAGAGTCACTTAATCACAAGTGCATAAAACAGGGACAGGGACAGCTGCATTCCCTGGATCGTGGCGTGTCGGAGCAGGGATGGGGATGAGGATTGATAGACGGAAAAAGGGACGGTGTTGTTTTTTTTTTCATCCTGTAACAGAGTCAGACTTCGAAAATAAAAAAGCCAAGAACGAGGGAAGCTTTGCAATGGGGTTGGCTGTTGGTTTGTCCAAAATTATTGTCATTAATGAGGCCAACAACTTCTTTTTGTCCAAGTAAATGAAGTGCAACCCTCTGCCTGCACCTCTGAGCCCAAGGATTGAGATTCATCCTCCACGGAGCCATGAACTCCAAATTAAATAGAATTTCAGAAGGTGGTGAAGCCTTTTTTTAGTCCAAGGGCAAAAACCTGGATGAAAATTGGGAGTTGGACATGCCCAAGGAACTGTTGGAGTCGGTGGTTTATCCACTAACGGATGTGACAGTTGGATGTGGATGACTTTGTGGTCTCCATATCCAGGAATATTCCTCGGTATGTTTAATTCCCTGGTGGAGGTGTGGCCTCAGTTTCCCCTCCAGGAACACCGGAGTGTCTTGGTCCCTCAAGGAGGACCTCAAAATTTGGCTTCTGGGCTCCTTTTTGGGTGGATAAATGGACAATGATGGAAAACTGAACCTTTAGCAGCACCTCACCAATTAGGGAGGGATAACGACAATATTCAGTGGTAATAAAACTGAATTAAAAAGAGCTGTTTGCCAATGGCATTTTGGGGACAGAATCCCTGGGATGAGATCCCACGGGATGCAGTGACCTCAGCCCATCTCACCTTTCTCCTGAGCACTCCCTCACTAATGAGGCATCACCCAAACTCAAGATGAATCATTAATTAACAAGCCCAAATCAAAGCAGGCAGGTGCCAGCTCCGAAATGCTTTCGGAGCGCGTCATTCCAGCCGTGCTCCGTGGGGAAGGGGGATTATTTTTCCTAGGATTAACCACCCTGAGGGTGGTTCAAAGGTCTCCCCATTTGCCACCTTGTCATCAGCCAGGGCTGGAAGAGAAACAACCTCCTCCATGGAGTTCAAACCTGTTCCAGGGTGATTTATTGCCACGGGAACGCCGCTTCCCAATGCGAGAGGGAACTTTGCTTTCCAGCTCCCGGAGCTCCCTGTTAACTTGGCAAAGGTGGCTTTCCCCTCATTTATCAAAGCTGGGAAAAGCAGGTGAAGGTGCTCAGCAGAGGAAGGAAGCAGTTTTCCTCCTGCTCGTGGAGTTTTTGGAGCAAATCCCACCTATTCCTCAGACGGGGGATTGTGCACGGTTGGTTTTTGGATGTTTGAGTTGGGGTTTTAATGCGATCCATGATTTTTTTTCCTTGTGGTCGATGATGACGTGGTGGTTTGGGGATTCCTGATTTTCCTCAATTTCACTTTGTGGTTGTTGGAGGAGGGACACCCCAAAACCTCCTCATTGGAGAAGCTTCAGGTTGTTGTGTATCTCACCTCAGTGGGAATTTACTGGCATGGGGTATCCAATCCAGGAGGTGAAGGATCAAGGGCTTGCAGGGTTTGGATCTTAATTTCAGGACAAAACTGCTTCTCAACCTTGGTGCACTCACGTGCCTCGGTTTCCCCACTGAAAAACGGGAATAATCACTATTTTCTATGGGAAAAATCACTGGTTTTTTATGAGAAAATGCATGGATTCAGCTGTTGCAGCAGCAGGGAGATTTTCCCCATCCTAAGCAGAAAAACCCATGCTCCAAGCAGGGAATGGTCTCCAGGATGGAGGATGGCTCCAGATGGTTGCAGAGCTTCGCAGATCCAAACTCCAGTGGTTTCCATCACCCTGTGGTGATGGATAAAAGAGCCTGGAGAAGAGGGAAAGCTCTTCTTGTTCCACCCCGTGCCATGGGCAGGGACACCTTCCACTATCCCAGATTGCTCCAAGCCCCGTCCAGCCTGACCTTGGACACTTCCAGGGATGTGGCATCCAGAGCTTCTCCAGGCAACCTGTGCCAGGGCCTCCCTGCTTCGGGAATTTTACTCCACAGGGGACTAAGGCAGAGCCCTCGGTGAGGAGCATCCACTGAAACCACACACAGGGAATTTCTCCACGGCGGATCAGAACCACCACCACCTCCCAGCGACGGCGAAAAACCGGGAAATCTGAAGGAAGAGAAGGTTGCGAGAGGCCGGGACTCGGGCAGCCGCCCGCTGCTGTTCCAACAGCTTTTCCCCTTGAGGAACTCGGAAAGAATCAGCATTTTTCTCCCTAATAGAGCTTCAAAACTCAGTTGTGAGCAATTTGGAGGCTCACGTGGAGTTTCGGGTTCATTTAGCTGCTGCCTCCAGAGCTTGTGCGGAGTCAAAGCTGTCGAAGGCGGCCGCACCGCCCCAGTGCCTTGAATTAATGTTATTGTTATTTGTGTGGACGTGCTGGGGTGCAAACAAGGTTAATTGAAATGAGAGCGCTGCTTCCTCTTGATAATGGCTCGGGCCTGACAGCGAGGAGGAGTTTATTTTTGTCGGAGAGCTGCCTTTATTATCCCTTTTTATTAGAGCTAATTTGGGCTCTATATCAAAAACTGCATTAAGGGAATCGTTTACGGTCACACCACCAGCCCCGACAAAGATCGCCCCAGAGCCCTGTCCTTTATGTTAATGTCTGCAGTTAAAAGACAATTAAAAATAAACTCCTCTCTTTTAAAGCACCCTTTGTTTTCTTTCCTTTCCTCTTGGCCTCCGGCGAGGCAATTTAGTTCAACCCTTAATGTGCCCTTCAGGGATAAGGGATTTTTTTTTTCCGGATAGCCCCGGCCGCGGTTATTGCGGGATTGTAAATATTAGGCTGGGGATGCTCGAGCCGGTGGGACCGGGATGCTGCTGGTGAATGGAGGGATCAATACCACGCTGAGGAGTGAGGAAATTCGGGATGTAGGAGCAGGAGGAGCCGGACCTTCGGGAAGCGTGCCTTCCCGGCGGCGGCTGCCTGGTCGGGGCGGGAAGCGGGAAGCAGCCGGAGGTAGCCGGTGAGTTAAGGATGCTGAAATATGGCAGCGAGCTGGTAATTTGTTTTTAATTATAGCAGCTGGCAGAAGGTGAAGTTTGTGCTTTGAGGACGATGAGGAGAATCCTGGCTCCGTCGGTTTTCCCCCGTCGGCTGTCGCGCTGCGGAAGCTCGGGAGCAGGGAGGGAGCGTGGGATCAGGGATCTGCTCCGTGTATCCCATTGCTCTCCTCCTCCAACGCTTGCGGCAGGAGCTCTCCTCCTCCTTTCCCTTCCTCCTAGAGCATCCCTGCTCCAGCACACAGGGGCAGGTGTCACGTCTCCCACAGCCCTGGGCGGATTCCAGGATAATGCCTTGGAATGATGCAGCCCTCCCCAAAATCCTTGGAGGTGCTTGTTTGCTCCCTTTGTAGGACCCACCTTTCGGAGCCTTTATCCAACCCCCTTCCAGCCAGCTCTGTATCCATGGAAGAGCCAAATGGAAAGCACCCTCAGGATGGTGTTTTGGCCAGAATTCCCTGTGGGATGTTGCAGCCAGGCTGGGTGTGATCCCTGTGCCGCTGTTCCCATCTCCACGGCTGCATCACCTTGGGAAGGGAGTTCTGGGAGTTCATCACATTCCCCCATCCCTTCCCTACGCTGTCCAGAGCCCGTTTTCTTCCTGGTGGCAGATTCCTGCTTTTCACCCTCTCTGCAGCATCCTAAAGGATGCTGAGGCGAGCGCCTTCGCTCCCTGGGTATCCAAACACCGGGAACACGTAGTGCCAGGGAGCAGCCTTGCAGGAGACCCATGGAAGTGCTAAAAATACCTCTGGGATCGGTGGCTGGCAAAAAGTTTCTGTTTATTTTACACTTGTCACAGTTTTATTTCAGTTCTGGGGGTTGGAGTGATTCCGAGTCAGGAGTTTAGGGAATGCTGACGGATTTCTCCTCCTCTTGCAGATGCCGGTGTGTTCCTACTACTTGAAAGGGATCTGCAGCAACAGCAACTGCCCCTATAGCCACGTCTACGTGTCCAGGAAGGCAGAAGTGTGCCAGGATTTCCTCAAAGGATATTGTCCCATGGGAGAAAAGGTAAAGAGGGATTTATCCCAGCTCTCGGGGGCCGAAGCCATGAGCTGCTTCCCGCTCACCACAGGGAAGAGCTGGAAGCTGCTTAACACCTGGATGTGGTGAACAGCAATCCTGAGGGATTTCCAAAGGGTTATGGCAATGTGGTTTGGTTGCTTTAAGGCAGGAAAAAGGGGAAAGAAATCAGAGGCTTCGGCTCATAAATGTCCTGGTGTTTTCCTGGATGGAGCTTCCATGGGGTGTCCATGTTTCCAGTTTCTGAGCTGGAAGCACCTGCCCTGAAAACCTCTCACTTAAATAGATGAAAAATGAAGGAGAAAGGTTTATGATTCCCTGGGATCCGGTTTGGATCCATGCAGTGGAGTCCTGCATGGACTTCATGTGCACCCAGGGGGGAGTTGTGGCCTCATCCATGAGCTTTTGGCATCCAAAGTAACATGGAGCTTGTGGGAGCAGCTTTCCTGGAGCAGGGCTCAGAGCCAGCTGCCATTTGCTGTTCCAAAGGAATTTGGAAAACACAGGATCTCACTTTTTCAGGTCATTGCTAAGGGAGAGGGTTGGCCATGCTGGTGTTCCCTTGGGAATCCACGTGGCTGTCCTGACTCCTCTTTGCCATTTTCCAAATGGGTTATGGGTTATGATGTGGGATTTCTGCTCATCCTTGGACCATTGTGACCAGCAGGAAAGGGGGAATTGTGCCCCTCTGCCCTGCTCAGGTGAGACCCCCACCTGCAGAGCTGCCTCCAGCTCTGGGGTCCAACACCAGCAGGATGTGGAACTGCTGGAGAGAGTCCAGAGGACACCATGGAGATGCTCCAAGGGCTGGAGCCCCTCTGCTCTGGAGCCAGACTTGGAGAGCTGGGAATGCCCAGCCTGGAGAAGGGAAGGCTCCAGGGAGAGCTTAGAACTCCTTCCAGTGCCTAAAGGGACACCAGAAGAGCTGGAGAGGGACTTGGGACAAGATATGGAGTGCTGGGACAAGGGAGAATGGCTTCCCACTGCCAGAGGGCAGGGATAGATGTAAAATTGGGAAGGAATTCTTCCCTGTGAAGGTGGTGAGGCTCTGGCACAGGTTGCCCAGTGGCTGCCTCATCCCTGGAATTGTCCAAGGCCAGGTTGGAATGGGCTTGGAGCAACCTGGGATAGTGGAAGGTGTCCCTGCCCATGGCACAGGGGTGGGACTAGATGACCTTTAAAGGTCACTCCCAATCCAAGCCACTGGATGATTCCCTGATTTGCTGTACAATGTTGGCCCATCTCTGTGCCTTGCTGCTCCTGGGTATTTCTTATTCCCTCACGACTTCGGCTGCTTTTCACCAGGGAAGATGCTGGGATGAGCAGTTGGATACCTGGATCCATGTGCTGTTCTGGGCTGGAGTTCCAAAGGGTTTTTTTCCCTCTTTTTCTCCATCCTGGGAGCACTCATTGGCCGAGGTACAACCCAGCAAGGGAAGCTGTAGGTGCTCAGCACCCACCAGCCTATCCCAGAATCCAAACACAACATTGGATGGAATCCTAGGATCATTTAGGTTAGAAAAGACCTCGAAGATCATTGAGTTCAGCACTGCCAAGTCCCACTAAACCACATCCAGCATCTTTCCCCATCTTTTCCAAGGAGAAACTGCCACAGAGCAAAAACTGGGCAAAAACAAAGGGAAAAAAAGCTGGAAGCAAGAATTTTAAGGAAAGCAGGACATCAGCAGCAGTGATGGGAAGCAGCAATAAATTAGCCTGGGCCTAATTACTTTTTGTGGCAGCGCGTGGAGGGGGAACGAGCGCAGGAAAAACATTCCCTCGGAAGGAAAACACAGGCATCCTGCCACCTCCCTCCAGCACGGCGCCAACCACGCAGGCAGGGTCCCGACAATTATTTTTAAAATATTCCAATTTAAATGAAAATATAAAAGAGATATTTAGAATATTTATTCTATTAGGAAAAGTGCTTACGGCGTCACTTTCGGAGTGTCGGGAATGCATTCTCCTCCAGATGATGGATAGCAGCCTGTAATTATATATGGGGAGAAATTGCTGAGCGGGCCATATTTAACTGGGGAGGAGAAACACCAGCTTGGGCCATTAAGGGTTAATTTTATTCTCTAAATAATATAAAAAGTGCTGAGTCCGTGCCTTTGCTCCAAGTAGAAAGTCCTCAAATGGACCCCGGAGAGTTTATAATATTCCACTGAATCAAGGAAAAATGTTAACCTTGCTTCATAAAACGATGGCTTGTTAAAGATGCGCGGTCCCTTTTCTTGTGAATAATTTAGGATGGGAGTAAATCTTCCCTCGTTTCTGCCTTTCCCTGTCCGAGGAATGTCGGTTGGAACGGCAAGGAGCACGGAATGTGAAGGTGTGCGACTCCGGCGTAGCATCCTGGGTGGATAAACTCCAGGGAGGATGAGCCATAATTAGGGATTGAGGTTGTTTTAAGCTGGTATTTGGCACACTGGGCTCTTCTCCCGGTCCTGTTTTCCTTTGTGCTCTCCCGGAGAAACGCGATTCCCTGATTTTTAGCAGACCTCCATCAAAAATGTCCATTATTATCCATAATTTATGATGTGTCGTTAGCAGTGTTGTCCCTTAAGTACTTCCTAGGATGTCTTGCAGGATCCTCAGGACGAGTTGATCCACCTTTGACCCATTCCATGGGCTGTAATTCCAACTGCTGTTTGTACAAACGATACCGGGACTGACCCCCTCTGGCTTATCAGGAATTTAGAATTGAGTGAGAAAGCTTTAATTTTGCATTCCCAAGTCCCTTTCTCTGGAATGTGGAGGGTCTGAGTCCACCCTTGGGGACAGGGGACAGCTCCTGTACCGCGTGACCACGTCCTTCGTTAAGGGAATGTTACCCCCAATATTAATTAATTGGTCAAAGGTTGGACTTGATGCTCTTGGATTACTTTTCCAACCTGAATTATTCTGAGATTCTGTTTCCAAAAGGGAGCTGCTGGCAGAGCAAGGACCTTGATTTCCAGCATTCTTAGCAATTCCTTGGCCATGGGCTGGGAAGTTTCTCCACCGTTTGTGCTTCCTAAAGGGATCATCCCTAAACACAACATCAAACTTGTCCCTTAAAGCCATGGAGTGATTCCCACCTTGGACATCTCTGCCCCAACTTTCCTGGAGCTCCCTGCCCTTCCCTGGCACCATGACCTGGTCATGCTGGGAGGGGCAGGTCCCTCTGGTCGGGCCACCTGCCCTGGAGGAAGCCCCAAGAGGGAAGTGGGAAGAGAGGGAGAAATGGGGCCTCTTGCAGGTTCTTCCCAGGGTTTTCCGGAGATGTTCTAATGAGCTGCTCCACGGTCAAAGCTCCTCTCTGCTTCCAAGTCCCTCCTTCCGTGTGGGACCTCGTGCCCATGGCTCAGCTTGGGGTGGAAATTCTCTAGGAGAGGATGGGATGAGGCTGGTGGGTGTGAGGGATGAGGCAGCAGCAGGGAGTGAAGCGTCCATGGTGGTGTGACCCCAGAGCTGGGGACAAGCAGGAGGAGACGTGGGATGGTTGTGGACTCCTCATCCCTGGAAGTGTCCGAGGCCAGGTTCGAACGGGGTTTGGAGCAACTTGGGATAGTGGAAGGTGTCCCTGCCCATGGCACGGGGTTGGAATGAGATGGTCTTTCCAACCCAAACCGTATTTGATGGATAACCATGGGCTGAGATCTCTGTGTGGCCAAGAGCCTGGAGCTGGGAATTACGACCGGCACTTGCCTCACATCCATAGACGATCCTGAGGAGCAGGAGCCTTGAGGTTTGCTTTACAGGCACAAAACATAAAGGAGGGTAGATTTAGATGGGATATTGGGAAGAAATTCCTCCCTGTGAGGGTGGGGAGACCCTGGCACAGGTTGCCCAGAGAAGCTGTGGTTGCCCCATCCCTGGAAGTGTCCAAGGCCAGGTCAGACAGGGCTTGGAGCAACCTGGGATAGTGGAAGTTGTCCTTGCCCACAGCAGGGGGTTGGAATGAGATCACTGAGATCTCTTCCAACTCAAACCACTCCACGATTCCATTGCTGCACCTGGAAAATTGTTTTGTATTAAATAATCTTCCCTGCTCCGTGTCCATTAGCGCAGGAGCCGCATTAAATCCCTCCCTCCGGATCGTTTCCATCGGCTGCCTTGGAGCCTGTGGGTAAATTGTTCCCTCGTGGGAACTGTTAAACAGTGAGACACAGTGAGATTAAACAACGAGGCTTCCCTGGAAAGGCACAGGGAGATGTGCTGGAATAAATCACGGATAAGAGGGGGATCCGTGCGCTGGTTCGCCGGCAATCCCTCTGGAATCCCGACTGGCACGTCCAGCCTTGGGATGGTGAAGCTTTTCCAGGGGACCTGCCCTGGGACTGTTCATCAGTCTCCTAAAATCCACCTTTTTATTGGACCAACAGCTTTCAGCAGAGCTCTGATTTCTGCCTTATCCCTGTAAAAAATAAGGAGCAGGGGCAGCACGTGCTGCCCGAGGAAGTGCTGCTTCCTTGGGAAGAATCATTTTCCTCCCCCAGGTGGAGCGTGGTGCTTTTTGCAGTGGCAGCTGCTTGATTTTTTTGTAGAAAATTCGAACTTGGGGATTTTTTTCTCAGCTGAAACCTTGTTCTGGTGTGGTTTTTCGTGTGTTGGGGTGGTTGTTTTCTCCTTTTCGGGTGGAAGTTTAAGAGTTTCCCACCCTAAACTTGTTTTGTGTGTCTGATACATTCAATTTAACACATTTCTTTAGAAAAAGCCACATGAGCTGCGTTAACAGCAGCAAATATTAAATATCTTGGGCTTTTCTCTTAAATATCCAGTGCTGGATTTGTGATGGAGAGCGGCAGCCTGGAATCCTTGCTTTCCTTAATTTTTTATCACAAAAAAGTGAAGCTCAACACTGTTCATGCTTTATGTTCTCAGCTGGTTTTTCTGGTTAAATCAGCATTTTTCTGTCCTCACAACCATCAGATCTTGGTGTTTCTGGGTCTTTTTTTTCCCCCTCCTTTGACTCCTTTTTCCCCCCCCGGCTGACTCCCAACCAACTTGGCTTTTCCTTCAGGAGCTCTTTACCAAAAGGTTGTCCAGCCCTGGGAAGTTGTGGAATCCTCATCCCTGGAGGGATTTAACAGCCTGGTGGATGCAGCACTTGGGGACTTGTTGCACCACTTGACTTAGTGGTGGCCTTGGCAGTGCGGGGGGAATGGGCTTTTCCAACCTAAACGATTCCCTGATTCCATAACAATTTGGAAATAGCTGATGGAGAGCTCTGCCTTTGATAGCTCTTTTATAGTCCACTGCAGCTGTATGAAAATCAACTACAAAAGCAACTTTATTTCATTTATCCTTAATTTTGGCTCTGGTTGACAGATGTTTTCTGGGAGCTTGATTGGGGTTTTTTTTTTCCCCCCATAAAGTGTAGCAGAAATCTTCAGTCACCAAACTGATGAGTAAGTAAAATTTTTATTAAAAATAAAAAAAATGTGTAGGATTGATAACTGGGGCTGTTTTTAAGGTCATCAGTAGTGTCCAGGATGGATTTGAGCTGGCTGAAAGTTATCCACGCTCGTCCCCTTGGCCTGCTGGGAATGTTGAGTCCTTGTCCATCTTCTCTGGGCAACGATGCTGCTGATAATAAATGATAAATCCCACTACTGGTGATGGGATCATCCCATTGGAAGCACTTTGCAGCCTTCAGAGGAGCTTTAAAACCAATCAGGATTCTTCCATGGCCAATCCTATCCGTGTATCTCTATGGAAATCTTGTGGTTTTCCAGTTGTATCTCGTAGTCCGTAATGGCATAATGAGGGTTCTTATTGCTCCTTTAATTTAACTGTACCATCTCCAATGGAATTCCGATCCTTATGTTAAGGATGGGGCTTATCAGGACGAACTGGAACTGCTTAATAGCCTGGGATTGTTGATAATGGTGCTGAGATAAACCCCAGGCTGTGATTTTCTTATACTTTAATATCTTTGTAGAAGGAGGTGGGGCACGAAATGTGAAAATCCGGAAGTTTGGGAGAAAAACAGCCACGGAATCACAGCTCTAAAGTGGGAGTGTAGTGATGAGGCAGAGTTCTTGATTTCAGCCCGAACTTCTGTAGAGATGAACACAAAACCCGGCAGATTTGGTCTTTGCTTCCTGTCTGGAATGTCCCTTTGGTCCGATCTGTTCTCTGTTGTCGGACAATCCCCACGTCCTGTGAGCGGTGGGTGATTCCCAGAATCGCGGAATGGGTCAGGTGGGAAGGGACCACAGTGGGGTCATCTGGTCCCACCTCCCTGCTCCAACAGCTCCAGAGCACTGGGCACAGGATTGTGTCCAGATGGTTCTGGAATATCCCCAGTGAGGGAGACTCCACACCCTCTCTGGTCTGTGTTCAGTGCTCGGTCACTGCACAGGGAAGAAGTTCTTCCTCAAATTCAGGTGGAATTTTCTGTGCATCAGTTCCTTCCCATTCCTCTTGTCCCATTGCTGGGCCCCACTGAGCAGATCCTGGTCCCTGCTCTGAGCCCTCCCTGCAGGCAGGGACAGACAGGGATGAGGTCCCCTCTCAGTTGTCTCCTCTCAAGGCTGAGCAGCCCCAGCTCCCTCAGCCTTTCCTCATCAGAGGTGCTCCAGTCCTTTCATCATCCTCATTGTCCTCCTCTGGACCTGCTCCAGGAGCTCCATGTCCTGAGGAGCCCAGAACTGGACACAGCACTCCAGACATGCCTCATCTGTGCTGAGGAGAGGGGCGGGATCACCTCCCTCCCCCTGCTGGAAATGCTCTTCCCAATGCACCTCAGGATCCTATTGGACTCCTTCCCTGAGCCACCTGGGATCGGGCATGTGGTGGACCCCCATCATCCCTGCTGTTGGAGCCAGACACCCTGTCCAGTGGGTGTCTGGCTCACTCCACACCCAACGGCAACAGTTTGGGGTTGGGAATTACCATCCATGAGTTGCCCATGTGAAACTGGCTTTGGGGTGGGATGGATGGGATTCTGGAGGGTCCCTGATGGAAATGGGGTTCTGTAAAGCAGTGCAGGGAATGGTTGAATCCATAGGCACTGCTATACAGGGATGAACACTGGGTTTGGAATTCACCTTCTGGATGGCGACGTCCAAAGAGTTACAGCCAATGGCTCAATGTCCGAATGGGAACCGGTGACAAGTGGTGTCCCTCAAGGGTCTGTACTGGGACCACTGCTAATTAATGCCTTAATTAATGACATAAGGGGAATGGGTGTCCCCTCAGAAGGTTTGCAGGTGACACCAAGCTGAGTGGTGCCCTTGATTCACAGAATCCTGGGATCACAGACTGGTTTGGGTTGGAAGAAACGTTAAAGACCATCCAGTTCCACCCCCCTGCCATGGGCAGGGATTCCCTCCCAGCTGCTTTGCTGTCCCTTACATAGGATTTTCCCAATGATTTTCAAAACACCTTCCCATTCTTGCTCCAGCTCCAGAGGTATTTTAGCTCCAATGTTTTATTTCCTGCAAATGCCAAGGGAGAGGGTTCATGGCTTTGTGGTAGATCCTAGAGAGCATTTAGATCCCGAATCCCTGTGAGCACTTGGAGAAGACCATCAAGAGTCGTCACTTTCTTGCAAGCATTTTGCTAGGCAAACTCTATTTTGGGGGCAGAAACCTGTTTTGGAGCAATTCCTATGGATAACCGCGCCGTTTAAATTTCTCCGTCATTATTCCAGCCCGGATGATGTTCGGATGTATTGTCCTCCAGGTTTTAATGACAGGGAGCCAGGATTTTTTTTTTTTTTTAAGGCTGTTTCCATCTGCACCCAATTATAAAAAAGCCATCGGAAAAAAAGCCATTTACTGGCTGTCACTTCGGAGCGGCATCAAAACGGCTCCGGCACCTCCACTTCCCAACAGCCGCTTAGAAGGACATTAAAACAGCCTGACATCCATCCAGTCCGTTAATCCCGCTGCTCGGCTGTGGGGATACCTGGAATAGCTCCGGCAAAAGCTACGTGGATGCTCAAGAGGCCTTTAAAAAGTAGGAAACACTTGAGTTGAGGCAGTTGAGTTTTGGGGGATTTGAATGCTCCCCTTCCCCAGAAGGTTGGTGGGACTCGTGTCCATCACGGTGCATGGAGGGATGGACACGGATCCCAAGGAGATGGGAAGATGCTCCAGCACTTCATCATCTGTTCACAGAATCACAGGATATTCTGAGTTGGAAGGGACCCACAAGGATCATCAGAGTCCAGCTCTGCTGGTTCCTTGTCACCTCCTGTCCCCCGGCGCTGGGAAGGGAGCAGGAGGTGAGATAAGCCTGGAGATACTTGAGAAGTTCAACCTGGGCAAACTGCTGGAAGAGCAGAGCCAGGAATGCCGGGCTGGATGGGATCTCTCCTCCCCACCCCGTCCGGTCAGTGGGTGGTTGTTGGTTGGCCCAGTGACCCAGCTTCACCTTCCACCCACCCTCCATCCCCTCCTGCCAAGCTGGTTCATGGAAAATGGTAATTAACATCATTCCCAAGGCTGAGCCAGGACTTTTCCACCAGTTGCTGCCTCCTCCTTTGCCAGCTCCGTGCTAAAGAAGGCTGGGCCCTGCAAACCTCCTCATTCCCATCCCGCTCCCGGAGCGCGGCGGGACCCGTTGGACCATTTAAGGCCTTGTGGATCCTTGGCGGCACCTGGAATTTCACCCAAAGCTGCCTTGGCAGCCAGGGAGGAGTCCTGGACACGGGATCTGCCAGCTGGGCACCATCCCAACCCCGGCCACCGCCGCTGGACAGCCTGTGGGGGAACCCCACAGCGGGGAAACCGGGATTGGGACGTATCCATGGGATTTTGGCATCCTCATCAGCACCCGGTGGAGCCGGAGCGGGGTGAGCTTTTTCCCCCGTGGCTTTTTAGGGGTTTTGTGGGGTTTCCCTTCTGTCTGGTGGAAAGGACCAGACTTTTTTCCCTTTTTATGGCCCAACCTGTGGGCTGGCGGGGGTCCCGGGGGGGTATAATTAGCCACCCCAACAGGTGGCAGGGATCGGATGGCCCCCAGCACCACCCCACAGCTCCGCTCGGCTTCACCCCGGCTGACGTGCAGCCGGCGGCGAAATTCCCTACGGAAGCGCAGCCCCGGCGCGTTGCATCTGGCAAGAGCAGGAGCGCTGCTGTAAATAAACAGAAGGGGCTTTTCCAGCCTCCAGAGGCGATTCCAGCCTCACCATCCCAGGCCCGAAAGAGCGGGGACGGACGAGGCGTTACGGAAGAGGGGCCGGAGCGCCGGGAATGGTGGGAACGGCGTGGAAAAGCCATTAGAAACCCGAGCTGGGGACATGGCCCCGGGATTAGCTGCACACGGTTTGTTTTCTTTATTAAGTATCTTTTTGCCATGGAGCCAATAAACATGGACTGCTGCGAGGATTCGCTCGGAGGTCAGGGCTGGGGAGAGCACTGGGGAGGCGGCACATCCTGATCCCAATGTCCAGCCGGGATCACGGCACCGTCCCAGCCCCGTAGGGATTTGTAAGCGGTGCCTCGGTTCCCCGCCGGGAAGGAACAGCCACGTTTCTTGGCCTTTTCCCAAAATAACGTCATTCCTCGGCATGGCAGTGATGCATCCATGTGGCTTTCTGAGGTCAGGGCTCTTTTTTCCTGTTCTTCTCCTTTCCAAGTCCATTTTGTGCTGGAAACCCCTAAACGGAAGCGGATCTCACATCCTTTTCAGACACATGGGATGGTTTTGGGGATCATAATGAGCAGAGCCAGGATCTGGACTCAATCTTGGGGATCCCCTTCAACTCAGGATATTCTGTGATTCTGTGATTCCAGGAACTGGGAATGGTTGGACCAGGACCCAGCACCAAGGGTTTGCCCATCCCTACAATCCCGTGCCCCGTTGGGATTGATCCTTGTGCTCTGCCCACGCATTCAATCCCAGTCTTCAATCCCTAAATGAATGAGCTTTATTTTTCCTCTTCCCTAATTTTGTTCCATTTATTTTTAAAGCAGTTATGGGGCTGAGGGATTTGCTTTTCTGCTCACTAATATTTTGGGGAGAAATTCCCGGTTTTGGTTTCCTGTCCCCTCTCTGCCTTTTCCAAGCATTTATCTTTGGTCCAGGATGTATCCTGTCTGCAGGTGAAGTGGGAAAATGAAGGAAATATCCTATGGAAACAGACTGAGAGATTTAGGGATGTTTAGCCCAGAAAAGGGAAGGCTCCAGGGAGACCTTAGAGCCCCTTTCAGGGCCTAAAGGGGCTCCAGGAGAGCTGGAGAGGGACTTTGGACAAGGGCCTGAAGGGACAGGATAAGGGGGAATGTCTTCCCACTGCCAGAGGGCAGGGTTAGACAGGATATTGGGAAGGAATTCTTCCCTGGGAGGATGGGGAGGCCCTGGCTCAGGTTTCCTAGAGAAGCTGTGGCTGCCCCATCCCTGGAAGAGTGTCCAAGACCAGGTTGGACAGGGCTTGGAGCAACCTGGGTAAAGTGGAAAGTGTCCCTGCCCACGGCAGTGGGATGGAACTGGATGAGCTTTAATGTCCCTTCCAACCCAAACCATTCCATGATTCCATGTTTTTATGAAACACAGGATTTGGGAGCAATGGCAAAACCAGGCACAATTCAAACCTGACGCTACTTCCACGTTGCCCATTGGCTTCTAGGCCTACTTGCCATGGAAGCTCCTTCAAATAGAGGCGGAAAGTCATGGGAATGGGGGTTTTAAACGGACTTTTTATGGAAAAGCAGTGCTGTCACTGAGCCATCCCCCCCATCGAGCCCATATCCATGTGTCCATGTGGATCCCAGCCCTCCTGCTGCTCAGCACCATCCCCAGCCTCTGGCAGACGAGCTCCTTGCTCTGCTGCCGACTTCAGCGCTCAGCCCTGGGCGACGGACCTGCCGAATCCTTCTGCTTTTCAGGGAGAGGGCTCAGCAGGGATCCCGCTCAATCCCAAAGGTCAGCACGGGGAGCTGCTCCCGTGTCCCCGAAGTCAAGTTGTGTTAAAAGGGCAGGAGCTCAGCTCCATCCCACGTCGTCGGGAAGATGGATTTTTATAAACAGGCAGGAACGGTGGTGCTGAAACCTTCCCTGTGTGTTCTCTTCCCGTGGATTTATCCTGTTTTCCCCAAAATTTGAGTGTCCGTAGCACGAAAAAGTTGGATGCGCGGGCATCCACAGACAAGTGTGGAAGGATCCACATTTGTCGTGGAGAAGGTCAACAAGACCAAGAAGGGAATGGAAGTTGGTGTTGGGAATTCTTGGTTGTGCCGTGTGTGTTGGATTGAGTCTCTCCATGGATATCACGACATGGTGCAAAAGCCAAACTGGGTGGGATGGGGCATCCTGGGTGGGGGTGGGTCCATATGGGACTAACAGTGATCCAGGATCTGCTCCCACCTTGCATCCCTTGGGATATGCTGGGATGAGCTCTCTGGATTGCTGGGAACAGAGACTAGAGAGAGGATGTTCTTTTTCCTTCCTCCCACCAACATTCCCAGGCACCCAGATAGAAATCCCACCTGAGGGCTTCTTTTCTTCCCTGCCTGCGTCTCTTCCTGCCTTTCCCACTGCCAAAAAGTGCCGTTTTCCAGCAGAAAGCCATGTGGGGAAGCTCTGGAGCACTGGTGATGCCTCGCTCCCACCGGCACTGCCGGTGGCTGCTGGGAGCCACCAAAATCCAGAGATCGGGAGTGCAGGAGCCTTTTTAGGGAATGTTTTGGCAGCCCCATTCCATGGCCACACTGAGCTTCCTTGGATGGGAGAGCATTAACCAAGCCCTGGGAAGAGCAGGTTGAGCTCCAGCCCACACCAGAAGGGTGGTCCAGGCAGCGATCCCAAAAGAAGTCCTAAAAGGACTTTATTCCTTCTCTTCCCTGTGTCCTCTCCAAACCCATCTTCTCCAGCCCAATTAACCTATTTGGGACCTCTCTGAGGGTAAATCATGGCTGTTAATGTTTTGGTGGTTTAGATCCGTGAAATCAAGCACTTGGAAAACCATGGGAGAGTGCGGAACGTCCCCGAGTAGAATATTATTTTTAGTAGAATATTATTTTTAGTAGAATATTATTTTCATGGAATATTGTTTTGATATGGAGAAGGAAACACCAACACATCCCTCTCTCCCTTTAGCAAGGTGTTGGTGCCACCTGAAGGAGCCCAGCTCTGGATTCCTGTGCTCCCAACAGGGTTTTTTTCCTGCCTTTCCCAACTGTGCTCCCTCTTTCCCTGGCAGTGCAAGAAGAAGCACACTCTGGTTTGTCCCGACTTTGCCAAGAAGGGCGTCTGTCCCAAGGGTGCCCAGTGCAAACTCCTGCACCCCCAGAAGAAACGTCATCCACAGCAGGTTGGAAGTGATGGAGACCACAACAAGCCCCCTTCCAAGTGGAGACGGATCCAGGAGGAGTCGGGCAGGTAGGAAAAAAGCAGAAAAAACCCTCATTTTGCTGCATTAAACTGTTTCCTTCCCAACCTGCTGCAGATCTTTCCTCTTCCAGGAGTGTATCCATCTGTGTCCTGGTTTATTTTGAGCTGTTGTTGATGTGGGTCACTGTGGGGCCTCCTGATGGAGTCACCGTTGGGATGGGCAGTGTCCGGGCTTGAGGAAGAGATGATGGAGAGGAAATGGAGGATTCACCCTTAGGAATGACCATCCAGGGCTTTGGCACCTCCAGGTGTCTCCGAGGCTTTTGTAGAGCTTCCTCCTGGGAGATGGAGGAGCCTTGATGGAGATTCCACTGCTGAAAATGGGTTCAGGTTATCCACAGTGGTGTGGGAAACTGGAAAACATCATCCCTCTTCCTTACATCCGTGTTGGAGAGCAGAGCTGAGCCCTCTCCATGGCATGGAGGGGCTGGAGAAGATGAAATGGGGATGGACATGGATATAAGAGGCTTTGGAAAACAGTTTGGTGCCAGGCTGGGCCCTTGATTAATCCTTGGAAGCTCTCTGGGCTTTCCCTGATGTTTCTGGGTCCTGGGATGGAGCCACAGGATGTGTTGATCCGCATCCTCGCAGGGAGATGGATTTTCCCGAGCTTGGCTCATCCTCTGCCCTCACTCCCAAGTCCTGCCTGCAGGACCACTACATCCCAATGGAATTAAAACTAAAGCCAAATGGAAATTTGGCTTTAAAAGCCAAAATCTCCAAGTCCTGCTCAGTGGGAGGAGAAAGGATCGATTGGGTGCTCGGCTTCTCCGTGGCTTTTTGCAGCGGGAGGTGGGAATGAAGGTGGGATGGAAAGGGAGGGACCTGGGAGCTGTGCCAGGCTGGTCCATGCTCCTGGAGCCCTCCGTGCTCCAGGCCTGGGCCTCATCCTGGCCATTCCTTGTAAGGTAGCAGAGGGTTCTCCGAACTTATCCCGGGTGACAGAAGAGCCTTGGAATGACACCCAGCTCACGTTCCCGGTGTGAACGAGGTGTAAAATAGCTCCTTGCTCTTTTTAGGGAAGGAGGAATGAGCTCAGGCCTGCCTGGTTGGGAGGCTCCTGGCGTCCTCCTCTGGGAAGGGAGCACGCCCGAGCTTGGAAGCTGCTCCAGACGGGTTTTTTTCCTTTATTGGCACCGTCATGGGACATGTCAAGGGAGCTGGAGTGTCAAGTTAGCTTGGAAGAGAGTGGCAGGGCTGGGAATGAGCCAAGCCCAGCAGGACATCTCCAAGCCATCCCAACTCCCCACGCCCTCCATCTCCCCTTCCCTCTGCTCGCTCCCAAACAGGAGCCCAGGGTCTCCACAAAAATCTGAGGAGCTGGGAACCTTGCAGGGAAACACAGGACAGGGAATTCAGCTGGGGAGGGAGAAACTCTGCCTGAATCCATGCTGGGGAAATCAGGGATACAGAGTGGTCTGGGATGGAAGCTTGGGAGCTCCAAACCTGTTCCATTGCATGTGATCCATACCCAGCAATGCCAACTGGGATAATTTTGTTTTTCCTTATTATTTTTCCCATCTGCCTCCTGCAGGAATGATCCAGCTCAGCTCCAGGATGACGGGGAAATTCCCGGACCCTCCGGTGCGGAGCAAGAGGTGAAGTTTTGCAAAGAGGAGGATCCCAAGCCGAGCAGTTGCCTGCAGAAGCTGCCATCCTTCATCTCCCTCCGATCCCCAGAATCTCCCGGTTCCCAGGGCTACAAAGGGGAGAGGGATGAGGACGAGCCAGAGGATGAGCCAGGTAGGAATCACATCCTGTGCTCGGAGCTGCTCCGGTTTTCCAAGAAAAAAAGTTACTCCCTGCTGCTCTCCATGGATTTTGGTGGGATCGGTGTTCCTTGTGAGTCACCAAACCAGTTAAGACTGGGAGCCCAAACTGGGATGGCAGTCAGAATTCCCATCTGGGCATAAATCCTTGTGTCTGCTCCCAAAACCGTGTGGGAGGATTTTGTCCCCTTATTTTATCAACTCCTTCCTTATCCTATAAATTATCCGATTATGAATCCGGTCTCATTCCCGTGATGGAATCGCAGCAGTGCCCTATTTGGAAGGTGTTTAGTGGAATGCAGGGATGCTCTTCCTCTGGAGGACCTCTGGACCATCCATCACATGTGTTTGCCAGCGGGAAATAGCTTGGAAGTTTTCCAATAAAAACTTTCCAATGGGAGGTGGGATAGAATGCTTGCAGCTTGGAAGTTTGAAGGAGGAGCCGTGTTAGTCTGGGATGACCTGCTCTGGAAGTCTGCAAAACTTTTGGAAAATGCAGTTTTAGGATGAGCAGAACTTCTTAGGAAATCCGACAGTGAGAGCAAGTGGCTTCTGCTTCTCCAAGCTTTTCCTTGGTTCTTCCTCTCCTAATTCAGCTCCTCCATGGGAAAATCCCTTAATCACCAGTAAGGGATGGGATTTTGGGGTGCTCCAGGGATGGATCTGCAGGAGCAGAGGTGATGGATTTGGCAAGGCAGGGATTGTGCCTGGTCCTTCCCAGTGCTGAGTGGGAGGTGTTTGGCTGGATGATGCTCCACATTTCCCATCCTTCTCCAGAGGGATGTGCAGCCTCCGCATCTCCTGAGCACCATCATGGAATGGGCTCAGAAATCACAATGTTTTGTGGGAGTAATGATGGAATTCCCATTGCCAGCTCGACTGGCACAAGATATGGCTTCACATCTTCGATCTCTGCTTTCCATGCATCCGGAGCAGGATCCTACTGGGAGAAGGGATGAATTCAGCCACAAAAGCCGGGCTGGAGCATTTCCAGGGTCATCCATAAGGATCTGCAAGGTTGTGCCTGGCTCGGCCACTTCAAGCCAGAGAGAGCTGAGATGCCTTAACAGTGTAGGGACAAGAATTCCCAGGATTAACAACATATTCCTGAAGTCACAGACGAGCGCGTGTGCTGTCAAACCACGCCGTGGTGGAAACAGCGAGGGGACAATTCCAGCTGGGAATGCTCATCTCCGCAACACGGGGTGAAACACTCGGCTTCCCTTTCCAGAAATTTCTTCTTTCCCTCTCCTTGGCCCTGGTTCAACTCCTTTTTGATCTTGGGAAGTGTTCCCAAAGCAGCGGCTTAATCGGGGTTTTTTCCCTCCTTGATGAAGTTGGAGCAATTAATCCATGGACGAGAAGGCTGTTGAAATGTTTGGAATACACTTGACATCCTTTTCCTCTTAACTCCAGTGTGTGCATCCAGGGGAAGATGATTTCCAGGCATTTTGGGTGGGAGGATGAGGAGGAGGAGCTAGTTCAGTTGGGAATGTTGGGAAGAAGGCTGCAGGGAGCTGGCGGGTGCAAGCTCAGGGCACACATCCCTTCCCTTTGCCCACATGGCATTGGGAAAGATGCTGGAGGATCCATAGGAAAGGAAAACCAGGCGGGAATTGCAGATGGCTGTAAAATCATCTGATGATGAAGCACTTTCCCTGCCGAGTCTGGACGTGGGAATGTTGTTCCATGGGTTTGGCCATCCTTGAGTCTCATCTTAATCCTAACCAAGGGATTTGGTGGCACAGCAGCACCCGGGGACTTCCAAATCCAATGGGAGAAGAGGAGCCTTGGCCACCATCCCAAGAGGACACGGGATGAGGCCATTGATGCTCCTAAAGGACCAAATGTTTCATGGTCGCCACATCACCTGGACTGGACTCCATGATCCTTGTGGATCCCTTTCAATATTCCTGTATCCCTTCAGAATATTCAGTGATTCTTGAGTTTGGAGCTGAGCGGGTGGTCAGGATGAGTCCTTGCCTAGCTCTAGGAAGTAGCTGGAATCTGTGGTGGGATTTGGGGGTGGGATTTGGGGATCGGTGCCAGAGATAATGTTGAGTTTGTGCTTGTGGAGGCTGAAGTTGACAGACAAATTATCGGGATGGTAAATAAGGAGGAGGACGGGTTGTTATTAAGGAATGAGTTGAATTCCTTGGTTAAACGATCACAACTGGAGAAAATGCCCTTTTAATCCCGGCAAATGCAGGAGGAACAAGGGAAAACACCAGCTCTGTGCATGGGAAAGACGGGGAGGGGGTCTGGAGATGACCTTTAAGGACCAGCATGGGCAACAGCATCAGCTTGCGGGGTCTCAGTGGGGGTCTGGGCTTGGGATATAGGGAAAGGGGGTTGGAAAGGAGTCATGTGGTCTGCGTGCATGGAGCTGATCCCGCTGTCGTTTTCCCAACCCGCCAGAGGAGCCTGGAAATCTGGGGTCGGAGGAGTAATTTGTTGACCCAGGTTGGACTCGATGATCTCGGAGGTCTTTTCCAACCTAAATAATTCCGGGATTCTGTAATTTGAGGGCGCTGGTGCTTTCCAGGCGTCCTCCAAAAAGCCAATCCCTGCGGCACGGGGAGAGCCGAGCCAAGCATCCCGAACGGGAAGAGTGGGCTTGGTGACATCCCATCCTTCACCTTGCGTTATCCACCCGGGAGGACGGAGCCGGCGGGAGAACAGGCTTCCCTACCCCTCCGACTCCCGTTTCCCAGGTAATGGGCTTTTCCATATTTCACCTTCCAGTTAAATCGCCTGTGCTGGAGCCTAACTGGCCTCCCCGCGCTAATTGCACCAATGCAAACCATTCCAATCGAGTGCTAATTTAATTAGAAAGCACCCATTTTAGTTAATTTGTTCGAGAAGATCACTGCAAACTCCTGGAGAGAACAGATGTTCCCCTCTCCCCCGATGAACATTCCGGGGTTTGTAAATGGCTCCGCTCAGCCTTGTTTAGGAGAGAAAAGAGGATTTTATGGCTGCAAACGACCCTTTCTGTAAACATTTTACAGCTCTCTGCACGTTTGAGTGACGATAAACCCCGAGCAGCTCGGCGGGCTGCAAATTTGGGACCATACGGCCATCATTTTATTGTCATATTTCACGGTCGTAACGTTAATGGAAGATGCTCGCTCCAGCCTTTTTTAACGGCTCCGCTGAGCACGCTCAAACGCCTCGGATTCCGAGGAATCCGGGCAGGCGCGGCGGCGGCTTCTGGGCTTGTTTACGGCTTTCGCTTCTGGAGGGATAAGTTCGGGAATGTGGATTTTCACCTCCTTCCTCCCGGTTGAGAGCCGACCCCGGTGGGGCACGGAGCTTCCGCCGCCCCCTGTGTCCTGATCCAACCATTCCCAGCTTGTGGAATCAGAGAATAGTGGAATATTCCAATTTGGAAGGGACACACGAAGTCCACCTTCTGGCCCTGCACAGGACAATCCCAATTTAATTTAGGAGAAAGCCGGTGCTGCCGCCCTCCGTGTGGATGTGGCCAATCCCCCTTGGATCCCGTGAGGTCTCCATCACCTTCAGCATCTCCTTCTGCCACCAGCTCTTTGATCCAGAACTTTTTTTGGCAGCCAGGTGAGGCAACCAACCCTTGGATCGGTGTGGGACGGTGGAAGAAGATGCCCTGGAGCTTTCCAGGAAGCATCTGAATGATTGGGGATGGAGGGCTTGGACACATGTGGGGTTGTCTTGGGATAACAGGAGCCGGCATCGCTGACTCCAGCAGGACTTGGTGCAGTTTGCTCCTCTTGGTAGGAAGAAATGTGGATGAAAAATAGGGAACTGGTTTCTCTGTGTGGTCACAAACATCTCCTTGTGCATCCTTGAGGGTGGTGAGGCCCTGGCACAGGTTTCCCAGAGATTCTGTGGCTGCCAAATCCCTGGAAGTGTTCAAGGCCAGATTGGACGGGGCTTGGAGCAACCTGGGATAGTGGGAGGTGTCCCTGCCCATGGCAGGGGGTGGAATTGGATGATCTTTAAGGTCCTTTCCAACCCAAACCATTCCATGATTCCATGATCCTGTTCTCCAGCCCCATCCATCTTGGTGGCATCCACTGAACTCACTCCTGTGTGTCCATGTCCTTCTGTCAGTCTTCAACCACGACAATGATTGAGCACAGTTGGAGACAGGAGGTTGATGACAGCAATTCCCAATGATTTTCTCTTCTCCAGGCAGGACTTCCCCCTTCCCAGTTCTGTCTCTTACATTTAAGTTACCTACAGGAGGCATCTGAGCCACCTTGGACTTCTCTGAGGATCCTGAGTGGGGAGCAGAGATCTTGGCCATCCTGGTGGGCTTTGTTGCCTCCTTTTGGAGATCTTGGCCAGCTGTGGTCAGGCCCCTCTTGAAGAGTTGGTCCCTGGCATGGATCTCTTTTTCCCAGAGTTTGCCTAAGTGCTGGATAAGCTCTTTCCTAAGCATCCCAACTTCTGGGGAATCTGCTTGAAGGTCTTGGTGCATCACCCAAAGGGTGGCAATAACTCCTTGCCTCGTCCCATCCCTCCGGATGCTCACAGAAATTTGGGAATTTGTGGAGCCAGGACCATCTAATAAGGGCTCGACTCCCCATGGAGATGCCACCAGTGTGTGCAGGATGCCCATTCCACAGCCATTCCTTCCCCTGGATCCCTGGGCCATTTCCAGCCCCAAGTCCAGCCCTTAGGGTCATGGGATAGAGGGGACTCGGGAAGGTCAAGTCCAACTTCCTGGAACAACCTCATCCACAAGGTCCAGCTCACGGTGTCTCTGATGGCTGAGAAGTCAGGGACACGAGGCTTGGGATGTGTCCCATGGAACACAGAACCTCGCAGGAGAGCAGGAATTGGTGACTTTGATGGTCACGGTGAGGACTCATGGAAGTTAAAAGACCTCCCAGATCCTCAGCAGAGGACAAGGACAAGCTGAGGAGAGGAAGGGCGGGAAAAAGGAGTTCGGAGCCTGCTTGATGGACCTTGTCCTTAAATCAGCTTTCCCCTCACTGCCTTCCCCTGAGGTCTTCTGCTCCCGTAGGATAAATGATCAGGATCCAGGCAGGGAGCAGGAATTCTCCATCTTCCTTCCTGAGGGTACCCAGGAACTCACGACTCATCAGCCAGGAGGACTCCGGGACAGCTTGGATGGTAAAGTTTGGAAAGCTGCAAGCTTTCCCCTCATCCCACTGCTTTGGGGCTTGGGAATCTTCCACCCACGATGTGGGGCATCTCCAGCTGCCTCCCACATTCCCACCCTGCGGAGAATCCCCAATTTTTTAAGCCCTCGTGGGTCAAGAATGATGAGCAGGGAGAGGATTCGGGGCCCAGGCCCGGACCCAACTCCTTTTACCCCTCATCCGAGGGGATTCCCTGCCTTGAAATCCCTTTAAATCCCTCTTGTATCAGCATCTGGATGAAACAAATTTGGTTTTAACTTCCCCGTCGGATGCACCTGGAGCCGCTCGGCTCCGGCTGAGGGAAAACCAGGTTTTATTGAAAAATATAATGGTGCCACCTGAAGTGTGATTTACTGCACTGTCCACTCCTCGGACTTGATAATATATTTCTATTAGATTTCCTTCCTTTCCCTCCTTTTTCCTGGAGGAGAGTGGCAAGTTTCTCCGTCTGCCTGACACCTTCTTAGGCTTAGGCAAAATAAATGTTGATTTCCATCAGGAGGAAGAGCGCTGGAAGTCCTAATTCTCCATCGAGCCTGACAAGCTCAGCGAAAACCTCCCGGTTTTCGATGGAAAACTCGTGATCCGGCCCCGGTGCTTCTCCTTTGGAAGCTGTTCAATCATCGGAATGAAAAAGGGGTTTCTTGCGCTAACTAGAAATTATATACCTGGTTCCTGGGAAGATGGATTGCGCCGCCGCCGGAACGCCGGGAAAGGCGGAGGGGGGAGAGGGTGAAGGAGCTGGAGATGCGGCCCAAGATTGATCACGCCATTTGCAGGATCTCCCAAGCACAAAACTGGAAAATATCTTCCCTTTGCCGGGGTTGGGTGAAGCGACACCCCCCTGTTTGATCCAGGTTTTCCCTCCTGGGGGTTTTTCGGGATGCGGCGTTTGCCCGTCCGCTGCTCCGTCCTTCCTCCATCTCCCTCCATCCAAGGGGAGAAACGGAACCAGTTCAGCCCTTTCATGACCTATTCTGGGTTTATTTCCTTATTGCCGCCTCGATTTTTGGAGGAATCTGTTGGAAATCAAGCATGGATGCTCTGGAAGCATCTCGGCTCCCAAGTCGGGAAGTTCATTAAGGTCGATTTAAAAATCACCTTTATTTTTTTCCTCCTCAAAATATAAATCCATATTTCTACTTCTGCAATCATATTTGCTTTGAGCTGCCTCGTGGATATCGGCTCATGAAGTTTTCCCTGGCTCATCCAAAGGAAATTAAGCCATTCCCACCATTCCCATTGAACCCACACTGCGTTCTGTTGGGACAGGTCCATGGAAATCCTGATTTTGACCCCTTGGGGTGACAACCAGCAGCTCTGGACCCTCATTCCAGCACCTGGGATGGGATTTGGAAATCCCAGGCTGGAAGAGCCACCTGGCTGGTTCCAAAAGGGAAAAATCGGGAGTTCTGCTCCGTGTCGCCGTTTCCCAAAGCCGGATTCGGCTGCGTTGCCGGTGAGGAATATCCGGATCCGTGGCGGCTGCCGTGCATCCCGCTGATGTATGGGAGTTATATTAAGGGTGGAAAGGTGCTAAATGAGCCCTCTTTATTTTCCATAAATTAACTCCGGAGCGATGAATCACTGCCAGTGTGCCTTTGACTCCCGGCAAGTTTGTTTATCCAAGTTGGGAAGCGAAGGAAAACTCTTGGAGACTCCTCGTTTGGGTCTTTACCTCTCCTACCTCCCCTGCCCCAAAAACTTCCTCCTTTGGGCTCCCAAGGCTGCTCGAAGGTGCCCACGGTCCCACCTCCACGTTGGGCGTCATCATCTGGGAAGTGCCATGTGGAATTTTGTAGGAACACGGGCAACAGAACATCTGGAGCGGATCTGGGTTGGATTCCCTCCATCTTTCTCCACCTCCATTAATCCCAAGCGAGGGGGGACTTTTCCCACTAAACCTCATCATCAACAAGCTGTGGGTCCTTTTTTTCTGGGAAATCTCCTCTTTTTTCCATCCTCGTTCATCTCCGTGGCCAAGTGGCCGCTGCTCTCCTTCCCACCCATCGCTCTGGCAGGTGGAACCCCATAACCACCTCTCCAACCCCTTTGGAGAGGGAAAATGGGAAAAACTTCGGGAATGTGCATCCAGTGTTGTGGTTGAAACAGAGGAGGACTTCCCGCTCTCCGCCTTGGTCTGTGGGATGATCCTGAACTTTTCCTGCAATGACGTCACCTCCCAGAGGCACTTCGTGGAATTTTGGCTCTGCATGAGCATCCAGGACCCTTTTTTTAGGAAGCACTGTGTTCCAGGAAAGAGAAGTCATCACCTGGAGCATCCTAAAGGGATGCTGGGAATGCTTGGGGGGGTGATTGTTGGTGCTCGGCTCTTTCCGGCTCCATCCCATCACCAAAATGGGTCCTGGTGTTCACCTTGTGCTCCAGTGGGAAAGTCTGGATACTTTTTAATTGTCTTTTTCACCCATAACTTGGGAATTTTGCAGCAGACTTTGCTGTTCTGTGGTGGGAAGGGATCTCTGTCCTGTGCCACTTGTAGGGAGCTGAGGATGCCCATGGATTTGGGGAATGAGGCACCTCCATCCTGGAAATAGCCAAGGGGGATGTGGATCTGAAGAGCAGCTCAGGACATTCCTACACCTGGATTCCAAGGGATTTCCAAGGCAACCTGAACCAGCCTCAATGACTTTTCTTCCTTTCCTTCCCAGGCAACACCAAACGGAGGAGGATTTTGCCAAGGGCATCCCTGCAGGATTCTGAGGGCGCCCGTGCGGAGGGTGGCAGAGGTGAGGCTGGAGGGGTTTGGGTGCTTCCCACATTCCCGATTTCCCAGTGCTTTAACCCCTTATGACCGGGCAAGGAGAAGCCTGGGAATATCTGGATGTGTCCCCCCCGCTTCCCACCGTCACCATTCCCTTTCCTCCTTCCAGGCAAACGGCTGCAGATCAAGCCCCGGCTGTGAGTCGATCCCGATCCCGTGGCAGCCGACCAGCTCAGGGAGCGGAGAGCCAGGGAAAAACCTGGCACCTACCTCAGGATGCCGTGTCCAGACATGGCACCCCCTCCTCCTCCTGCTTTTCCAGGACGTCGTTCGGACGAGGAGCCGTGTGGCGGCGTGGGAATCCACTACTCGTTCCTGCAGGGAAGCAGCTTGTTTGGAATCTTTGAGTTGACCAATAAATGACCTTTTCAGACGGTTTGTTGAAGGCAAATCCTGCCACCGAGCTCCTTGGATACTTGTGGGGCTGGGAAGAGCTTCCCATTCCCATCCATCCTCCGCTGCTGTCCCGAACACGAGGTAATAGGGGGTCCTGAGGGGGTTTAGTGCCATTATGGGACATTCCCATATCCAGGATCAGCCATTGTATGGGGACAGGTCACTGTGCTGGGATGTAATGGGTGTAAAGACCCCACAACCCTGATCCCGCCATTCCAAGAGCCAACCTGCATCCATGAACGTGGTTTTGGGAGGAGCTTTCTTGGAGCTGAGAGCATCTCCAGTGGGAATGTGTTGGGAGCAGTGCTGAGCTCACTCTCTGCCTTTTGGGGTCTCCCATGGCCTGGATGTACCTGACCCCCACCTCGCCCTATCCCAGTGGGGGTTTGGGCTCCATTGGGAAACCCAAGCCAAGTTTCCAGGTTTTTTGGGGTTTTTTGGGACTTTTCAAATCCAAGCAGGAGCAGAGTGCAGGGAGAGCGTTATGCCACTGGCATGGTGGGATTTCGCATCCATAGGTACAATTTCCAAGGGATTTTGGGGTGGCAGGTGCTGTTCCCCCACACGGATGCGATTTTGGGAACAGCTCCCTTTGCCAAGAGGTGCCAAGAGCCAGGGGCACGGAGGGTAGTAGGATTTGCCCATCCACTGCCCCTCAGGCAAAATCCTGTGGGGAAAAAGCATCAGCAGGGATTTGGGAAGAACTGGGGCTCCCTGGGGATGCAGCATCCAGGTGTGATCGGAGATGGGGTGGGAAATGCCAGCAGCGGTGGCTTCTCCCCCCCAAACAGGTCCCCACAGGGGTTTCCCTGCCCCAAGTGACCCCACGGAGGAGTTTTGTCACCATCCCAAATCCACAACATCCCTCAGGTGCTGGAGGACCAGCGGGTCCCCGCCCTGGGATGTCACTTGTGCCCCTTGGGTGTGTCCAACGAGTTGATTTTTAATAAAAACGTCGTGGTTTTCGTTGATATGAAAATGTCTTTTGTTAACTCTGTGTTTTGATATGGAAATAAAGAGTTTCCTCCCCTGGGATGGAGGAGCCTCCCTGTGGCTTTCCTCTTTTTTCAGCAGTGCATGAAATATCCATCCAAATCCAGTGGAGGAGTCACTCCAATCCCTAAATCTTTGGGGTTTTTTAATTATTAAAACTTTTTACCCAGGAATTACATTTCTTCACATGGCGATTTCCTAAGAAAGCCCAACCAAATTCCCCAAAAATCACCCCGGCGGAGACGGTGCCGCCATCAATCCTCAGGGATGGCCGGGGCCTTCAGCGCTCCCGGTGTCCGTGGATCCCTAACGAGGATTAAGCCTCGCGCTGCTCTAATTGAACGAGGCAATGAGCAGCTCCCGGCGGCTCCGCCGCCCGCCGGCCCCGCTGCTCCCTTCCCGGGGAGGATTGGAATTTCCAGGCGGCTGTCGTTAAAGCTCTGCTTGGGGGTGATTAATTTCCAAGCAGGGATAAACGCGGCCCCCGGAGAGGTGTCACCGAGCTCCGGTGGGTTCTCCCGGCGTCTCCCAACAGCCGCAATTCCTCGGCGCCGGGCTCCGGTGGGATTTATCCCTCCTGGCTGCGCAGCCGAGGTGCGCGGTTGGGCTCGGGGACCCGGCAAGGACGTTCCCTGGGGGTGCCACGGCTGGAAGGCTGGCACGGGGTGGAGTTTCTGGAGGGCTCCATAAACATTTCCTGGAAAACCCTCCTGCGGCGGGTGCTGCTGGCAGCGCTCTTGGTCCCCTGCCGGGGAAGCAGGTGCCGGGTGAACGTCACCCGCCGGAATCGGTTTTCTGCCTGTCACCGGGGTGCCTGTTCCCTGCCCTCCTCCCCCTCCTCCTCATCCTCCTCCCAGTCTCTCCATATGATTCCCCCCCCCTTCCCAAAATTCCTGCTCCGTGCAGCCACACCGGGTCCTGCCGCAGGTGCTGCTGGAGCATCACCGAGATGGTGCCACCAACTCACGGGGTTGCACCTTGGTGGACGCCACCCCATCCACGGGGTGATGTCACCGTCCCCGAGCCGCCAGCACCCAAACCGGGAGCCGTGCGCCATCCAGGGAAACCGAGGCGGCCCCGGGCGGGCACCCGGCCCCGCTCCAGGGGGTGATGGGGGCACACGAGCTCCCAAAGGGAAAGGTGACGCCATCCCGACGCCATCCCGAGGCCGCCAGCCCGGTTATGTCACTTGACCGCCTGTGAGTAAACTTAGCTGACGGGCTCGGCGCGGCGGGGAGGGCTGGGGACGTGCCACGGGCATTTCCTAAAAATACCCCGGGGGTGTCGCGGGGGAGCCACGGCCCCGTTGGAGCCCGGCCCGCTCCTAATCCATCCCTGGCTCCTGTCCCAGCGCCCGAGGCAGCTGCCGGTGGGGGCCGGGTGCCCCCAAGGTGGGGCGGCTCCGGGGAGGAAGGCGGTGCCGGGGGGAGGGAGGTGGGACCCCGTCTTTTCCCGGTGCGGGATCCCGATATCCCGCTGCACGGGCGGGATGGTGATGGATTTAGGGGCACACAGTGGAGCAAAAAGGGTTGAAACCACCCCACAAAAAGGTTTGTTTGTTTGTTGTTCCCTTCTTTGTGCCTCCCTCAAGTCGCAGGGGAGGGAGGGGCGTTATCCCTTGCCCAGGTTTGGGGTCTCCAGTGTGGGATATGTGTCTCTCCGGTTATCCAATATGGAATAACATCCGGCACCATCAGGGCCTGGGGGTCACACTTGGGGCTTTTCCTGCATCCATGACCGTTCCCAGGGGGGGCAAACCCCCCCACCTGCCCTGACTCAGTAGGAGAAAGACGGACCCTCCAGAGGCCGGATCCAGCAAAAGCAATAATGTGGGATTTTAATTAGCAGGATAATCCTCAAAACCCACCTTTTTTGCGTTAATTTGACCCCGCTTTTGAAGGGTCAATTAGCAGCCGTGGAGGGCAGTGTCCTCTGTCCCCAAGTCCCCAAGCAGCCATCAGCTGGGTGAGGGGAATAATCCCCCACATCCCAAGGAGCTGCCTGTGGGATGCAGCCAGGTTGGGATGCACTGGGAACCAGGATGCATCCTGTGGGTGACAGAGACAATCCTGGACCCCACGGAGATGAGTGGGTGGGTGCTGACAGCCTCCGTGGGATGAGGCTGCTCATCCCTTGGGATTAAGTGGGAGAACTCCATGGTGACTGCCCCGTGCCTCAGTTTCCCTGTTCCTCCGGGGCTGCAGCAGCCATGAGGTGGCAGATGGAGCAGCGCGGCCACATCCCAACCAGGGCCTCATCCAGGGGTGGGATGAGCACCCCCAAGCCCCCCTGAGCAGCCAATCAGCACCAGTGACTCCTTTTCCAGGTGCTGGGATGGCGATCCTGATCCTCAAGGTGCTGATGCTCCCGGCCATGTGCCAGGCGCAGATGTCACCTGTGCCAGGTGCCGATGTCACCTCCAGAGCCAGAGGCAGCACTGGAGTGCACAGAGGTGCACGTGGCCCGGAGCTTGTGGGAAATCCCCCAAAATCCCGAAAATTGTATTTATTCGGCTTTCATCAAGGATGGAAGCGCTCTGAGAAGGATCCTGGGCTGTTCCCAGGTGGGGAAGGGGCTGTGCCCCGAGGTCATCCAGCGGGATGCTGTGATCCCGTGGCGAGGCGGCACCAGCCCCGGGTTGGGCTCAGTAACCCCATTTTTGGATCATTCCCATTTTCGTGGGGGAGAGGAAATCAGGATTCCTCGCGTGTTTTTCCCCACTCCATGCTCCGCTCGGGGCGGTGGGCGGGAGATGAAGCCACACATTGGGATGCGGGAGCCGCGAGGGACCCAGGGGGTACCGGGAGCGTTTCCCCCCACCTTGGAGATTGACAGCTGCCCCGGGGGCGTTGCCATGGGGACATGCAAATCCGGACGGGCTTCCGGGACGCTGATAGGCTGGAAGAGCTCAGCCCCGCCTCGGTGGGAGGGGCCGTGCCTCGTTTTCCCCATATAAAAGGCGGCGAGTTCCATTGAGCGCCCGGCGGCAGCGGCGCCGGGCACGGGCAGGGGCGGGCAGGGGAGCGGCCCCCGCCCCCAGGGCGCCGTGTCCCGGCGGGAGGAGGAGGAGGAGGAGGCGGC
>VZRJ01000413.1:181512-206747 GCA_013397565.1 Ptilonorhynchus violaceus
TGCGCGGAGGAGCGGGGGGGGTTTGGTTGGTTTTTTTTTTTTTTTAAAAAACGAGTTGCTTATTTAAAAAAGGAGAAAAAAAACAAAAAAAAACCAGGAAAAAACTAATTTTGGGGGAAAACAAAAGGGTCCTGCGGACAAAGCGAGCTCGGGAGCCTGGTGCATTTTAGGGACTGATCGTGCGAAGCGTTTTTAACGACCTGTTGTTTCGATTTGTGACGGTTTTAACGATGTTGCATCAAGATAAAAACTTATATTCAACTAGAGCCTGGATCGGGTTTTCTCTCAACTCGGGGGGGGGGGTCCCGCAACACCGGGGTTTTGTTTGGGGGTTGTTTATCCTTCCCTTTGAGGTCCCGGTCCTGATGCAAAACCCTCCCAGAGCTCCCGCCGAGCTCGGGGATGAATCCGGTGTCGAGCGTCGCCTCTGCCCCATTGAACTCCGGCTTTTCACTTTTCCTGCCTTTTTTTTTTTTTAAATTTCCAGCCGGGTTCTGTGTGGTTTTGGTTTTATTTCCCGGCTGGAGGGTCCTGGAGACCTCGGTGCCTGCGGCTGCTGGAAAAGTCACCGGATCCAGGTTGGTCCCGGCTTGTCCGGTCCCGATGAGCCGCTGGCTTGATTTTTAAACGGTAATAAATGATTTTTTTTTTCCTCTTTTGGCTTCTCCCTCTCGAGTTTTTAATTAAAAGAATGATTGAATAAAAAAAAACCCCTTAACAAACCAAGCCCCCACCTTCCCCAAAGAAAATCTTTTTGGGGTTAATATTTTACAGATATTTTGGCATTTTTGGGACTGTTTTTAGGGATATTTATCCCTGTGCCGCAAAGCCGGAGCGCGGCCGCAGCTTCTCCCGGACTCAGCGGGACAAATTCCAGCACAACCCTTGGTCTAACATATTTTTGAGGCGTTTTATATAATTTTTAAATATTTAGACATATTTTCCCTCCTATATTTTTGCCTGGGCTCAGCCGTGGCAGATCCCCAGGCTGTGCCGTGTTCCCTCCTGCCGCTTCCATAAATCTCCGCCGTGCTCGTGTAACCCCCCCGGATTTTCCCGGAATTTCTGGGGAGCCTGTGACCCTACAACCCTCTGGTCCTGCCTTTCCTGCACCCCCAAACCTCACCCCCACTTTTCTTCACCCTTTTCAGGCTTTTTTGGTGTCTTCTTTTGTGGCCAGAGGCTTTTTGAGCAGCCTGAGCTCGGCTCAGTGTCGGACTTGGATTTTGGGATGGGAGCTGGGATGCAAAGAGGGACTTGCCCCAGTTCTGGGCAAAAAGGGGGGTTGGGGGGTGGGGATTCACCCCTTATTCCTATATTTATTTAGATCCAGGGAAGCTTTGCAAACTTGGCTCGAAATAAAATTGACTCTCGGAGCCGCTCGCGGGACTTGGCCGCCTCAATTTTTGGAGGTGAATCGCAGCTTCCCTGGTGGGTTATTCCCCAATTTTCCTCCCAATATCCCCTTTTCTTGGCGCTTTATTTTTTTGGGAAAGCGCATCCAGCTGCCTGGTCATGATTACATAAGGAGAATAATTGGGAAGGGGAAGGTGTTTGGGGTTGGTGCCTTCCCCAAACCAGCCCGGGGACCTCCGGTCTTGCCATCCAAATCCTCATCCCTGGATCTTCCCGTGGTCCATGCTGCCTGTGGGCACATCCCGGGGGTCACTGCCCCTTTTCCCAGCTGCGCTGGGTCCGGTTGGAAAAGCAGAGCTGAGTCTGGGGGCTCTGTGGGGTTTTGTGGGAGCGCTGTCCCATGGGATGTCACCCCGGGATCCGGCGCGGTGCCCGTGGGGTGACTGCGATCACCTCCTGCTCCGGAATCCTTTCCCCACTTCCTTGGCAGAGCAAAGGCAGCAACTTAGGATTCCCAATTTTCCCCTTTGCCCTCTCCTTTTTGGTTTATAGATTTCAATTTTGGGGTGCAGCAACCTGGGAAAGATCCCAGATTATTTTGGTGATCCTGGTATTATTCCTTCCTCTTCATCCCGAAGGGATCCCCAATTCCTTCCACCACTATGATTTATTTTTTTAGTTCCCCCCTGATTTCTTTTTTCCCAGGAAATCCCCCAAGCAGGGGAATAGCTGGAGCAGGACACAGGGTGTTGCTGCCACCCGTTAATGTTGGTCCTTCATGAAGGACCCCATCCCACAGTTTTCCAGAGAGATTTGGGGTTGGAATTGTGCCCTTCTGCCCCATCATCCTGACTTTCTCCAGGCTTCTGAAGCTGCAAGATTCCTGGGATTTGGTTTTACGGAATAAATAATAAAAACTAAAGTGGTTTAAGCCCGAATTTGCCTGATTTACGACTCGTCTCCTTTTTGGGGCTCCCTGCACCCTGGGCTTGGGTGGGGGAATTTGGGTGATGCCCGCTTGGGTTTGCAGCGTTTTTGGGATGGCTGCAATATTTCTGGGATCACCTGTGTGTATTCCAAGCGTGTTGGCACGTTTTGGGATGGGGCTGGACGGGGTCCTGTGTTGCTGGTGCCGCAGGACTGCGGCCATTTGCTGCTGCCACCCCGTCGGGTGCAGGAGGGCGTGTGGCATTTGGGGTCACTCCGACCTGCCTTTAAACCCTTTTCCTCATTTTTCCTGATCCCTGAGCGAGGCTGGAGCCTCCATCCCCATCTTCTTGCTGCTTTTTGGGGTCTGCGTGGGGTTGCAGGACCTCGGGACACCACACCCTCCCTCCCGTGAGGAGCCGCAGTCCCTCCGCTCATCCCGGGCATCTCCTGCATCCTCAGCTCCAGCCTGATCCCGCAGCCTTTTCCAGGGGTGCAAACAGCAGCACAAGCCAAAAGGATGCTCCAAGAGCTGGCTGGCACTTGGGATGGGGGTGTGGGGACAAGCCCTGGGGGTCCCCTCTGTGCCACTCTCCTGCAGAGCTCCTTAACCCCATTCCCAAGCTTTTCCTGCCCGTTGAAGGCCCCGTGGGCATCGCTAGGCTGGGAAACGGCTGGAATTCCTCCGGCTTCCCAGTCCATGGGTTTTCCGTGGGGCAGAGGGGGGATTTTGGGGGATGCGCACCCCCAACCACAGCAGCACCTTGGAGCACCTTATCCATGGATGCTTGGGATCGGTCACAGCCCCTGGCAAAGCCCCCCTGAACGGGGGCCGTGCCACCTCCAAGCAGGAATTATCGGGATCGCTGGAAAGGGACGGAAAACCACGAGGAGCTGATCAACGCGGCATCTCCAAAGTGCCCCTCGCTTCTTCTTCCTCAGTTATGGATGCTCACACCAGGTTTGTCCCCAAACCCCTGCAGAGTGTTCCCACAAATCCCGGCATCTCCACAAATCCCGGCATCTCCACAAATCCCGACATCTCCGTAACGTGAGAACTCCAGTCCTGGAGTTAAATCCTGGGGTGGGCTGCTGGGCATGGAGGAATTTGGGGTGATGTTGACTTAAAAAGCAGTAATTAATTCAAATCTCAGCCAAATTAATCCTGAACAAAAGAAAATCTTGGATTTGGCTCCGAGCTCGGGACCGAGTCCCTGCGAGCGGTGCCTGGGCTCGGTTTGGAGCTGGGATTTTTTGGCTCGAGTGGATCTTTAGATTCTGGCTCGGCCGGAGTTGGATTTTTGCACATTCCATCCTTTCCGTGCTCCGTGCCCGGCTGCTTCCTCAATATTCCCGCATCCTGGGAAGCCAAACATTGCCCTGCTCACCTTATATAAAATATATTTATATAAAACACATTTATCTACATTTATCACCTTAGTGGAACAGAGCTCGGCCATGGGATCACGGCTTTGGCCCTGAACAGCTCATCCCAAAGCCTGGAATTTTTTCCAGCTCTCTGCTTTCCCCCAGCCAGCTCATCCCCGTTGCATCAATCTCATCCTGAAACTCGGTGGGAAGTGAGGTCCTTCCCAAAAGCCAGGACACGGGAAACCCCCCTGCATAACATGAACAGGACCCCAGCTGGGATTTCATCCCAAATTCCTGGGTTTTGGGTGGGTTTGCATCACCCAGGACTGTTGCTGTGGGAATTGGGATGCAGGGGGTCAGATGCAGGATCTGGGTATGGGATGCAGGAGGTGGGATATGGGATACAGGAGGCGGGATGAAGGATGCACAGACACAGGACAGCAGATGTGGGATGAAGGTGGTAGGATGAAGGATATGGATGTGGGATGGAGCAGGATGCGGGATACAGGACATTGGGTGTGGGATGCAGGAAGTGGGATTCAGGATCTGGGATGCAGGAGGTGGGATACAGGATGCAGGATGTGGGATGTAGGATGTCAGATGTAAGGATACAGGACACTGAATATGGGATGTAGGTAATGGGATGCAGGAGGTGGGATATGGAATACGGGAGGTGGGATGGAGCAGGTGGGATGTAGGATGCAAGGATGCAGAACATTGGATGAGATGCAGGTGGTGGGATACAGGGTGCAGGAGCTGGGATGCAGGATACAAGGATAGAGAACCCTGGATGTGGGATGCCGTTAGTGGGATGTGGGATGCCGTTAGTGGGATGTGGGATGTGGGTAAGGGACATGACAAATAGGATATGAGAACTGGGTGCAAGATATGGCTTATAGGAAATGGGATACTGGATCTGGGATCTGGGATGCTCCCTGCCTTAGGCTGTGTGCCTGTTGCTGCTGCCCCTTGATCCAGGAGGAAAGGGAAGCTCTGGATCATGAGGAGCAAGATGGAGCCTGGCACTGCCCAGTTCACCCTTCCCTGACCGGATAAGCTCCATCAAGGATGCGACACTGACAATTCCCAGCAATTCCAGCTCCTACCCATCACTGCCTGTGTGTGTGCAGGTGGTGGGAGGCAGGAGGTGGGATATGGGATGCAAGCAGTGGGATGCAGGATGCACTTCCACGTGCACAGGGAAAACAGCTGCACTGCCAAGTGGGAAACATTCCAAGACAGTGGTGGTGATCAGATCCCACCAGCCAACGCCCTTGGCTCTCCCAGCTGTCCCGGCAGTGCAGCTTTCCTTGGAGTCACCATCTCCAATTCCTGGGAATCCCCTTGTTCCCCACACCATCCCACAGCTCCGTATCCCAGTTTGCCAAGCTCCCGATTAAGTCATCGGCTCAGTGTTTAATCACCCACGCCATAAAATCCAAAGTTTCCCTGGGTTTTCTCCCCACTCTCATCCTCCCTTTCCGTGGAGGAGAGTGGAGGGAAAGCAGAGGGAGCATCTTCCCACCCCCACCAGGTTATTTATTCATGGAAAAGGCCGAGGCTGGAGCACGGCTCCGGCACAGCCCTGGCAGCTGGCGGCTCCCTGGGAGCTGTAATTTGCACAAGCAAAAATAAACTAATTGTTATTTTCCATTTACATAAAGGGAAGGGGAGAGAGGTGGGAAAAGAGGGGGAAGGAGGCCGGGAATGCGAAGGGAATGCGCGGCCAACCCCTCCTGGGAGGGCTGTGCCAAAGTACTGGCTCATTCCCTGCTCCCGTGGGGCTCATCCTGCCTGTCTGGACTCTGGAGGAGTGGAAATCCATGGAGATGACGGTGCTTGACCATCATCTTCCTCACCACGGGATCAGGGCCCACTTCCAGAGGCGTGAAGCCCATCCCAATGGAGGTGCAACACAACAGGAGAGGAGAACCACTTCCATCAGCTGGATGGAAGGAAAAACCTGCTGGTTTCAGGACAGATTTGTGGGATGGAGGGAGATTTATTTGGAGTTTTCACTTTGGCCATGGTGTGTGGATCAAAAGGAAGGGCCTGGGCATGGAATCAAGGAATGGTTTGGGTTGGGAGGGAACTTAAAGATCATTTAATTCCAAACCCTGCTGTGGGCAGGGACACCTTCCACTATCCCAGGTTGCTCCAAGCCCCGTCCAACCTGGCCTTGGACACTTCCAGGGAGGGGGAAGCCACAGCTTCTCTGGGCAACCTGTGCCAGGACCTCCCCACCCTCCCAGCCAAGAAGTTCTTCCCAATATTCCATCTAATCCTGTGCTCTGGCAGTGGGAAACCTGAGCTATTTGAGGCTTTAACCCTTTTCCCAAGTGACAGTTGCCAAAGGGCACCTGGTGGGAACGTGTTTGTGGATCTGGGCTTGGGATGGAGGTGAGAGTGAAGATAAACAGCAGAGGGAGATGGGAATGCTCCTTTCTCATCAACTCTGGTCAGCCCAAGGATTCCTTGGATCAGGGAGGAAGATGAAGAGATTTCCCAGAGATGTTTTGGATTCCCCATCCCTGGAAGTGTCCAAGGCCAGGTTGGACGGGGCTTGGAGCAACCTGGGCTAGTGGCAGGTATCCCTGCCCTTGGCAGGGAGTTGGAATTCAATGATCTTGAAAATCCCTTCCAACCCAAACCATTCCATGATTTTCTGAGGAACACATCCATGACCTCATACATTGGATGGGGTGGAGATCGGAGACGCCGTCACCAGCCCCATCAGCACGGGAGAGACCCTTCCCATGCCGACACATCCCGGGAACCTTTGTCACAACGCTTGGAACGAGGCGTCGCGGGCGTTTAATTCCGATTTACGCCGACAGGTTCTGTCCGCTAATTAAATATCCATTGATTGTTCGGAGAACACTTCCTTGGGTTTATCGCGTTTCTCGGAGACAAATCAAATTGCCACGTCATTAACTTCCAGCTACCCGATCCATACATAATTACTGCCTTATTAATACCTCCGAGTTACGAGGAAGTTTGAGGCAATTAATATTTGCGGGATAGTTTGTATCAAGTTAATTCCGTCAGGGTTATGTTAATAATGCGGACGTCTAATAAGCTGGATAATTAACGTCTTTCTCGTTAGCATCTTCTCAGGTGCCAGTTAAATGTCAGGCCAGGCTTTGTGGCCTGGCTGTGTTTAATTAAACACGTTATTAACGAGGGACTCACGGCTGTTACATGTGAGCCAGGTAGGAGCGGCACGTGATTCCCGCCCTGCCCGGGCTTTGGATGCAAAACGGGCTTGGGAATGGGTTGGAAATGGGATTGAGGGGCTGTTCCAAGGCGGGATGTGGGAGGAGGTGGTTTTTTGCCTTGCAGGAAGGTCAGGATATGGCCCTGGTCAGTGCTGGTCCATCCTGCTTGATTGAGAGCGGGGTTTGGATTTAAGGGATGGTCTTCCAAGAAAGTGGCCAAAACCTTGGGCTCCTTGACGTGGACATGGACACAGTGGAGTGGGCAGGGTGCTGGGAGCATCCGTGACCCCATTCCCCACCCAGCCCAAAATGATCCAAAACTGATCCCCATGAGAATTCAGGCAAATTTTAGGCTCAGCTTTAGCCCAAATCTGGAGCTCTGGGTTGGGTTTCTTCCTGAACTGGCAGCAGCTTCACCAGCACACCCTGGCCCTGGGATCATCTCACTCCACGTCGCTTCCTTGGGGTTTTCCTGCTGCCTCATCCCTTGAGCCATCGCTGCGGGGTTCTTGGCCATAAGAACTTCTCCGGGAGACGTCCACGACCCGGCTGAGCCTGGATCTCGCCGCCCACAGCCTTCCCTTCCCCGCTGCTCATGAATAAAAGATTGACCCCGTCTACCTGGCCTGTTTGTCCTCGTGAAAAATTCATCAGCTGCTGATTAAGTTTTAAGGAAGGCCCGTGTTGCCCAGGTGGGTCGATGTTCTCCAGCTGCCCACAGGGGTGGGAAGCCGTGGAGTTGGGATTTGCCCCATCTGGTTGCTCTGGGAAAAGAGATGGGGAGAATTTTGTTCCTTCCCTGCTCCTGCTTGGGATCTCTGCAAGAAATCCTCGAGGGATAGTGGGAGGGGAAGGACCGGTCTGGGCTCAGCTCATAATTGGGGAGGTGAGGATGCACAGCAGCTCCGGAGCACACCAGAAATTGTGGAATTTGGGAAAAGAGACACAAGCCATGACCACAGAGGGGAGGAAGGTCCCAGGTGACCTGAACAAGGTCCTCCATCCTTGGAGAGTGTGGTGACTGCAGAGGTTCTGCCTCAACAGCGAAGCCTTCCTGGAACAACACTGCCCTTGGGAAAAAGAGGGAATAAACCAAAATTAAAATACTTTTTCTGTGTGGTTATCCATAGTCCCTGAAATAAGGGCTCTGGTACTTATTTCTTCCCTCCCCTCCTCTTGTCTCACTGCAAAGGCAGAGAGGAGATGCTCAGGAGCTCATTTTTAATTGCAATTAGGAGCTCAGTTAATGTTATCCCCAAAAATGTTCCTGCTGGGGGTGGCTCCTCATCTTCCCTTTTCTGGGACAGGCTGGGGAAGGAGAGGAGGGAAGGATCCTCCATCACTCCACGTGCAGGGGCCGTGCTCACGCTGCCACCACAAAGTTGCCTCTCTGGTCAGAGGTTCCTGCTCCATAAATATTTCAGGAACCGGAGTGGGGGTCCTGAGGGTCCCCTGGGATGTGTCGTTAGTGCAGGATGAGGGAGCACCGGACAGACAGAGGAGGAGGAGGGAAAAAACCCGCTATGAAAACCAAGCAAAAGGCTGCCAAAGCCACAAGGTCAGGGATGAAATATTCATGGAGCCATCCGTGCTGGAAGGCAGGTGTGGAGGTCCTGGGGAGGCTACGGAAACCTGGCTGTGGCTTCCTTCTCTCCCGCCACAAATGCTCAGCTGGCAGAGTTTGGGGGGGGGTGGTTAAAGATGGATGAGCCCAGTTGTGCAACAGCTGGACACATCTGGCACCACATTCCCCCCCGGTGCTCCTGTCCTGCGCTCCCTGAAAGGTGGGTGGTGGGATTGGGAAGGGAGACTTGGTGGCCCCTGTGGGAAGAACCAGGTGTGGTTCTGGTGGTGGGAGGGTTGGGTTTGGGATGGAGGTGGTTGGATGGGAGGGATGGGCTTTGAGATGGAGGTGGTTGGGTGGGAGGGATGGGTTTTGTGATGGAGGTGTTTGGATGGGAAGGATGGGCAATGGGATCGAAGTGTTTTACCAGGAGGGATGGACAATGGAGGGGATGACTTGGTTGAGTTGGAGGGATGGGCAAAGTGCTGGGGTTGGATGTTCTGGGATGGAGGGATGGATGGATGGATGGATGGATGGATGGATGGATGGATGGATGGATGGATGGAAGGGGTGTAGGAATAGGTAATGGAACTGAGGAATTTGAGCCGGAGGGATGAGCAATAGGAGGCAGGTGGACTGTGGGAGGGACGGGAAGTGGGATGGAGGTGGTTGGATGGGAAGGATGGAGCCTTCAGATGGAGGTTTATCCCTGCATTTTCCTTTTTGGGAAAATTGTGTATCCTGTTTGGCCCCTCCATGCCCTGTCAGAGCAGCCCATGGGGTCTGCACCAGGCAGCCTTCCCAAATCCCATATCCAAGGAACACCACCTTCCTTCCTGGTCACCGCATCTCATGGCAGCCCCTGACCACCCTGAAGATGAAATTCCCGAGCCGGTGTCGAACCAACTCTTCCTAGAAATAACACCCCATTTTCTTACACAAATTATTTCCTTTTGCCTCCGTGGAAGCTCATTAGAATTCCTAAATGCGACCGCACGGATCAATGAGGTGCCGGGCCAGCGCACGGCAGTCGATTCCTGTTTTCCAGGAGACTTTTCCTCCCCGTCTAATCAGGGAAGGCAACGTCTTTCTCCCTGATTTTTCCTCTGGTATCGGTCCCTCGCTGATTAATTTCCAATGGGTCGGTTCAGCAGGGAAGGAGGCTCTCCGGTTTAATTAGGAATGGGTGATATGAGTGCGGATTATCCCGCAGCTATCCAGCGGTGGGATATTGTGGATGCGTGCCAGGAGTTTCAGCCTTTCCTAAAATAAAATTTAAAAGGAAAATACTTGGAATAAAAGGGTTTTGTGCTTGTCAGGACATTGTCTGGCCCAGGAGCTGATTAAGCAGCGTCATTGCCACCTGCCTGAGCCCACAGGCAGCTTATCCCAGGCTTTTCCACAGGGATCTGTGGCCAGGATGCTGTTCCCAAAGCGGTGAGTGCCACCAGAGAGTAGAGGATGGAACAACTCCGCCTTATGGGAATTTATGGGATGGGAGGGCAGCATCCCTGCCTTGTCCCTGTGCCGTGCCATGCCCTGGGAGCGTTGGGACACTCAGATCCATGCACAGGCACTCGCTCCCGTCGGTTTTCCCGGCTCCAGGTCTCCTTGCCGGGAGCTGCCGAGTCAGCAGGCTGCACATCTGCAGCGCGGGATCCACCGGAGGACGATATTAATCAGGATTTTTTTTTTCCCTCCCGGACTTTGGCAGCTTCCCGGCGCTCGCAGCTGTGCCCGCGCCCTGGGAAATCAGCTCCGGTGACTCCCGCGCTGCCGGCCGGGAATGTGCCTCGTTCCCAGGAGCTTTTGGGGCCGTGGGGACAGATGTGTTCCCTCTGACAGACCAGCTGGAATCAGGGGAGATGCTGTTCGTTCCCTAATCCTGGGGGATGCTGTCCTGGCACCCCTTCCCAGGTGTTAAGCAGCTTCATCCCTATCCCTTCTCCCTGGTGCTCATGGAGCACCTTTGGATGTTGTTTCCACCAAGGAGCATCATCAGGATCCCAAACCCTCCCCACGGTGCTCGGAGAGGGAATGAGGTGTTATGGGATATGGGAGATCCATTAGGATGGGGACCTCACCTCTGAGTGTGGGGTCCCAAGTGCCACTCCCGACATCCCACATTCCTCATCCACTTCTGGATGAGGCCACGTGGATAATTAGGATAATGAGTTGTACTAAGGTGGTGTTTAGCCTCGGTGGGAATGGTGAGAAGGCTGGAGGAGAATCTTTTCCCAAGAAGAACCTCTGACCCCATTCGTGGAGAATAAATGGTCCCGATGCCTCGGTTTCCCTGGATGTGTGGGGTGGATCGGTGACATGGCCCATCCTAAGGGTCATATTTCCATTGTCCAAGGGACTTTTGGGGCAGGAACCATCACATGCCTGTCCTTCCAACCCTATTTTCCATCACCTGGATCTCCAACCCCTTTCACCTACAACTTAACAGTGGTTGTGGTTAGGGGGAGATGGGAAAACGGGATGTGGGAGTTGGGGAGGGATTTTGCTCAACCCTTCCTGGCCCCCCTCCTTTTGTTTTTGTGCTGTGCTCCCTTCCCTATGGACACGGGCTCTCCACGGGGGATGGAAGAAGGAAAGGTGCAAGGAAAGGGGGGGATCTCGCTCGCTTGTGATCCCTTTGTGTCCTGGTGTAATCAGCTCTCACTTATTCTCTTTGATTTATTTTTTTTTGGCTCCTTTTTGTTGTTGTTATTTTTCATTTTTCCTCCGTGTCGGCATTTTTTTCCCCCAATCTCTCCCCGGCTCCCCCTTCCTCCTGTGATTCACCGGAAACCCGAGACCGGGGAATCATTCGGGATGCAAAGGGCTCTTAGTGGGTCACTGGTCTCCTGCTGTGGCATCTTCCAGCTTCCAAGTTATTAACCCTTCCCAAGCCACGGGAGCAATCCTCACACATCCCCATTGCCCCCACACGGATCCCCATGGAAAAATCCACAGCAAGCCTGAAATCCCCCTGCAGAAGGGCCAGATGGGATGGGTTTGGGGGAATTTGGGCTGAAAAAAATGGCTTTGTGGTCGCTGAGTGATCAGACTTGGAATGCTGGGAGGTGGCACGGGGAATTATTGTTCTCCCTTGGACTTGGAATTACAGGTGTGGGTGGAATGGGCTTGGGATGGGACGTTGGAGGATGCTTGGATTGGTTTGTGGTCAGAACAGGACAATGGGCAAAGCCAGAGCAGCAGAGGATATTTTGGGAATTTGGGAAGAGTTTTAAGCACTGAAAAACTCGGATAGTGGGGGAATTTTGCTGCCAGCAGCAAATCCTCCTGGAATGTTGGGGACAGACTCACGGGCGTCAACATTTTGGGGAATATTGGAGCAGGATTCGGGGCAGAAGTCTTTCCAGGGATGGAAGTCTGAAGAGCTGGGCAACACCCTGGGCAATGAGGTGTTTGGGAATACCAGGATTAAACCTGTTGGCTGTGGAGGGACAGTGGGTGGGATGTGGGGCACCATGGCAATCCGGGATAAAAGGTGGGATGGGGGATGTGCTGCTGTTATGGGATATTGGGGATGAAGGGCTGTCCCAGCTGCACGGAGCAGGTGCTTGGAAGAGCCAAACAGAGCTCTGGCTCCTGGATGTTGCTCTGGAATGGCTGGTTCCCAAATATGGGACTGGAAAAATGTGTCCAGCACAGAGAGAGGGAACATCAGGATCCTGCCGTGAGTTCATCGCTTCAAATCCTGGGAACAGTTTTGGGCCACTCAGGGTAATAAAGACACTGAGGGGCTGGAGTGTGTCCAGAGGAGGGAATGGAGCTGGGAAGGATCTGGAGCACCAGGAGAGGCTGAGGGAGCTGGGGGGGCTCAGCCTGGAGGAAAGGAGGCTCAGGGGAGGATCTTCTCCCTCTCTGCAATTCCCAGGAAGGAGAGTGAAGCCAGGTGGGGATCGGGCTCTGCTCCCAGGGAACAACGGACAGGATGAGAGGAAACGACCTCGAATTGTGCCATTTTCAGGTTTAGCTTGGATATTAAGGAAAATTTCTTCATGGAAAGCTTTGTCCAGCCCCGGCACAGCTGCCCGGTGTTGGTGTCCACATCCCTGGCAGGATTTAACATCCCTGTGGATGTGGCTCTTGGGGACATGGTCAGTGGTGGCCTTGGCAGTGCTGGGGGAGTGGTTGGATTTGATCTTAGAGGGCTTTTCCAACCGGAATGATCCCACGATTCCACGATGGATGGACAACAGCGAGCTGTTGGCCACCACGTGTCCCCACCGTCTCCTCTTGTCCCCANAGTGGATCAGCTCCTAAGAGCTGCATCAAGAAAGTTGCAGTTTAAACAGATTTTATATTATTTTTTATATATATTTTATTTATATTTGTTTTTTTTCCCACCGGAGCTTCTAGGAAATTTTAAAAAAATTCCGTGGAAGTGAAGAACAAGGCGGAATTAGGGGTGTGATAAGCAAATAAAATGATATGAGATAAACCCTAAGGCCTTTTTAGCCACCACAGCTAAAATATCCAATTTTTAGGCTTCCCTAGCCTGGATTGTGAGGAAAACAGAGGTGGAGGGGGGGGAACAGTTATGAGTGGAATATTTGCTGAGGGTTTTAAAAGCAGCTTGAAGACTCCTCTGCACCTCACGGCGACACAAACGTTGTGTGGCCAAAGNGGAACAGTTTTGGGCCACTCAGGGTAATAAAGACACTGAGGGGCTGGAGTGTGTCCAGAGGAGGGAATGGAGCTGGGAAGGATCTGGAGCACCAGGAGAGGCTGAGGGAGCTGGGGGGGCTCAGCCTGGAGGAAAGGAGGCTCAGGGGAGGATCTTCTCCCTCTCTGCAATTCCCAGGAAGGAGAGTGAAGCCAGGTGGGGATCGGGCTCTGCTCCCAGGGAACAACGGACAGGATGAGAGGAAACGACCTCGAATTGTGCCATTTTCAGGTTTAGCTTGGATATTAAGGAAAATTTCTTCATGGAAAGCTTTGTCCAGCCCCGGCACAGCTGCCCGGTGTTGGTGTCCACATCCCTGGCAGGATTTAACATCCCTGTGGATGTGGCTCTTGGGGACATGGTCAGTGGTGGCCTTGGCAGTGCTGGGGGAGTGGTTGGATTTGATCTTAGAGGGCTTTTCCAACCGGAATGATCCCACGATTCCACGATGGATGGACAACAGCGAGCTGTTGGCCACCACGTGTCCCCACCGTCTCCTCTTGTCCCCAGATCCTTACAGCTCCTCCAGCCAATGGAGAAAAGGCCTTTCCCTACAGGTTTGTCACCACTGCCCAAAACGAGGAGAAGTGAATCCATGAGGATATGGAGAGGCAGGAAAAAAATCCATCACATTTAAAGACAGTCTGGCTGTTCTTCCAGTGCTTGGGAGATTTCTCTCCCGAATTGTTTGTCACCCGAGGCTATCAGGAGCACTCAATCTCAACCTTTTTTGATCTCTTCCCAAAAATTCATCGGAGGATGCAGAAAAGTGGATCAGCTCCTAAGAGCTGCATCAAGAAAGTTGCAGTTTAAACAGATTTTATATTATTTTTTATATATATTTTATTTATATTTGTTTTTTTTCCCACCGGAGCTTCTAGGAAATTTTAAAAAAATTCCGTGGAAGTGAAGAACAAGGCGGAATTAGGGGNCACGAAAATATTTAAGCAACCCAAAAAAAAAAAAGGAAAAGCAAACCTGGCCGGGCTCCACAAAGCAAAGAGCTGAGCAAATTGGGGCAATTGTCAAGGGAGGTCAAATCTGTCGCCTGTCAAGGCTGGTGGTTTCCTCTAGAAAGGACTTGATGTGAACCCTCCCCCCCGAGCGTGGGTGGCATCCGGGGGCAGCTCCGCTCTCCTGATGTGCGTCTATTTTCTGTGGGATGAGTTTTTGCCTACGCAGCCCAGGCCGATTTTACATCACGGTGAGCATCGAGCAGCTCCTCGCCCGCCCTTTTTCCCGGTTTTGTTTGGATTCGGTTTGAGGTCACCGGTGGAGCGGGAACGAGGAAAAGCCACGCGGGATATGGGATCGATGTCTGGATCTGCTCTGATGGGCCAGAGAGAGGCAGCACAGGCATTAAACCCACCCCCACCCCAAAATGGCTCCTAAGGGCACCTCAAACTTCCACAAAAAGGAATTTTTGAGGAAACCATGGAGATGCTCCGAGGGCTGGAGCCTCTCTGCTCTGGAGCCAGGCTGGGAGCGCTGGGGGTGTTCACCTGGAAAAGGGAGAGCTCTCAGAGCCCTTTCCAGTGCCTAAAGGAGCTCCAGGAGAGCTGGAGACAAAGTTTGGAGCAGCAGGAAAAGAGGGAATGGCTTCCCACTGCCAGAGGGCAGGGATAGATGGGATATTGGGAAGAACAGCCCCTGTTGGCAACCTCAGCAGGGAGGCTGAGGGAGGAGGAGGAAGGAAACAATTCCCCCAACTGCTGGAGATGTTTCCTCCATTACAAGAACTCCAGGGATTTCTCCAGCACGTCATTCTCCTCGGCACTGGGATGACCTCAGCTCCCTCTTGGCTGGAGCTCCCAACCCATGGCTGGCCCGCGAGAAAATAATAAAGAATTAATTAAGAGCGAGCTCTCATCAGCGTTAATGCTTCAGAGCCCCTTTAGCCACCGTTCCCGAGCATTCCAGATGCTTTTGCCTTATGAAATAATCAGGATGGAGATGCAGCCAGAGCAGCGGCCTCGGCCCTGGGCGTTGATCCCAAAACCAGTCTGGAAAAAATGGGTTCCAAACACTTCACTCCTTCATTTTCCTCATCACGCTGCTCTAATCCTTTCCCTTCCCTTCCCTTCCCTTCCCTTCCCTTCCCTTCTCTTCCCTTCCCTTCCCATCTTCCTCTTCCCCAAGGAATGCCAAGGTTTCCCTGCTGTTTAACCTCCCCCATGCCAAATCTTCTCCAGAACAGGACAACTTTGAAGTCGTGGCTGTCCTACCACACCTCCAGCCCTCGGAGCGTCTTCCTGTCCCAGTGCTTCCATGAGGTCACTGGAGGTGGCCTGAGGGACTGGGTTTATGGGAATGTGAATTCCTGTTGGATAAAGACTCCTACAAGTTGTAGGAAAATGTGTGGATCCAAGGAGTGCCAATGACAAGAACCACCAGGAACATGGGAAGGGATTTTTTACTCCTTGTCCAAGAATTCCAGCTCTTCTCAGAGGAGGCCACGCTGCTCCAAAGGGTTTTCTGACTGAAAAATCCTTTTTATTTCTTTCCCTCTTGGACATTTTAAGGGATTTGTTCCTTCATGAGACTCCCCACAAGCACTTCCAGAGGGTTGGAGGGGATGTGGGTTGGGGACACGGATTTCTTTCCATCAGGGATAGCAAGAAAAGAGCAGATTTGGGTTAAAGAGTTGTCTGGACTTGAGGTGGCCATGTCCTTATCCCGGACTGAGAGGGAATGAGGACTGGGAATGAGAAGGTCAGGAATTCAAAACCGTGGGGCAAAGCCATAAAAGATCCAGTGCAGCCAGAGCTGGTTTCTCATCCCAGCAGAGCAAAAAGTGCTCCAGGACCTTGCTTATTCCCACAAGGGACTCCAAGAATGATGATGGAATCAGGCTGCATCCTCAGAAACGGCCACGTCCGCAGAATCTTTGGGAATATTTAGCACAGCAGCTGCTGGTGGCAAGAGGCAGCACAAAGAAGCTCCGTGGGGCATCACAGAACAAGTGGAGCTTGGGGAAGTTTCTTAATCCCTCTCCTTACTCAAAGGCTGGATTTTGCCTTCCCCATCACTCCGGAGAAAGGAGCCCCGAGTGTCGCTGGCTTGGGATGGGACTCGGAGCCGGAGCTTGGTCTCCGAACGCGAGCTCAGCTTTGAGGGGGAGAAACTGAGAGCTGGGAAATGCTGAAAGATCCATTAAATCCTCTGCTCCATCCCCGGGAGGGCCGGGCAGGATTGTCCCCCGGAGGTGGCTGGCATGGAAATGCTGCTGTGGTGGGGTTTTCATGGAGATCCTTTGGGAACAGCTCCCTGCCAGCGGAGGAAACTCTGTGAAATCTCTCCCTTTTGCTCCTCGTTAGTGCAGCCTAATCATCCCCCTTTTCCCGGGGGGGAATTCTGCCCTCCAGGTACAGGAGACCTTACTTTCCATCTGCTTTCCCAGCTGTCTGTCTCCCCAGGTCCCTGCAGGTCGGTACCTGCAAGGGATGAGGCCGAGCCTTTGGGTCCTGGCAGCCCCCAGGGTAGGACAAGAGGCAGAAACAGCAGTGGGGTGACGGGGCAGGACGCAAACAAAGGGAAAACGGTGTCCAAGGAGGATTGTCCCGGCTTAGGAATTCCCCTGGAACACATCAGGCGGTTCCATGTCTCCATGTCTGTGAGGCTGCGTCCTCCCGAGGCTGGCACCACCTTTCCCGAGCTGTGCAGGAGCTGGAAGCCAGGATTGTCTCATTCCCTGTGGGACGGTGCAGGCATTTATGTGTTTCCTTCCTAACAGGCAGCTCGTGCCGCTATGGGATCGGGATGTGTCGAAGTGGTGGGCTGGGAATGGGGGCTGGATCGGGGTGGGGATGGTTTAACCCAGGTTGGGAGCTGGGGGAAAATTGGGATGAGGGGGTCTGTGGCCTGTCTGGCCAAGCAGGAGAGGTGAGTTCTCTGTAAGAGGGGGAGGGAAAGGAATTGTGAGGCCCCAGGTGAGACATTTTGGGTCTACAGTGGATCTGCCGGAGGGTTTGGAGCTGTGCGGAGCTGGAGGAACAGGGAAAGGGATGTTGGTGCAGCACCCCTGGCACCACATTTTGCCCTATATGGGAGATAATCCAGCAGCCAGCCCAGTCTGGCTCTGCCCAGTCTGGGAGGGAATTTATTCCTAATCAAATCCAGAGCTTATCAGAGCTCTGGCAGAAGTCTCTTGTCTGATGGAAAAGCTGTTCCCATCACACCTCCTTCCACCTGGGAAGCGACCCACATTCCCAGGAGCGTTGCTTTGCTTGGGCATGGAAAACATCCCCGGGTCCAGCAGCTCCAGAGCTGAACAAAACCGGGAGTGAAAGCTCCGCTTTCGGAGTCTGGGAATAAAAACTCCATCCGGAAATAACCCGGGTGGATTTAGAGTGTGAACGTGAGCTGTGAATCCAATTTAAATTGTGAAATGTTTGGGAAGCTAAAGGAGGATCCGTCCTTTCCTGCCTGTGGTGCTGCACAGAGCACGGCGAGGACACAGATTCCACCGGGAATGGCCAGGAGCTGTCACTCCACGTGGGACAAGGACAGCCATAACTGACCAGAGCACCCTTGAAAACATTGGAACCGTAGCTCTGAGGGCTCCAGAGGCTGTTTGTGTCCCAGAGAACTTGAATCCAACACGGCACAGCAGGAAGCTGCAGGTACAAGTCGCTGTGTCCCAAATCCCTGCAACCACTTCCACCCGCCCAGTTTGGATCCTGCTCCATCACTTGCTGGCATTGCCTTCACCCCTTCCCAAATCCCGCGGCAAGGGGATTGGAACTGAATTATCTTTAAGGTCCCAACCCAAGCCACTCTGAGATTTTGGGATCGCTTTGCAGCGGGGGCGAGGTGAGGCCAGGATGCCGCGGTTCCAATCCCAGAGGGCTCCCCACGGCTCCCAATCCCTTGATCTCAGGATCAAGGAGCTCCGGGGCCACATCTGCCAGCCTCGTGCCGGTGGCATCACGCTGCTGCTGAGGCGGCAGGACGGGGCGGCCCGGGGGAGGGACGACACGTCCTAAAAAAACCAAAATCCTGGGATCGAGCACGCTGATATCTCTCCCCATCCCACGGGGGCAGCTCCGCACGGCTTCCACCATCCCGCGCCAGCATTTCCAGCCTGGCAACCCCGCGGGTTAACCCGGGAGCATCCCCCCTCCCTCCCTCCTTCCCCTGCCCTTCTCGGCGCTCGCCCCCGGCGGCATCCACGAGCCTTTTTCAGGTAGCTCGGAGCTTTAATTGAAAGCGGAACACGCCGAGAGCCGGGAGCCGCTCTGAAGCCTCGCTCGGGATGGGGACCCTGCCGGGGCGACAGATCATTAAAGTGACAACCGCGCGATGCCTCCCCCGAGGACGCCGCGGTCCTTTCTGGAGTCGCGGCTCTTTTTTTGGCCACCTCCAGCCCGGCTCCGTGGCCACCTCCACCTCCCCGAGCCGGGTTTGAAGCCCACCCCGGGTGGCGTGGGATGGCTGGAGGCTCGGGGGGTTTAAAAGCGGGAGCAGGAGCGGGGCTCGTGTGTGCGAGGGAAGGCGGATGGGCTAAAACCTCTGAACGCTCATGAAAGATTCAGGGGCGTCACTTGTTAAATTTAATTGGGAGAAACCCGGCTCGCCGCCTGACTGCGCGGTTTGCCGGCTTCTGCTTAAGAAGTCAAGTGACAAGCTTGTCGTCTGCGTTTTTCCCTTCTTTCCTTCCCCTCCGCTCCCTCCCGCCTGCTTTTCCCAGCTCCCGCCGTCGCGAATAATTTGGGGAGGATTAGCTCCTGCCTCCCGTCGGGGCGAGCAGCGCTCCAGGGAGGAGGGAGGTGGGGTTTCGGTGATGCTGTCAGCTTGGGATGCGGGAATGGGAGCTCAGGTGCTGCTGGATTTGATCCAGAGTGAGGAGGGGATAGACGGGCTTCAATAAATGTCAAGTGCCAGCAGAGATTTGGGATGCAATCCCTGCGCCACGGGGCTGGGACGCTTTTCTTCCCACCTGGTGGGAGAGAGGGGAGGTGGCAAAGCCCCTCTCCCGGGCAGGAATTCCTCCGGAGCTGAGTTTTCCAGAGGGTGTCCAGGGGTGACAATGACACTTCGTGGCTTCTTCTCCTGGGGGAATTTTGAAAGTGATGGGTGTTTTCAGTGACTGATCCTTCTTTTTAAAAAAAAGGAGATTCCAGGAGGGAATCATCCCTCCAAAAGGAGATTTTTGTGCTCGTCGTGGCTGCTTCTGCTTCCAAAGAAAAACAGTCCCCTCTGGAGGGTCAATTCATCTCCTCTGAACTTTGATGTCTGCAGGAAAGCGGATGAATCAGCCCTGAAAATTCCTGCTTCTCCCAAATGGCTCTGGGAGAAGCTGGAGTGACTCCCCAAGGTGTTTTCCTGCTCCACAGATATCCTTGGAGAGGCGATTGGGACCTTCCCCACTCATATGCAGGCGTAAGCTGAACTTGGGAATTAGGGACGGTGCTAGAGCTCGCTAGGGCCAGTGAGTGGGAATGGGAGCTCCTGGATAAATTGTGGGAGCAGTTGGAACCCTGCCAGGTGACCTGGTTGTCTCTTCAGATGCACCAAGGATTTTATTCCTGCCATTGAGACTTTTCAAAGTATAAAATCCACTCGTTTTTCCATCTGACTGCTCATCCACCTGGCTGTCCATGTATCCATCCATCCATCCATCCATCCATCCATCCATCCATCCGTCCATCCATCCACAGAATCAGAAGAGAATCATGGAATGATTTGGGTTGAAAGAGACCTTAAAAACCATCTTGTTCCAACTCTCCACAGGCAGGGACACTTTCCACTATCCCAGGTTGCTCCAAGCCCCATCCAACCTGGCTTTGGACACTTCCAGGGATGGGGCAGCCACAGCTTCTCTGAGAATTCCATTCCAGGGCCTCTCCACCCTCCCAGGGAAGAATTCCTTCCCAATATCCCATCTAACCCTGCCCTCTGTCAATGGGAAGCCATTCCCCCTTGTCCTGGCACTCCAGACTCTTGTCCAGAGTCTCTCTTGGAGCCTCTTTAGGCACTGGAAGGGGCTCCAAGTTCTCCCTGGAGCCTTCTCTTCCCCAGGCTGATCCAAACTCTTCTCCACCAGTTCCCTGGAGCTCACTGGCCTTACTGGCCTTGCAGCACACCCGAAGCCATCCCTATTTTGGGAATCATCACCCCCATGGACTCAGCTGCCTCCGTGGAACATCCTGTCCCCAGGTAGCACAATGAGGGCGTTGTCATCAGGAATCCTTTGTTTCTCCGTGAAGGATTTCCTATGGATGGAACGGATCAGTTGCTTCACTGGGTTTATGAAAGGAATATGGCCCCATTCCAGCTGCAAAGTCAATGATTTCCTTTCATGGGTTTCAATCCATGATCCCAGGGTCAAAAGGTGGCTTTGCATGAACAGCTGGATGTGCTGGAGTGTTCCCGCATGGAGAGGCTTGGATGCAGAGCCTGGAGTTCGGACCATGAGTTGTTCAGGGTGGATTTTTGCTCGGCTTTAGGTGCCAAACTCTCATGGACTTTATGGGAATGAGAGGTGTTGGTACCAAGACCTTCATCCCAGATGCTGATTTGGGGTTAAGTGAAATCCCACAGAGCTGTAGGGGAAAAGCTCAGCAGGTGAGGGGCGCCTCACTAAGCTGCTCTAACCCTAAGATGGGTCAGATTTGGGTTGGATTTCAGGAAAAGGTTCTGTGCCCAGAGGGTGGTTGGACACTGGAATAGGCTCCTCCGGGAAGTGGTCACTGCCTTAAGCCCGACAGAGCTCAAGGAGTGTTTGGACAACGCTCTCAGGCACAGGGTGGGATTTTTGGGATGTCCTGGAGGGCCAGGAGTTGGTCTGGATGATCCTTGTGAGTCCCTTCTAACTCAGGATATTCCATGATTTTATAAACTCAATTTTTTTCATCATTTTCCCTCACCATGAGTTTTCCCTTGAACCCATTCCTGGCTCCACATCCCATGAACAGCAACATCCACAAAGGCTGAAGGGACGGAAATGAAAGTGCCGCCTCCTTCTCGCCACTAATTACCCCCTTCATTAACAACTCACATTCCCAGTATCCACTGGCGAAGGATCCACCGTCGGATCTTTCGGATTTGATCTGCTCTGAGTTTAATAAAACCCAAATGTCAGCACGGAGCCAAATTCCCACAGCTCCAGGATGACTCAGGTGCAGTTTCACATGGATCTGAGCTCCGGCTTTGAATTTCTCGGGATAAGGACACGCATTTGAACGGAATAAAAGGGTGGAATTTGCTCATCACAGTGAGGAAGGGGGAGTTTATTGTCTGTAATTCAAATAAATTGTCTTTTTATGCTCATCCTGCCACGGCCCTTCCCTCCCCATGGGACCTCCAGGGAGCCTCTGCTAAGTCCTTGGAATGGCTCCTCAGGGGGGAATTCCCAACATATTCTTGTGTAAAAAGAGGGAGGGGATTCTGCCCCCCTGCTCCGCTCAGGTGAGATCCCAGCTGGAATGCTGCATCCAGCTCTGGGGTTCCCAGCACAGGAAGGACATGGAGCTGCTGGAGAGAGTCCAGAGGAGGCACCAAGGTGATCAGAGGGATGGAGCAGCTCTCCAAGGAAAGCCTGGGAGAATTGGGATTGTTCAGCCTGGAGAAGAGAAACTTTGGGGTGACCTAATTGTGGCCTTCCAGTTCCTGAAGGAGGTGACAAAAAAGATGGAGAGTGACTTTTTACAAGGATTTGGAATGACAGGACCGAGGGAATGGCTTCAAACTGCCAGAGGGCAGGGATAGATGGGATATTGGGAAGGAATTCTTCCCTGTGAGGGTGATGAGGCCCTGGAATGGAATTCCCAGAGAAGCTGTGGCTGCGCCATGCCTGGCAGTGTTGAAGTCCAGGTTGGATGGGGCTTGGAGCAACCTGGGATAGCGGAAGGTGTCCCTGCCCATGGGAAAAGGGGTGGAATGGGATGATCTTTAAGGTCCCTTCCCAACCCAAATCATGCCACGATTCCATGAAAAACAAAGTGCCGGTGCAGTCCAGAGCACGTCAGGGAGCACCTCCTTCTGGGGTCAATCCCAGCAGCAGCCAGGGATGCTCCTGGATTTGGGATCTGCTGGAGAAAGAGGAGAATTTCTGTGCAAAACCTCAAACGACAAAAGCAACTTTATCTTTTGAACACTGCCAGGGATTGTCTCTGTACCTGTCCTTTGCTTTCTTTTTTTTTTTTTTTAATCCTTTCCCCCTTAAAAAGAGGAAAAACAACCTTCCTCCTTCTCTCCAGCGGCAAAGGAGGAGGAAAGGGAGGAAAATAATTATGAAAGGGAGAAAAACGCTCCCCGTAATTTTCTGTGTTGACAGTGAAATCTCCAGAAATCTCCTGCTTTGCTTTGATGCAGAATAAAAGAATTTTGAGTGACACAGACGCTTTTGTGCTGTTCCGTTCCCCGTTTTTCATCCGGAAAATGCAGCGGCGAAGAGGCTTTTGATTCCCGAGTCTCCACCAGGATCTATGGATCTGGCATTCAGGTCCATCCGGTCGGAAGTCAGGGAATCATGGAGTTATTTAGGTTGGAAAAGGTTGATTCCAACCGTTCCCCCAGCACTGCCAAGGCCACTGCTGACCATGTCCCCACATGTCACATCCACAGGGATTTTAAATCCCACCAGGGATGGGGGCTCCACCACTTCCCTGGGAAGCCAATTCCAATGCTAGGCAACCCTTTCCATGAAAAAATTTGTCCTGAGACGGATTTAGGAGCTGCTTCCAACACAGCTGGTGCTTTTCGGAGGTGGTTTTCTACTTGTCTTCCAGGACCAACTGCATCCTTTAATTCCAAGGGTATTTGGTAATGGAGTCAGGCTGTCCACTGGAATGTGCTGGTGTTCCAGGGATCTCTCCAGGTCAGGGGAGTCCCAGCCCCCTCCCTGCACCGCTCCACTCTGGATCTTCAAGGTCCTTTCCAACCCAAACCATTCCACGATTTTTTGACCGTCAGTCCGGGGCCTCGAACGCTTTTCCCAGGAGCGCTCATTGAGCAGGATCTGTGGAAGGCCGGGAGAAGCCGGCTGGGAGCACGGCCTGAGCCAGCCCGGGGTCCAGTTTTAAGTTACCGCTGCTTAGGGGCAGAAATAGCTCCTATTAAGTTGCATTTCGGGATTTGGAGCCAGAGGGTTGAGGTCACGGCCACGGAGCGGGACCCGGTGTTTTGTGTCCTCTGCAATTCCAAGATCCCTCCCCAAGAGCCAGCCTGGGAATGGCATCCCCCTCCTCCTGCCTCTTTCAGGGGGGATTTTGCTGCCTGAAGTTTCACCCGGCAGGAAACTGCGAATCCGTGTGGGAAATGGAAAATTATCTCCTGCCTCAGTTTCTACTCCCTACACGGAGCAAAGGAAGCACTTCCCGATCCCATAAGGGCTGGTACATCCCACTGGGAGCCGGTGGCAGTGTCAGCAAACACCGGCATGGAGTTGCCCTTTGAAATCACCCTGTCCTGCATGGAAGGAGAATTCCCCTCCAAGGAGAAGGGCCAGGATCCCTGGAAAGGGGCAAGTTTAAAGGTCAGGGATGTGGGTTGGATCCAGACCAGTTCTTTTCCCTCAACCACCTGCTCTTGCTAGAAGGATAAAAAGTTGTCTCCCTGCCTCCCTGGGTCTCATCCAGCCTCATCCCAGAGCATAATTCCATGGACACTCTGGGATACGTGAAACATCTGGTCAGGATCTTCCTGCTCCTATATGCTGATTTCTACATGGATGAATCCCACTGCAAAAGCCCCTCTGGAAGTGCTTATCCCACCTCGCCAGCCAGAAGAAATCATGGCAAAAATTTCCAGGGTTTGAAGCATTCGGGAAAACCTGATGGCCCCAGACTTTGAGGGTCCCTTCCACATGGAATTGGTTTCAGGCAGGGGTGGAAGGATCTTTGTCGCTGGACAACGTAACAAAAGGGGATATCTTAAAATCATGGAATGGTTTGGATGGAAAGGTGCCTTAAAGATCATCTCATTCCACTCCGTGCTGTGGGCAGGGACACCTCCCACTATCCCAGGTTGCTCCAAGCCCCATCCAACCTGGTCTTGGACACTTCCAGGGATGGGGCAGCCACAGCTTCTCTGGGCAACCTGTGCCAGGGCCTCACCACCTTCCCTGGGAAGAATTCCTTCCCAATATCCCATCTAACCCTGCTCTCTGGCAGTGGGAAGCCATTCCCCCTTGTCCTGGCACTCCATTCCCTTGCCCCAAGTCCCTCTCCAGCTCTCTGGGAGCCCCTTTAGGCTCTGGAAGAGGCTCTAAGTTCTCCCTGGAGCCTTCTCTTTTCCAGGCTGGACATTCCCAGCTCTCCCAGCCTGGCGCCAGAGCAGAGGGGCTCCAGCCCTCCGAGCATCTCCATGGCCTCCTCTGGACTCGCTCCAGCAGCTCCATGTCCTTCTGATGTTGGAGTCTTCTTGATGCTCCTCTGCTTTTTGGGCTGAGGAACCATTTCCGTACAGTCACAACAACGGTTTCCTCATCCAGGTGCTCTGGGATCACTTTTCCTATTTGTTACTGCTCCTGAAGGGATTCTAACTTTAAGGAATTGTATTTTTCTCATGTCCCTGCTCAGATTTCTCCTCCTTGCTCCCCTCACGCCACACGCAGAGCATCGAGGGTGTCCTGGGAACGGTGTCCATGCATCTCCACGGCCCGGATGGCAGGAAAAGCAGATTATCCCTCTGCTAATCATCCTGAGGTGAATCCATGCCATCCATGAAGCTGCGTTTTCCCATTCCTTGGCTCTCCAAGCCACTTTTGCAGAGAAGAGGATATCCAGAGCTCCGGGAAGCCGGGAGCTCCAAGCACCAACAACACCCCTGGTCTCCCTCAATCCTTCTGTCTCCAAATCCCACCACCTTCCCGGCCTCGCTGCCGTGTCAGGACGCACCGGAGGCGGCCGTTCCCGTGGAAGCAGCCGGTTGAATTTCCCCCCTTTTCCCTCAAAGTGATTTTTTTTTTTCCCCCCCCACTTCCGCGCAGCGTGCGGAGGGAATTTTCGCACCCGTAAACACTTTGCGCCGCCGGCTCCCGGCTAATTGAGTCTGACAGTTCGTGTAGTCAGCAGCTGAATGGTGTCACTGGGAATTAGGCTGCCGGGATAGACTGCCAGGAGCAAATTACTTTGTCACTTCTCAGCTGACTCGAAAATATAGGGCTTTTTTTTTT
>VZRJ01000413.1:206825-260776 GCA_013397565.1 Ptilonorhynchus violaceus
GCCCCCCCCCCCCCCGCCCCCAGGTTCGGGTTTGGGTTTTTTTGAGGTTTTGTGTGCGAGCGTTTGAAGCCCCCGTAAACAGAGCCTGGTTTGTTTAAGGATGGTTTTCTGGCAAGTTGGGAAAAAACTTCTCGCCTCCTGAACCCCCCCTGGAATGTTTATGGAAATGCTTTTTTAAGGGGGATACAAGGGGGCTGAAGGGAAGTGACTCGGAGAGCAGGGAAGGGATTAAACACATCCCTCCTCCTGTCTGTGGTATCCATCCAATGCCATGGATCCATCCCTCATCCATCCTCCTACACCAGGCAGCTTCCATTTGTTTGTTCACCTCCCTGACACATTCCTTTTGCTGTACAGTATTCCAGGATCGCATCCCATTGCCAACTGGTTGTGGGGTCTCTCTGGTCCATCCTGGGTCTGTCCCTTGGCTGAGCTCATCCCTTTACCCCTTCCCAAATTCCTCCCGTGATGCCGGAACCCTCCGAGCCAGGCCAGTGTTGGGATGGTTCTTGTCAAGCTCTCCATCCTCAATGCCCTTTTGGGATCCTGTTGGACACTTGGTTGTTGGGAAGTTGTTGGATGTGAAAAGCTGCCGCTTGGATATTCCACATCTGCTGGTGGCAATCCAATTCCAGCCTCTCTGAAAAAATGGGATGAGTGGGATTTTAACCAGGCAGAAGCGGGTAATTCCTGAGGTGATGGAGCCAAGCTCTGTTTCAAAGTCACATTGATCCCAACCTCTCCCAAATTCTGTCACCTCTGACAATCATGTCCAATAGGTTGTTTTCCTGAAAACGTTCCTCTGCTTCCGTGCCAAACCTTGGAATGTCACCCAGACCACCTCAAGGCCAGGGGAGAAAGCCATGGAGCAACTTCCCAGCTCCAAGCTCAGTGGTTTGTGACTGGAAGTGAAGAGCCCTGGACCATGTTCATCCAGCTGGAATACTTTTCTCGGGAAGATCCAGAGCTTTGGTTCTATGAAATTAATCCCGCACTGGAAGGGATTTCCATACAGGTGGGAATGAGGGAAGGGCTGAGCAGTGATTTTTGGGGAATTTTTGGTAATGTTTTAATAAAAGACATTTCCACTTCCTGACGTTTCTGCACCCTCAGCCCAGCACCACTCGTGCAGCGCTGCTCCTGTGACTGTTTGCATCTTTCCAAGTGTGATTCCACCCCATAAAAATTGGGACTTCAGCACAAATAGTGACAAAACCACACTTTTTTTATGATTATCCCCAGTGCACCCTCTCCCCCCACCCTCTCTCCCTTCCTGTCATCCTGAGGCTGAGTGCTCCTGAATGCTCCTCTCTTAAATTCTTCAGTATTTTACATTTGTGAGTCACTTTTGTAAATTTTATTTGAATCCTTTGTCAAATCGTTTAATTTAAGCTATCAATTGAGTTAAAACCCTGTTAAACCTTTAGGTTGGTCAAGCCCAGGGCTCAGTTTAGCAAAGAGCCTGCTCTGAACCTTGTGCCTCAATGGGATTGTTTTCCTTATTCCTTTTTATCCTTATCCTTTTCTTTCCATCCCCCAACACCTCTCCCTGCTCCTGCATGGGGTGATTTCCTAACACTCCGTTTTTCCAAAGCCTAAAGCATTTGGACACCGATATTCCCCACCAGAGATGAAGCCAGAAGCCAGGACCACACATCCAGGGTGGCTGTCCTGCTGCAAGACCGGCAAAAATGGGATAATCCCACCTGGAAGAGGCTTTGCACAGCCAGGCTCACCCCATATTCCCTGGACCTGCGGCAGAGATGCCGTAGCCGGCAAATCCCCCATGGAAACACCAACTCTGGCTCTGCTTCCCACCAATAAATCCAAGTGTGTTTAATCCTCAAATTGCCTGGGCCTCCCTCCTGCCAGGCTCTGGCTCCTACACAAGTTTTCCATCAGCCCTAAGTAGCATTTTCTGGCCACACAGAAAAGGAGGCACCATGGCTTTCGGCCAGGTCCTTTCCCATGGATGCTTTGGGAAGAGGTGTTGCTCCACCCAGCCCGCCTGGATGAATCCCTCTGATCCCGTTTAGCTGGAGCTGGGAGCTCCCACCCCTGTTTTGGAGAAGAAACCGCAATTTCTGCCCCTTTCCCAGTGGAATGTGGGCTCCTGGCCGGTTAGATGGGTGTTCCAAGGTCTGGAACACCTAAAATCCTGGAGTGGTTTGGGTTGGGAAGGATCTTAAAGATCATCCAGTTCCAACCCCCTGCCATGGGCTGGGACACCTCCCACTATCCCAGTTTGCTTCAAGCCCTGTCCAAACTGGCCTTGGATTTGTCTCCCAGCCCAGACAGTTTTGTTGGAGGCTCTAAAGGAGCAAACTCTCCCCAGGGATTCTCCAAGCCCTCCCAATGGTCCTTCAGGTTCAAAGAATCTTGTCTGGATTGCCAGGAGAAGGCAAAAACCTGGAACTTCATCCCACGCAAAGCAGGAATTTTGTCTTTGTCTTTGCCCAAGGCAGCAAGACCTGATTCCTGGGAATTTGACAAGGTGGGTGGGGATTCTGCCCCTCTGCTCCGCTCGGGTGAGAGACCACCTGGAATGCTGCATCCAGCTCTGGGATCCCAGCACAGGAAGGACATGGAGCTGCTGGAGCGAGTTCAGCGGAGGCCCCAAGTTAATCAGAGGGATGGAGCAGCTCTGCTGTGTAGAAAGGCTGGGAGAATTGGAATTGTTCAGCCTGGAGAAGAGAAGCTTTGAGATGACCTAACCGAGGCCTTCCAGGACCTGAAGGAGCCAACCAAAAAGATGGAAAAAGACAATTTCCAAGGGCCTGGAGTGACAGCACAAGGGGGAATGGCTTCAAACTGACAGAGGGTAGGTTTAGATTGGATACTGGGAGGAAAGAAAGTTTGACAAGCAGAGGGAAGGAGGAGAAAAGCAGCATCCCGAGGGATTGGTGGACGTTCACCTTGTACACGGAGCTGCCGTTGGCAAATCCAATCTAACTGTTAATTTTGGTGGCATTGTTCTAATTCCTTTTGGCAGGGCTGGGAAGAGGTGAGGAGAAGGGAGGATATTTCACAAGTCTGACAAAATTTGGGTGTGGCCCAGCCGCTCCTGCAGAGCAGAGCTTTTCATCTTTCCAAGATCCCTTTTTATTTTGGAGGCCTCTTTTCCCATCCAACACTCAGGGCTGGAGGCACCTCTGGATTTAGGGAATGCTGATGTGAGTGGTGGGTGCTCAGAGCTTCCCATGGAAGGGATGGTTTGGAGGTGGGATGGCCTTGGGAAGGGAAGAACAACTCTTCCAGCCTGTCCAGAGGAGGGCTGTGTCCACTGGGAAAGAGCCAAAGGAAAACTGATCAACGGAGCACAGGAGAGAAAACGAGACTCCCAAAATAGTTCAGTGTCTGGTTCTGTGCCTCGTTGGGAAAGTCTGTCCATCCACAGGATCTTCCCTCCCGCCTGGCTGCTCCACTATCCCAGTGAGGGCTTCTCCCAATGTGCCAAGGTCCCGGGACCCTGTGGCATGGCCATGGCTCCCCCAGCCATGGTCCCTGGCAGATGCAGAGCCTGGGAGAACAATTCCTTGGGAAGAACTGAGCTCAGACCGAGCCTTTTAAATGGGATTTGACTTATCAGGAGGGTTAATCCTTGTGAATTTGGGTGGAGGGCAATGTGGGAACTGCATGTGTCTTGGGATTTAAATGTGCCCATCCTTGTGGCCTCCTGCCTCAACCTCTCCAAATGGAATTTTCTCTTCCCTTTTTGGTCCATTTTCCCCATTTCTCCTAAAATCCGTGCAATGCCCTGCACCAGGACATTGCAGGGAGTTTTGGTGTTCCGTGTTCTGGTAAACTCAAATTTTGCAACAAATCCCGTTCCTTCCATCAGGCACCCAAAACAATTCCCTGTGCACCAGGGAGCCAAATGAATCCGGGAGGGATGGGGGGGGGAACAGGGACTTTGTGGAGCAGAGCCAAAATCAACTCTGGATAAAAAGCCCTGCCCGGAAAGAAACAGGAAGTTTTGACGATCGATTAGAGGGGAAAAAGAAGAGCAAGCTGCCCCCAAAGCAGGAATGGGAAGCACCCCGGGGCTGGCCGGGCTCCTTGGCTTTGTTTATTCCCGGGACTCTCCCGGCTGGGGCCTCCGGGTGATGAGTTCCTCACTTCACAGTTTTGGGAGCACATGTCATGGTTGAGGTTCATTAATCTCCCCCCGCCCGCGCCCCGCGATGAGTGATTTTAATTTTCCTGCCTCTCGGGTTACACGGAGCCGTGAGGAGTTTAAAAAACCTCCCCGGCTTGGGGCATTTTGACTTTCCCGTTTAGGATCCGAGGTGCAACTTCTCCGAGGGTGGATCCTGCTCCTTTGCTCCGCAGCTGGCAACGCAGGGAGATCCCAGATCCCTGAGAATCGCTTTTGCACAGGAGCAGCCTTGGAGGTCACTTAAAGGTCGCCTCTGATGGAATTCTGCCCTGTTTGCCACCGCGGATGGCTCCGAACATCCCGTTCAGGATAAGGAAAGGGCTCCTGACACATGAGAAGCAGCAGCATCCTCTAACAACACATCGGAGCCGGCCCTGTCCCAGAAAACTTCATCCTTGTCTTGCAGACAGGGACATCCCTGTGAATCCCACATGCACAAAATTCCCCGCACAGCCACACTCCCAAACCAGGAGCCTTCTCCCCTCTCCTCCCTCTGCTCAAACACGCTCTTGTTTTCCCGGGAAAATCCCTCTGTTTGGGTTTCTTCGGCTTCGCAGCCTTTAGGGGTCACTCCTAGCAAGATTTCCATCATTTCCCTGCAGCTTCACACGGTGGAAATGTCCTGGAAGAGCCGGCGGTGCCATCAGGGCTCCTGGTGTCCTGGCGTGTCTTGTGCTGAATATTCCCAGTCGCCTGTGGAATCTTGGGCATGATCCTTCTCTTCTCTTCTCCTCAGGAAGGAGGCAGATGGAAACCGCATCTTCCCTGACTCCAGAAGCTGGAAGATGAACATCCCAGGGCATTCAGTGCCGCTGTCATTTTGGGATGAAAAACCTCGCGGTGCCGCTCCAAATTCCATCTCTGCACTCTGCTGCCGGTCCAGCTCGAAACAGGCTCAGAAAGGTGGGATAAACTGGTTGGGAAGGGGAATAACAACAGGGATCATGCGCTTTTCCCAGTGTGATATGAGGGCATGTGACATTCACCTGCTTTATCCCCTCGGTGGCTGCCATCGGCTGCATCCCAAGTGACAACTTCAACAGCGGGAGAGAACGTTCCTGGGAGGTGGAATTCCATCACCTGCTCTGTTCCACTGGGGCCAGGCCAGAACGTTCTGTCTCCAGGAATTTGGGGTTGTGGTTTGGGTCTGAACATCCTGATCTCGTTGAAGATATTCCCTGTTCCTGCAGGGGGACCAAGTTGTTCCAAGCCCCATCCAACCTGGCCTAGAACATTTCCAGGGATGCGGCGGCAATGGCTCCTCTGGGAAACCTGTGCCCTCACAGGGAGGAATTTTTTCCCAATATCCCATCTAACCCTGCCCTCTGGCAGTGGGAAGCCATTCCCCCTTGTCCTGGCACTCCACCCCTTACCCAAAGTCCCTCTCCAGCTCTCTTGAAGCCCCTTTAGGCACTGAAAGGGGCTCTGAGGTCTCCCTGGAGCCTTCCCTTCTCCAGGCTGGACATTTCCAGCTCTCCCAGCCTGGCTCCAGGGCATTCCCCATCCCTGCACATCATCACTTCTGAATCAGCAGCCCCACATATTCCTCAGGGAATGGTCACCACCCTTGGAGAAGCAGTTCCGATCCTGGGAAGGCAACACCCCCACTGGCACAACACTCAAAACAGCCAGAGATCCCCTCCAGCTCCCAAATTTTTGGCTCCAGTGCTGCCAATGGGGTTGTCAGGCACAGAAGGATGGCAGGAAAGGAAGAGGATGCAAAGCCAGCATTGGGAACCACCCTGACCAGATCCCTGGACAAGCCAAAAAGCCCAAATGCAGGAAATTGTTCAATAGTGAAAAATAAGACAATTGGATTCTGCAAAGTGTCTGAGCCAGACACTTCCAGCAGCAGCGGGAGGGAATGAAGATTCAGGATTCCTACTTCCTACTTGATCCCAGAGGAGAAGTGGCTGTGGAACAGAGAATGGCCAGGAGACCTGGTGCTGGCACCAGTTTGCCAAGGACATTTTGGGCTGTCCCGTGCCCTGGAAGTGAGACAGTGGCTCCTGGCAGAGCTCCAGGACTGGCACAACAGCCCTGGAGTGCGAAGGCTCTGGCAGGAGGGATATCCAAGGGCTGTCCATGCGTCCTTGATGTGGGATACAGGATGGTGCAGCCACGTGTGTGTAGGGATGGTGAGATGGGAGATCCAACAGCTTGGGAAAGGGAGAGGAAGTGTGTAAAACCCCATTGCCACATCCCTGGAAGTGTTCCAGGCCAGATTGGATGGGACTCGGAGGAACCTGCTCTCCTGGAAGGTGTCCCTGCCCATGGCAGGGGCTTGGAATGAGACAACCTTTAAGATCCCTTCCAACCCAAACCATTCCACGATGATTATATGGAAAGCAGGGAGACAGAGGCATAAAGAGGGATGTGGTGAGATCTGTCTTTCTCTCCCCCGGTGCTGAGCAATCCTCAGTGTCCCACACAGCCCGACCATCCCCTCCGGATGAGCCATTTTCCTGATCCCCCAGCCCTGCCTCCGGTGCTGGATGGTCCAATCAGGTGAAATTCCAGCGATCCCAGCCCCACCTGTCCCTCCAGGATGAAACCTTAGCTGGGTGTTGGGCCCTCTGGCTGTGCTCCTTTGGAGACTGATAGATTTTGTCCCCCTGCCTGGGGAGGGATCCGCTGCCGGAGCCTCGCGCTTCCCTGTGCCAGGTCCCGGCGGTGTAAGCGGATCCCTGGAGCTCAGGGCTTGTTATGTTTCCCAGCACAGTCTGTGCCGGTTAATTTGTACCTCCAGGAATTTGGAGATGCTCCTTCCAGCAGGGAGGCCCCTGGGTGAGACATGGCATCTTCTCTCCATGACGTAAGCCCTTCCCAAGCCAAACAGCTCCGTGCCCGGCTGTTCCGCGCCCCGGCATGGATCGTGGAATCGTGGAAGCATTTAAGCTGGAAAACACCTTCCAGATCACCACATTTCCTACTGTGAAACCACACCACGAAACGTTCATCCTGCTCCACCCTGGGGATGCACAACTTCCTTACGGCGGTGCAGGAATGGCGGGAATGAGGTGAGCGCCTCGCGGTTGGGGTGCTTCCCGTGGGATAACTCCACGCTCCGGCAAATCTTCCGCTGCAGGACCGTGGGGAACGCTGGGGGAAGCCCGTGGGTGGGGGCTGAGCTCCCCGCAGGAGGTGGGGATGCATCGGGTGTCAGCCCTGGGTGCCAGCCAAGGTGTCTTCTAACAGCACCCCGGGGACCTGGCGCTGCCCTCGGGGCGAGGGAGCCAAGCAGCCCCCGGGGCAGGCGCCCCCGGGAGGGGAGGGAGGGACCGAGGGATGGGCAGGGAGACATTTGGGAACCATCTCCCTGCACCCCAGGGGGCCCTGGCCGAGATGGATCTGCCAAGCAGGTCAGGAAGGATGGACACCTCCTCTCTCCAGCACTGGGAAGGGACGGAGAGGGGTTTTGTACAGCTTGGAGGGATGTCCAGCAGGGCTCTGGAGGGTGGCCTGGAGCAGCTTTCCCCCTCAGGTCAGTCCCGTGTTAGATTGGGAGCCTGGGTTTTCCTTCAAAATCCCACAATTTTCCACACAAATCCTGTCTGGGGTCGCATCCTGTTCTTTACAACAATCTTGATTCCCTGGAAATAGGATCGGAAGTTTCCTCCTTTTATTTTTTTCTTCTCTCCACCATCCCTGGCTTGTCCACCTGAGGGTCCACCTGAGGTGCTGATGTTTCTCTGCCAAGACCTTTCTTGTCGCTCCAAAGGTTTTTATCCTCATCCCACACTCCGATTTTCTCCCTTGCAATTCCATGTCTGTGTTCCTGCAGAGGTCCCTCCTCCATGAGATAGGATTTCTGTAGAATCATAGGATATTTTGGATTGGGAGGGACCTTTAAAGCTCATCTAGTTCTGAACCCCAAACCCTGGTGGCTTTAGTTAAATTGTTCAATAAATCACAGAATCTTGGAATGATTTGGGCTGGAAGGGACCTTAAAGATCATCCAGTTCCAAACCCCTGCCATGGGCAGGGACACATCCCACTATCCCAGGTTGTTCCAAGCCCCGTCCAGCCTGGCCTTGGACACTTCCAGGGAACCAGGGGCAGCCACAGCTTCTCTGGGGAATCTGTGCCAGGGTATTCCCATCCTCACAGGGAATAATTTCTTTCTGATATCCAATCTAAACCTACTCTCTGTCAGTTTGAAGCCATTCCCCCTTTTCCTGTCACTCCAGGTCTTTGTAAACACTTCCTTTCCATCTTTTCTGTAGCTTCCTCCAGGTGCTGGAAGACCACAATTAGGTCACCCCAAACCCTTCCCTTCTCCATGTTTTAGGGCCATCCAGACCCTCCCATTCAAGGCTTCATCAGGTTTAAACCAAGCACCAAATGAATCACTCTTGGCCCCTTGTGCAGGAGTGTCCCCACCATCCCATCCTCAGACTGGAATTCACCATGGAAACTGTTAATTACAGCTGCAATTCCCTCCGGAATAACGACTTTTCCCTGTCCCCCTCACCAGCCCTTTGTATTCCCACATCACCCTCCCCCTCCACCCACTCCCCAGCAGCCTCTTTCTCCAGCAGGGAAATCTAAAATCCAGGTCTCCTGAAGGAAGCGGAATCGCCAGGGTCATTTTCGACTCTGCAGATGCTAAATCGCGCTCTGCTGACTGCTGGAAAACCTTTCCCTCCCCCTCCCAATCCATGCAGAAGTTTTGCAACAGCAGCAAATCCCTTGATAACCCTCCTGTGCTGGAAGCGAAGCCCTCCCCGACTCGGCGCACCAAGAAGTGCAGCCGGCTCTGCAGAACATCAGCTTCCCCCGATATCCCTCTGTTTCCCTCTTTTCCTCGGGAGCTCCAGGCGAGGGACAGACTTCTGAGCCGGGCTCTTTCTTCAGGTCCTAATTCAGGGCACTTTGCAAAAGGATTAGTTTCTGTTTGAAGGGGTTTTTTTTTCGTGCTCCGGGGTAGTATCCAGGCAGAAGAAGCCGGCTAAGAGAGAGGAGAATCCATTCCCACTGCCTTTTCCCAGTCAAAACCGGCAGCCTGGGATGGGATCAGCGGGACCAGCGTGTTGGACCCGAGGTCTTCTCTTTCTGAGGGTTGACTTGGAGCAGGTGGCAGAAAAAGTGGGGACTCAACATCTTTGCACCTCACCCACTTCCAGGTGACTTCCAGGTCCTTCTGTCTCCTCTCTCCCCTTTTTTTCCCCCCTGGATGGGAATTATCCATCCCCACTCTTGCTTTTCCATTCCCAGCCCCCATCAACCATCCTCTGCCCCTGGTGCCAAGAGCATGGCCCAGCCCATTTCAGTGCTGCCAAACTGCCCCGCATCCCAAATCCCGGTGGCTCCATCCACATGGCCTCTTGGGACGGCTCCAAACTGCTTTTTGGGAACAGCCCCAAACCTCTTCTTGGGAACGGCCCCATCCAGCCACGGTGCCGGAGATTTTATCCATGGTCCCAGCTGCCCGAGCATCTTCCATGCTTTGCTTTCCATTTTTCCCAACAGTTTTTCCTAAAGCACAGAGAGAGATCCATGTGCTTGGGCAGAGCACGTGATCTCATGCTGGATTTCCATGGATCTCCATCCACAAGATTAAATCCAGTAGCGAGTCCATAAGTCGATCCATGGCTTGTTTGCCTTGTTGTTGGCTTCTGGTGGAAATTCCTGGCTCGAAGCCTTGGATCCAGACCTTGCACTAGTTTAGGATAAAGGATTGCAATTCCAATTGCAATTCCAAGGACAGCCTGTGGACACTAAATAGGCCATGAGAAAGTCCAGTTCCATATTTTCCAGGTGTTTCTTCATCTGGGCTCTGATGTTTAGTGCATAGACTGTTCTTATCCAAAGGCAATTCCTGCAGAAGGGTTTGATGGAGACTGGGATCATCATCCAGGGCCTGAGCTTGGAGGAAGAGGAGGAGGAGAGACAGCCCTGCTCGCAACATTCCCATGGATTCCACAGTGGAGTCCTGCTCGTGTCGGTGCTTTCCTGCTGTTTTCTCCCAGCTCCTCTGTCTTTCCACATTGTCCCGATGGTCTCCAGCATTCCTGATCCCAAGGAGTCCTCCCAAGGAGGGACACTTGGCTTGGGCTGTCTGGCTGCTCTTCTGGCCTTGCCATTTATGGATTTATGGTTGGACTTGATCTTGGAGATCTTTTCCAAGTTAAAGGATTCTGGGATTTCCATGGTGATTCCTGGTTCATCTCCCTCCTTCTTCCCTGGTTTTTAGTGCCAATGGGAAGCAATTGTAACAATCCAGAATTTTTCCACCAGCCACATCTCTGCCCTCCCACATTCCCATCCTGAATTCATATCACAGAATCACGGAATGGAAAACAATTGTTACAATCCAGAAGCTTCTCCAGGGCCACCACCAGCCACGTGTCCACTCTGCCACATTCCCATCCTGAACTCGTATTGCAGAATCATGGAATTTCTTGAGTTGGGAGGGTCCCACAAGAATCATCGAGTCCAACTCCTGCCCTTGCACAGGACAACCCCAACCATCCCACAACGTCCAACTCCATTATTATCCTAACTGCTGGAAGTTTATCTGAACTGCCTAAAAAGTGCTGATTTAGGCCAAAACCCTCAGCTCAAATCCCCGTGCTCCCACAACAATTGAGTGGCTCCATCAGGTGTTTTCCCATTTCCATCCTGCCCAAAGGGAAGAGTCCTGCGGCTTTTATCTTTGAATAAACCTCCCAGCACCCTGTGGAATTTCCTTCCCTCCCTCCACAGCTTGCGCCTGGCTCTTCCTGCTCTCCAGCTGAGGCGAGTGCGGCCTTGGGTCAAGTGTAATCATTTTTATAGAGCTGGGGATCAATAAGTGCTGGAGAGAAATGCTGCGTGTCAGAGCCCCCCTCGGATCCTGGAAAACCAAAGGAACACTACATGGAAGAGCACTTACTGTATTACTGCTGCAGGAGGATGGAGCTCCGTGCCAGAGGCTTGGCAGAGCTTTGGGAGAGCTGGAAGGATTCAGGCACAGCCTCTCTGGGAATAGGGAGAGCACCCCTATCCCTGCATAGCCCTTCCTTCTTCCCGTGTTTCCCAAGGTACATCCCTGTTTTACACGGCACATCAGCTGAAAGAACACCTGGGGATCAGTGGCTTCATCCCAAGGTGATGGGTAAAGCAAGGAAAACATGGATACACACAGATTTAACACCATTCTGCTCCAAAACTTCTCTTTGGGAAGTTTTTTTCATGGTTTATGATTTTTATCGCCCTTTTAGATCTGCTGTGTTGCTGTGGGCTGCTAGAAAATCTGGAATTCCCAGGGAGAGACTCCTGGATCCAGTCCCTGCAAAGAACTTTGGGACAAGGAGCTGGATAAGGGTCAACAGGAGAACTCTGGGAATACTCTAAGCTGGCTAAAAATTCCCCTGGGATGGAACCAAACTTAATTTTGGTAATTGGTGGCTTGAAGAGGAGGAAGTGGGGATGTGGTGGAGGTGGCTGGATGGGCACATCGGGTGACGAATGTCCTTTTCCTCTCACATGAGGAAAACGTGGATGGTCTGTGGCTCGTTATGGATGTGTGGGATTTGCCCGAGCATTCCCAGAGCCTTGTCATGTGTGTGTTTGCATCCCTCTCCCTTTCCCATCTCCATCCCCTCTGCAGTGATTCCAGTGGAGTTGGGCTCAGGAGCTCGGTGAGGGGGATTTTTAGGAGGTTCCTGCTCTGCATGGAGAGGAAGAGCTTGTATCCCCTTCCCCACATTCATGGATGAGCTGTCCAGACTTTACTGAGGATAAATCCAGCTTTAGCCCTCCATAACCTGGTCCAGCTTAATTTGGGGAAGGAAAATTGATGCTTGGCCTGGTGAGAAGCAGCATCATTAACCTAGTGTAGGAATCCAAGGAATGAGCCATTAGTCATGGATGGGACTGTCACCCCTTCCTGGGTATCTTCCTCTCTCTTCCTGGTTTTCCATTGTGGTGGCTTTGTGCTGCTGCGGTGGGAGTGGAGGAACCGGAAAAGCCAAGATCATCTCCAGGGATATTGAGTCTCTTTGGGTGGGACACTGTAGGTTAGGATTAGGGTTTGTACAAGAGGAATTTTATAGCAGCATCCTTTGGAAAGAGAAATCGTTCTCCATTCCAAGAGACAGCAATTCCTGAGCTTTGTCTGCAGCAATCCTGTTGCTCCACGCATCAGGATAGGGATAGAATCCCAGAATCTTGGAATAATTTGGGTTGCAAAGGATCTTCAAAGATCATTTAGTCCAACCACCCTGCAAGGAGTGAGATCTTCAACCAGATCAGTTTTGCCTGAGCCCCATCCAACCTGACTCCGAATTTTTCCAGGGGTGGGACATCCACCTCTCTGGAATTATGCCAGTGTTTTTCCACCCTTTTTAAGCAGGAAAGCTTTAGGGAGCCTAAATGTTTTAGGTTTGTCTCTAATTGAGAACTGAAATGCACTGACAGGAGTCGGGGCGCGTTGGGAACCCATCGATCCCGTCTCCATCCATTTCTGGAGAGTTCATCCCTTCACCCATCCGTACATCCATCAAACCATCTCTGATCCATCCTCTCGGCGCTGCACGGGAAGGTTTGACAGGCGGAGAGGGGAAAGTGCCAGGTCATCACTTCTGTTATTGTTGCAAATGAATTTTATGGATGGATATTTAGATCCGACTTTATGACCCACTGCTTTTTACTAAGGAACGACATTTAAATCCATAGGAAACATCTCCAGGGCCGGGGTTTTATCAGACAGGAAAAATAACACTGAACGGGGCAGATCTTCAAGCCCGGAATTCCGCTGGCTCTGTCTCCTTCCAGCGCCTTCATGCAGCGATTTTGGAGGAATTTCCATGCAGATTCCTTGTTAAGCTCCATCAGCATGCTTGGATCACAACTGGGAATGTGCCTCCTTGCCCTCTTTGTCCCCGTGAGACCCTTTGTGGACACCTCAACTTGTACCTGCTCTGACCAAGGCTGGTGTCAGCCATGGATTCATTCCCATGGGATATTTTGCCAGTGAAATGCTCCCTCCTCACTTTTCCCTCTCCTCCCGGGGTTGGCAGGTCGAGGTGGGATCTGTTCCTCCACTTTTTCCCCTAAGGCCCCCTTCCACTGGGATGGTGGCTTTCTGAGTCTGGATCCTTCTCCTAAGCACAGCGGGAGTTTTCCCTCCTCATTCCTCATTTGGTCCCGATTCCCTCATCCTTAGTACCAATGAACTCCATATTCCATCTCATCCTTCCATGACCAAACAAGATGGACTAAACTTTAACACCTTCCCTTCCCCTCCTCCTTGCTGGAGCTCAGCTGATGGATGTCCACATCCTGGTCCCGATCCTGGTGGATTCTGGTTGTCCCGAGGAGACCCAGGCTGTGTCCAGGGTACAAAGCAGGCTCTGGAGCGGGAGATGATCCCACCCACACAGCTGTCCCCTCACCTGATGTTCCCAAACCACAGCTCACACCGTCCAGCTGTGCTCCCTCACCATCTCCACCTGGAGCATCTCCTCATCCCTGGAGTGCTGTGTCCCAGCCCCCTCTGGAATGCATGTCCAGTTCTGGGCTCCTCAGGACAGGAGGGACATGGAGCTCCTGGAGCAGGCCCAGAGGAGGGAAATGAGGATGATGAAGGGGCTGGAGCATCTCTAATAAGGAAAGGCTGAGGGAGCTGGGGCTGTTCAGCCTTGAGAGGAGACAACTGAGAGGGGACCTCATCCCTGTCTGTCCCTGCCTGCAGGGAGGGCTCAGAGCAGGGACCAGGATCTGTTTCATGGGGCCCAGCAATGGGACAACAGGAAGGGGCAGGAAGTGATGCCCAGGAAGTTCCACTGAATATGAGGAAGAATTTCTTCCCTGTGCGATGACCAAGCACCGAACAGACACCAGAGAGGGTGTGGAGTCTCCCTCACTGGGGATATTCCAGAACCATCTGGACACAATCCTGTGCCTGGTGCTCTGGGATGGCCCCGCTTGAGCACGGGGATGGGACCAGATGACCTCACTGTGGTCCCTCCCAACCTGACCATTCCATGATTCCGTGGTCAGACATGGCTCCAACATCAGGCACGAGCCAGCAGTGACCACAGCCACACCACGGGTGGCTTTGGGGCTGGTGGGCGGGAGATCCTGACCAGGCTGGGCCACGAATATCCAAACCCACAACCTGCTCAGCGGGCATTGGAAGCAGCAGGAAGCTGAGCACGGCCTCTCCCCCTCCGAGCCTGCGGTTAAATATTGACAGGGGAGGGCTGTTTTCAAGGGATGACCGATTTTATGAGCAATCATCGAGGAACGCGGGGATGCCACGACCTCATCCAATATCCTGTCTCCGGGAGCATCCCCTCCCAGCTGCCTGGGAGGAAGGAGTCAGGCCCTGGAATGGACACTTATCCAATAATTTGCCAAAGGGGGCAGTTTCTTGCTAACCTCAAGTGGTTCATGTTTGGCGTGTGGCCTGAAACGCAACCCTGACATCCTTCATAAATATTTATCCCAGCTGCTGGAGCGGCGGAGGAGATGTTTGACCACATCCAGCCCTTGTGGGAGTTTTCCAAGCACTTGTTTCGGAGAGCCCTCGTGTGCTCAGGGCAAAGTGCAGCTCCTGACTCAGCTCCAATCCGCTGCCAGGGGAAGTCTCCCGGGAGGAAACGCACCCGGGAACACACCAGGGTGCAGTGGCTCCTCTGGATTTGGACACTAAGCGGGATCATGGCGTGGAATATTCAGTCACTGTCCCTAATTGTCAGCACGGGGTTTAACACCGGATTGGCTGCTCCAGGCCCTGGTGGCTCGAGGACACAGGGGCTGGTGGAGACCGGGGCGGTGTCTCCAGCAGTGGGTGATGCCACCACGCCACCAAATGTCACCCTCCTGTGTGTCTCCAGGGATCAGGGTGGGATTGCCCACCAGGACTGGGAGGTTGGGGAGCAGGGTTGAGGCTGGGACCCCAAAGACCCCATTTTTCCTATGTTAGAGGTTCTTTTGGCATGGAATGGGAACACGGCAATGCTCCGTCCTGTCCCAGGGGACCCTGCTGGGTGTTGCAACACCCAGGCTGAGGGACTTGGCACGATCCTGCCACTCCCCTCTGCTGACACTTTGTGGGAATATTCCTTTGATTTCTGCTCCCTGTTTTCCTCCCTGGGGTGCTCGGAGCCCCCTCCTCAAGGGACACAAAAGAGAGTCAGAGCAGAGCCCCAGGGGACCCTGGGCAGGTTCCAGCCTTCCCCTCATCCCAAAGCTGGAGCCTCTCTCCTGCTTTTGGACACATCCAGGCTCTTTCGGGGTGCGGGGGTGCAAGGGTTAAGCCCTTGTCCTTTAGGAGCCGTGAATTGGTCTCATCGCTCAGTCCAGGTCCTCCACCCCCAGCGCAGCATCCAAGGAAAGGCCTCCCTCCCCCAGTTCCCGGGGGCAGCCAAGCCTGAAGCCCCTCCGGCTTCCCACCGGCGGGCACAATGTTATTCCGCACCGAGGCAATTACCGCCCGCTAATTAAAACCGAGGCGCGCGCCATCCCTCAATGACACGGGGCTGGGAGGTGGCCGGGAACAGGGAAGGAGGGGAGCAGGGATGCTCTGCCTTATCCCCCCCCCACTTTTTCCAGACGTCCCTCCCTGCTTCCCTGTGGGACTTTGCTATGGGGCCGCTCCCCGGGAAGCTCGGGAAGGTGGGGGAACGGGAGGAGGGACGGAAAACAGATGGATGCCGATGATTCTGCGGGAGTGAGCGCGTGAGCTGCGGGGGTCTTTGTCCCATCCTCTCCTCCCACCCCTCCCCTCCCACCTTTTAACAGCCACTCAGCTCCAGAAGCTCTTGATTGACTTTAAATGTAATTAAATCGCGTGCGCGCCGAGGATAATTCAGGGAGGTTTCATTGCCCGTCGGAGAGAGCGAGGCAGAGACGGAGGGGTGTTAATAATGCACTTTTTATTGCCCTGCGCTTGGAAGAGGTTCAGGGAATTTGTGGAGAGGGAGGAGCCCTGGACCAGGCGGGGGGGTTGGGATCAGGGAGCGGGAGTCTGGGGTTTTTAGCTTCGATCCCAAAAGTCTTGGGAGTGATGGGGGCTGTCCCGTGGTTCGCCAGGTGGGCTGTTCCTGTGGGAACACATGGGAGTGCTGCACCTTTGGATTGGTCCTCAAGGTTGTCCCAGGCAATTAGTGCCAGGAAAAGAGAGCAGAGCCTCAACCTGTGCCAGGGAAGGTTCAGGACATCAGGAAGAATTTCGTCATGGAAAGGGTGAGCAGGCGTTGGAAGGAGCTTCCCAGGGAGGTGGGGAAGTCACCATCCCTGGAAGAGTCCAAGGGACAACTGGACGTGGCACTCAGTGCTCTGGGCTGGGTGACAAGGTGGGGATTGGTCACAGGTTGGATTCGAAGATCTTGGAGGTCTTTTCCAAGATTCTGTGAGAATTCTCTGGGAAAAGAGGGAATTCACCTTGCACAGTCAAGAGTGCCCTAAGTTGGGATGAGGATTCCTGGTATTTTATGGCAGCTTGTCCTTGCTCTGTCCCATCACATGGTGGGGACAGCTCTGCTTTAAGTCCTCTGGGTAACCCCCTGTTTTCCTGAAGACCAAACTGGGTGATTTTTCCTAAATTTTTCTTTCAGCTGGTTTTCCCCACTTGTCTATTTTATCACTCTCTTTTTTAATTTATTCCACTAGAAATCACTGCTACTCTTTCCTCTAGAAAAAAAAAATCAGGCAAATACGTCCCTCGGGAAGAAGTTTTTCCATGAGTTTTGTTCCATGAGTTTCAGGCTGCCCCAAATCCGGGTCTGACAGCTCCATGCTTGGCTCTGTCCGGGGGAAGCTCTGGAAAACTCCTACACCGTGAGGAAAGACCCAGCAGGGATTCACTTGGGAACCCAGGGGCACATCCAAACTTTTTGCTGGAGAAACAAGAAGCACAATTTGGGCCTCAATTCCCAACAGAACTTGAGTAGGTTGGAGGCGGCTTCGAGGTCCATAAATGGTGGAGGCTTTGCCATCACTGCCTCGTTTGAAGACGATGTTGGTTGCAACATCCCAGTGGTGCCCCGGCACGCTCCTGTCTCGGTTTTACACAGGCCTAGGTGAGTTTTACTAAGCTGTGCTTAAGACTGGGTTCAGTGAGACCTCAGGAATGTGTTGTTGGAGTCCACACTGATGGAGTCTGACAATTGTGTGAGACAGAACCTCCCCTTCCACCTCACTTTTGTCATCTGCCACATCAGGTCACGCTGCCTCCGTTTGAGATTCATGGGTGACAACACGGGATGGGGCTGTGGATGGGTATTTCCTTGGAAAGAGGGCACGGCTGAAAGGTTTGGAGCACAGAAAGTCTGGCTTTCAGCGGGGAGGCATCTCAAGCAGCATTTCTTGGGGTGGAAACCGGGATGTTTCCAGAGGAGGGAACATCTCATGGTTTGTGGCACGAGAAGCAGATGTTGCCTGGAAAGGGAGCTCTGACCCCCTGCAGGATTAGAGGGGTGATGAGACCCAGCCAGTCCATTTTTTGTCCCCTGCTGGTTTGTCCTCTTCCTAAATTCCCAGGTTTGGAGGCCTGGCTGGGCCAACGTCTGTCCCTGTGATGCCTTGTGTGGTGCTTTGCTGTTTGATACCTTAAAATCACCTCTCCACTGCTGTCTCATTCTTAGCCCAACCCAAATGAGTTGAAACCCATCAAGATTCATTTACCTCGATGCTCTTCACGTGTCATTCCCGTGGCCACCACGGGACCACCGACAGCCCCACGGAGCAGAAGGTGGGAGCTGCATCTCCCATCTTCTCCCAGATCCCAGAGAGTCAACGGGGCCAGGAAAAGCAATTCCAGGTGTGGAGCGGGGTCCCCGCGCCCGGTTAGGCCAGGCAGAGCCCTCTGGAGCATCTGATGGGGCGGGGAGGGGGTGGGGAGCGGATTAAAATTCTCGCTTCTTCACGCTGGGTGAGAATGCTACAGTGGATTAGGCCGGGAGCTGCTCCTGGCTGCGGTGCTGTGCTGAATTAGCAACATGTTTGAATGAGATAAAAGGGGCAGCTTTACCCCAGCGCCCTCGTTCCACTAATCCCACTACAGCTGTGAAATGAATAGCAGCAGATCCGCTTTACTCCCTTCTCCGACTATTTTCTACCCTTGAGACCGAGGCAGCTCCGCGCGGCTTCACCAAACCTGGCCCCGCAGGCAGGTTCCTGCTCCGGCCGGATGCTCCTTTGGCTGTGCCAGGCCCTGTCCTGGGACTTCTTGGGATGGAGGGTTCGTGAAGAGTTGGGGAGTGGGGTTGGGTGCCCTGGGAAGGGTTTGTGTGCCTCACCAAGCTTGACAAGATTCCGTGTCGCCGTGGTGCGTGGCCACCGATGTGCTGGAGGAGGGAAAACGCATCCCTGTTCCAGCAGGTGACCTCAGAAGTGTGGAAAAGGTGGGGTTTTCTCCCGCTTTTCCTTGGGAATCTGTCAGGCAACTGGGGAGAGGATGCTCCTTGGTCCTGCAGCTGGGGCTGCTCCCACCCAACCCCCACTTCACTGATGATGTTTTTCCTTGCAGGACACCTCTTGCTTGCTCATGGATGTCCCAGTGTGGGACTGGTCACGGCTCCAGGGATGTGGATAATGTCTCCGGGTGCTGGAGGTGATCCCACCGGTGCAACTTCATCTTTCAGATGGGTCCAGGTGTGGTTCCAGCCCCTCTTTCACACAAGGATGTTGCGGTGTTGGGATAACTTGGGACCCCAAGTCCCATCTCCGCTCATGCAAAGAAAAGTTTGTGGAAAAAGATGAGAGAAGGAGACTGTAAATAATTGGGTGAAGATCTCAGACGTCTTTAAAAATTGTCTCAGAGGTCTTTAAAAATGACTTTGGAGGTCTTTAAAAATGTTTTTAGAGGTCTTTGAAAATTATCTTAGAGGTCTTTTCCAACCTCAAAGATTCAGACATGGTAGAACTTGGAGGAAGGGGCTGCAACCAGTCTTTGGATCAGTTGACCCCTTCCTGAAATGAGTTATCTCCTTCTTATCAGTGAGCCAGGAGTCACAACAGTTGGAAGTCACGCCCCTGGAGCTGGGGAGCTCAGAGGTGTCCTTTTCCCAGTCATTATAAGACTGGGATTCATCCCTTCTGTTTTGAGAGTTGTCCCGCAGGTGTGTCCATCCGAGTGGTGATTTTATGCTCCTGCACACCCAGGAGTTTAAATCTATGCCATCCACAAAGCTGAGAGAGTAAATTGTCCACTTGGATGGAGTTTTCTGCTTCAGGAAAAGTGGAAAAATTCCCTCAGCTCTGCTATCTGGATCAGCTCGTTGTCCATCCACGGGAAAGAGTTGTCTCCGCTGCAGACACCCCGTTTAATTCCATCAAAACACCTTTTATCCACATCTCCATGACATGGGTAGGAAAACACACCGGATGTAGGACTGGATCCATGTGGTTGCACAGGAATCACAAAGATTTGGAAGCTGGATAAAATTTGGTGTGTTTTTCCTCATAAATCTGTATGTGCAGGTACAGAACCTGTTCAGCTGGGAATTGTTCTTCCAGAGGAAGGTTCAAGAGAGCCCACAAGGAATCTCACGGAGCTTCATCCTTGCTCCTGCCAAATGAGAGATTTGACCTCTCCTTCCCATTATTCCTTTGCTAAAGTAACTTTGAAATCCAAAGGTTTTTGCTGTGTGTCCCATGTTTTCCGCTCTGGAAGGACCCCACTGCCTTTCCCTTCATGGCTCTGTGTCTTTTGGTCACTGTTTTGGAGGTCAACCACAACACTGGCGGTTCCACCCCCATCCTTGCTTAAATCCTGGCATTTCCCAAGATAATTGGGCAGTGAGAATTTATTCAGGTGATCTGAACATCCAGGACATCTCTTGGTGACTCATTTTTCTCCTGTGGAACACTTGAGCTTCCCAACTTCCAAACCAGCAATTCCCACCCGTGAAGTGGAAGTTCAGCTTCCCAGCTTCCAAACCAGCAATTCCCACTGGTGAAGTGGAAATTGAGCTTCCCACCTTCCAAGAGTGCACAAACCCACCACCTTTTCTGATCCAGAGCTGGAATTAGTTGATGTTTTTCTGCAGTTTTTCTGATTTCAGCACGATGAGCACCAAAATATCTCCACGATGAGCAACTCTGATCCCACCTTTTCCAGGTGTGGCTGGTCCCGGATGCAGCCATTGAAAAGTCTCCTCCCAACAAGGTGAGGCTGATGAGGGTGATCTGGCCCTGACGTGGGTGTGCATTTTGGGTTGGATTCGTTGAATCTTGGAATCAGGAAGGTTGGAAAAGCTCTCCAAGACCATCAAATCCAACCTTTGACCAAACACTACCACATCCACTAAACTGCAGCTCCCTTAAAATTTCTGGCATTGGGTTTAAATTTCCATGTGCGGAAGGTGGCCCTGGATCCCTTGGGAAGAAGCGATGGTGGTGGGAGTGTGCCCTGAGCAGAGATGATGCCATGCCCAAGAGTCCCAGCTCCCCATCCACTGCTTGGATAATCAGATGAAGGCATCCCGAATTTCCACTTTTGGGATGGACCCTGTTTATGTGTGTGTGATCACCCGTGGCTCCCCCCCTGCATCCCACATTCCTGGGAGAGGTGGAATCCTTCACATCCTCCATTTCAAAGACATCTCTATTAACAGGACAATGGGAGAATAAGCACTTTCCTTTATTCATTTACCCGCTGTCTGATAATATCATATTGATGATAATTTTCCTTTAATGGACCATTTGCAGTAATTATGATGCAGAGGGTGAGTAATTGGAGCTGACGCCCGATGCCTCCTACGGAACTCGGCAAACTTAATTCACTCCATTGTGTGGGAGGGAGGGAGGGAAAGGAGGGAGACCGGGAGGGGCCGATCCCACAGACCCCTCTCCCCTCCCAAATGGTCAGCGGAGCAAATTATTGCTCCTTGTGCCTCTGCAGGATTTGCTTCAGAGCATCGATTTGTGCCTTTTCCCTTCCTTCCCTTTCCTACTAGTTCCCAAATTCTCCTTTTCCATCCCGTATTCCCGGTTTTCAAGCACCAGAATGATTTCTGCGTTGTCTGTTCAGTGCTTTCCCCCATCACCTACCAGCAGTATTTCCTCTTGGATGTATCATGGAATTATAGAATTATTCCAGTTGGAAAAGCCCTCTAAGATCATCGAGTCCAACCACTAACCCAGCACTGCCAGGGCCACCACTAATCCATGTCCCCAAGTGCCACATCCACACGGCTTTTAAATCCCTCCAGGGATGGTGTCCAGCATCGGTGAAGAATTTTTTCCTTAATATCCAACCTAAACCTGCAATGGCACAACTTGAGCCCTTTTCCTCTTGTCCTGTTCTTTGTTTCCTGGGAGCAGAGCCTGATCCCCACCTGGGTCTTTTCAGGGAATTGTAGAGAGTGAGAAGATCCCTCCTGAGCCTCCTTTTCTCCAGGCTAAACATTCCCAGCTCCCTCGGCTGCTCCCCACCTGACTTTTGCTCCAAACATTTGTTTTCCTTTAAAAAGCCAAATATCCTTGGGATAGGCCCATGCACAGACCCCTTGCACCATTCCCTCCTCCTGGTGGTCCTTCCCTCTGGGTCCTTCTCTGCCAGCAAGAGGAATGAGCCTCTGGAAGTCTCAGTGTTCGGAGCACCTTGGTGGAAAAACACATTTCCCTGCTGTGATCCAGCCCTGAATTCCATGGGAATCCTCTGGCTGTGGCCAGAACCAGGAGCAGTGCTCCAGGGAAATATAAGGCATGGAATGATCTGATTATCTGCGAGTAGAAAGCATCCTTGACTGGGAGAAGGGAAGTGGGAAACATTCCATCCTGGATTTGAAGCTGTTGGCCTAAGCCTCTTCGGAATTGTCCCGGTTTAACCCATTGGTGTCACACAGTCACTTCCTCAATCCCCCTCAGTTCAGTGGGATAGGGAGAGAATTAGGAAAAAAAAAAGGTAAAATTGGGGAGTTGAGGTAAAAACAGTTTAATAGGACAGAAAAAGAAGGGAAGATAATAATAATCCTAGAATTCCAGAATGGTTTGAATTGGAAGGGATCTTAAAGCTCATCCAGTTCCAAGCCCCTGCCATGGACAGGCCTCGATCTCCTGAAGCTGGAGATGGGATGAAGTTGTGGAGGGATTAACCTGGATGCTCCCGGTAGTGATGCAACCAACCTGCCCGAATCCATGGGATCATCCAATGGGAAGTGGGGCTGCAGGGAGAGCAGCAAAAAACCCAGCAGGGAAATTTGGACAGGCAGAGAATCCGTGTATGTTCTTAAAGCAGGGAAAATATAAAAACATCAGGTTCATCGGTATTCTTGGAATTGGATTGGGATGGAAATGAACATTTCTTTATGTATTCCAGCAGATTGACTCCTTGGAAAAAAATGACGGAGGCCAATCGAGCAATTGGCTCCCAACAATTGGTTGGGAACAGGCTGCAATATTTTGTTTCAGTCAAAAGCGCTCCAAGTTGGCTGCAGGTTTGGTCTTTTCTTTTTTAATTCCAGATGAATTTCAAGAGCTGTTCCCAGCTGCAAAATGAAAATGTCTCTTTTAATGCATTTCATTCTATTTTTAATTTCTTGGAATTAGGAAGGCAACTTAAGCACCGAAAATTCAATGGAATTGAAACGTGGCTGAGAAATACTTCGATATCGTTAAAATTCCATTTTTTCTTTGGCTCTAATGGATTTTTTCAGGAGAAAACTTCTCCCCAAGCTCTGCTCTCCATGAGATTTGTGGGAAATAAATTCTGTGGTTAAGTGTGGACCAGTGGATGCCTTTGTGTAGAAATCTGGGAGAAGAGCAACCCTCCTCCCATCTCCTGATTTTTGCCTCGTCCTCACTGAGGAATTGCCTCCGAGTTCAGCGTTTTCTCCCAGGTTTCATTTTGGAAAATTAACTGTTAAGAGGAATTAAATTCTTAGATTTTCTCATGTGTGAGGCTCCAACTCTCTCCCCATCCATCTGCATCCATTTCACGGAGCTAAAGGAGCAGTTTGGTCCTTCTTTCCTTCCTCATGGGAAATAGTTTGTGGGAAAATGAATTGTGGTGCTCTTGGAGCCACGTGATTGAGTTTTGGATCTGGGTTTTTTTGGGATGGAATCCTGAAAGAAGGAGCTGTAGGACTTGGAATGGGATCTTCATGGTTCGGAGTGTTCCTGGAGAGACTGAGCACAGATTAGGTGTGGGAAGTATCCTCTCCATGTGGGACAAACATCTGCCAAGTCTGGATGGTTTGAGGTGGCCGGACTCAACTCTTCATCCCTGGAAGTGTTCAAGGCAAAGCTGGATGGGGTTTGGAGCAGCCTGGTCTAGTGGAAAGTTCCCTGCCCATGGCAGGGGGTTGGAATTGGATTATCTTGAACGTCTCTTCCAACCCAAACCATTCCATGATTCCATGATTCATGTTGAGATGTGATGAGAAGAGTCATGTGTCAAACACGTGGTAAATTTGGTAGCCCAGGTGAGGGCCACGGTCCCACCTCAAGTGCCGGTTTTCCCCCAGGCCCTGGGTCCAGACAGTCCCAAATCCTTGGGGTCAGCACCAGTTGGAGACCACGAGCCAAGAAAAAGTAAAGGTGATGCAGCCTCTGGATGCAGAGCAGAATTCCCAAATTTGTAAGTTGAGATAAAAGCAGTGTTGGAAGGGACCTTAAAGATCGTTGAGTTCCAATCCCCTGCCGTGGACAGGGACACCTTCCGCTATCCCAGGTTACTCCAAACCCCATCCAACCTGGCCTGGAACACTTCCAGGGATGGAACAATTCATCCACGCCTCACGGGAGAGGCAGAGGCTGATGTTTGCTTTCGAAACACATCTGGGTTCCCCATCCCATGCACGAAACACGGCCGAGTCCTTTCCAAATCCCGGTCCTTGCTCTGTGGGAGGCAGCAATATTTACAAGAATTAATAGGAAACCTGTTCATTAACCCAGGAGTTTAATAGGAATTTAATAGGAATTTAGACTGGCGTTGGATGCCAATTATTTTTATCTTTGCCCTCGGTGATCTTGATGGGAGAAGATGGATCTGGAGCTTCTGTATGGCTGAAATTCCATTCAAAACTGGGCATGTGTGGTGTTGGAATAGGATTCCTTTAGGATTAATGGTCATTCCTCCCCTTCTCCATTATTCTTTATAACTGGAATATTCTCCTTCAGGGAAGGCTGAAGGATACAGCCTTTTCCAGGGCTCCTTTGTTGTTCCTGACAGGACTAAAGCCAGCACTGCCTTTAGTTTGGAGTAATTTTGAAAAAAAATTATGGATGCCCTTTATTTTTTCCAAATGGGACCAAGCCATTCACAACAGAAGGGATCCCACGGGTCTGTGGCATTAGTCCTGGAACCCTGTGGAAGTTGGCAGTGGATATCAGTAATTATGGGAAAATAAATTATAGGGATGGTACCATTATCTCGTAGCCAAGGGCAATAAACCCAAACACGCAGAGTTAATGTGAAACTTCAAAGAAATCCAATATTTTAAGGTGGAGTTTCCCAGGATCCAAAGAGCCCTTGGCCAGCCCCTCTAGACTTCCAATCCCATTTCAAATCGTTGGAAATTGGGATAGAATCTATATTTGGTTTTTGGGGATGAATAGGAAGATTCTCCCTCTCTGCTCTTTCATGCGGAGAAGATTCTTAAAAAATAATTAAGTTCATTTTCTTCCCAGATTTTTAGGTTCCTTTTGAGGGAAAATTTTGTTTCTACAGGACAGGAAAATATTTATGTCCAATAATGTCAAAAGAGTTACCAAGAAGCTTAAAAAATTAAAAAATCCATCAAATCAAATGGAATACATGAAAATTTTGCATAATTCAGGAGAAAGGACAAATTGGGGGAAACTGCGGAAGATGTTTTGGGAAACTGTCCTTGGATAAGGCTGATTCCCTGTCCTATGGAAATCTTTCACCTTGCACATCCCAGGTAAAGACATCTGGATGGTGAACATCTGGGAAGGAAATGGGAATAGGTGGGAAAGGGTGGAGAGTGGATGGGAACAGTCTGGAATTGTGGCGAGAGACTCAGGTGTGGCTTGGGATTGGGATGGATCTAAATCCCTAAGGGTGAAGAAACAGAGCTGGGTCCTGAGGGAAATCCACGACTTTGTGGCTGAATCCCAAACTTCCAGGAAAGTGGCATTTTGATGTGGCTTCTTCAGCTGGGAAGGCCCATCTGGGTGCAAACTTTAATCCCTGGAGTTTTGAGGGGGATGCAGGAGGTCCACAAATGTAGGATCCTTCCACCTTTTTGGCCACCGCAGGCAGGAGAAACTGGGAAAACAAAGCTGTCTTGGAAATGCCAAATTTCCCGGTGAATCCCTTCTTTTTCCTTCCCTGCACTAAGAAACGTCTTTCTTCCATGTTTTTGTTTGTTTGTTTGTTTATTTGGGTGTTTTATTTTGAGAGTTTTGTTTGTTCATTTGGGTTTTTCGTTATTTTTTGACGTTGGTTTTGGTTTTTTTTCCATGAATGTAATCCCTGGACACGTTGAGTATGGAATATCACCCAGTTTAGGTTCCAGCTCTCCCAACTTTGGCCATTTCACCGATTTTTTCCCACGGAAGAGTTTGGAATCAGGAAATTGATTCTGGGCTAATCCTGGGGTAACAAATCCATCCTCTGAATTCAAAGGAAAGACCCTTATTCCCTTCATTTCTTGATTCTAAGGAAAACGATCATGGAATTGTTGACTCATTTAGGTTGGAAAAAACCTCTAAGGTGATCGAGTCCAACCATTCCCCCACCACTGAACCATGTCCCCAAGTGCCACATCCACATGGATGTTAAATCCCTCCAGGAATGGTGACTCCACCTCTGCCCTGGGCAGCTGTTCCAGGGCTGGAGAGCCCTTTCCATGAAGATTTTTTTCCTCCTATCCAACTAAACCTCCCCTGGTGGAAATTGAGGCTGTTTCTTCTTGTCCTGTCTCTTGTTCCCTCGGAGTAGATCCTGATCCCACCCGGCTGCCCCTTCCTGTCAGGGAATTTTAAGGAGCCAGAAGGTCCCCCCAAGCCTCCTTTTCTCCAGGTTGAGCCTCCCCAGCTCCCTGAGCCACTCCTGGCACTCCAGACCCTTCCCAATCCATTCCCATCTTGGGACAAGCTCCAGCGTGTTTCTCCGGGAGAATGTTGTGGGAATTGCATCAAAAGTTTTACTAAAATCCAGGTGGATTCCACAGCTTCTCCCTTATCCATGAAATGGCCACCTTGTCAGGAGAAGCAGCATCCCACATGACCCTTTTTGGGATGCTGGTATTTGGGACAGATTTTTTTTTGGGGAAAAACGAGTTGCCTTCCCAAGGCATGCCTGTACATGGAGAAGCCTTTTTCCACTCTGGGCTTTCCCTTTGGAAAAAAGCAGGATCCTGCCCGAGAGAAAACCCAAACCTTTCACCTCACACTTCATTTGAGACCCCCTCAAAGCTTGGCTGCCTCTCCCTTTCCCACCGAAATCTTCCCATTCCTGCCGCGGCTCCTAACGAGAACGGAGCGACTCATTTGGGATCCCGGATGTCTTCATAACCCGGAGCCCACGGCTCGGAGCTGCTTCTCCTGATGATTTTAATCTCCTCATCCGTCTTTTCTGGTCAATAAACTCCCTCTCAAATCAAATTGTTCCCGAACACAACCCGACGCTGATGTCCATCGGACTCCGGGCTCCAGCGGATAATGGAGTTTGTCATAATTAAGTGTCCTGCCTAATTAATGGAGTGGTCAGGATGCTAATTAGCCGGGTTTATTGAGACTGGAGGAGTATGAAGGGCAATACCGCGGCTCATCGAAAGCGCTGGGACTGGGAATAAAGCGTGGCTCCCTTCCCGTCTTCCTGACAAATCCGTGGCTCCGGAAATTTATGGATGCGGAGATGGGGATGAGCAGGGGTTGTGCTGGGCTTTGTTTCAGTGTGGCCGAGGTTTCCCAGCCTTTGCTCCCGTTTTCCACACATTCCTGGAGCTATTCCAGCACTACAGCCCTGGCTCAGGTGTCTCCTCATTCCTGCCTCGCTTCCTTCCAGGACTTCCAATAGAAATTTGGGACACCTGATGGCTCATATTTCCATATGAAATTCCCTGAGAGTGGCAGCTCATCAACTCTTCCTGCCTTATCCAGTCCTCTGATTCCCAATGCTGAAATCCTCTTTTTTTTTTGGAAAGCATTAACCTGACCTGAACCCTTGAACTTCCTGGTCTATCCCCACGATCCATGAAAAAAAAGGATTTTTCTCTTTCTATCCAAAAACAGGACAGAGATTTTCACCAGGAGTCAAGAAAAGGAGGATCTTCAGCTGGGATCTGGAATCTAGTCATGGCTCTCTGGATTATTTTAGGGAAGCTGACTTTAGGGAATTTGAGTGTTGTATCCCAGTTCCTCAACCAACCAATGCCCAAGAGATCCTTCGGGACTTCTCAATTTCTTTACCTGAGTGGCAGGATTGGGAAGAGAGGGAGTGCACTTAGGAAAAGAAGGAATATTTAATATGGATTTGCAATTCTCTTTTTTTTTGCAACATGAGGATTGGAGCATTCCCAGGGGGATTGACCTGGGAATCCCCCTTGGAGTCACCTAAGGAGAACCAGGCCAAGCTCAGTGCCTGGGTAGGGAGTGATGAGTCTTTATTCCAACTTTGCTTTTCTTTGGGAATGCTTAAAACCAGAGAATTGTGGTGGAACTGCAGCTGGAAATCTGGAATTTATCCTGGAGTTGAATGTTGTTGGGAATGCAAAAGTGCCTCAAGATTGCAGCCTGATAGAGGTGGACTCTGGCATTCCCCTGGGATCTTTTCACATAATTCCTTAAATTTCTGGGCTCAAAGGACACAGAGTAAAAAACCTCTCAGGCCTTATCCCGTCTTTCATCTCTTGTATACTTAAAAACATGGAATGTGCCCAAAAACTTGTTTTCTATCCCATTTCTACTCCAAGTGGTGAGATTTTGTCCCTATTTTGGCCAGAATAATTCTGTTCCCAAGAAAGATCCATCCGTCCTGCCCTGATTTCGGGGGCAGCATTCCTATAAATCCATAACTCCTGCTCTCCAGTATTTATTTTGGCGTCTTCAATATTGGAACTGGCTGCTCCATGGGGAGAGCAGGCAAGGATAAAATCCCTGGAAGCAAATTTCCCGTGCCTGTGTGCATGGCTTGTTTTTAGTGTTTCTTTTGAGAAATTCCAGGTGGAGATGGTTGGGCAAGGCCAAGACTTTCAAGGAATAAGACCAGAAGGAGGATGTGGAGCTGCTGGAAGGAGTCCAGAGGAGGCCACGGAGATGCTCCAAGGGCTGGAGCCCCTCTGCTCTGGAGCCAGGCTGGGAGAGCTGGGAATGTCCAGCCTGGAGAAGAGAAGGCTCCAGGGAGACCTTGGAGCCCCTTCCAGTGCCTAAAGGAGCTCCAGGAGAGCTGGAGAGGGACCTGGGACAAGGGAATGGAGTACCAGGACAATGGGAATGGCTTCCCACTGCCAGAGGGCAGGGCTAGATGGGATATTGGGAAGGAATTCTTCCCTGGGAGGTTGGTCGGACTCTGGAATGGAATTCCCAGAGAAGCTGTGGCTGCCCCATCCCTGGAATTGTCCGAGGCCGGGTTGGATGGGGCTTGGAACAACCTGGGATAGAGGGAGGTGTCCCTGCCCATGGCAGGGGGTGGAAATGGATGATCTTTAAGGTCCTCTCCAACCCAAACCATTCCATAATTCCATAATTCTATGATTAACCCTAATTTGCAGAATATTCCTTGACAAGTATAATAATCAAATTCCTTGTAGGAAAAATCCTCACTTTTCAGTAGAACAGCAGGAATTTGGCTCCATGTCCCTGAAAACTGAAGGGATCAAAGCGATCCCGTGATCCAGAATCCACTCATTGGATGGATCTGGAATGTTCTGTCCAGAGGATTACAATTCCCCTGTTCCGTATATTCTTTCCCAAAATATCCACAATCAACCCTTTTAGGGATGAGACCTAATATTTGTGTATTCTCCGTGTACTAAAAATTAGGGAAAAATGAATTGTGTAAATTAGTAATTAGGAAGTTTTCCTGCTAATTTTCCTTCTTCCTGATGGGATAGGCAAAATGAGGATGTAAATCCTGGTCTTGGACGTATTCATGATATTTATATTTATTTATAAATATTTATAGATTCTTTAAATATCTGTTTGGGTCTAATAATGCCAAAATTTGGCCAGATGATCCCGATTTAAGGATTTGCCTTAAAAACCACCTGGATGTGTCCTGTTCCGGTTTTCCCTTGTGGAAAACCAATGTTAAACAGATTAAAAAAAATAACATTAAATAAATAATAATAAAAAAATATCATTTGCATTAATTGAACAGAGCTTGTAGAACATATTCCAGTGGGAGATTTCCATTGGGAAAGGGCAGCTTGACAGAAATTAGGGAAAACCCAGCTTTTGCCAGGACACATCCCTGTATTTTTATGGCTTTTGATCAAGTCAGGAAAGTTCATTTTGATTTCCTGATTTGCAGCGCATTTTGAGGGACAGAAACATCAAAGCAGGGATGGCTTGGGGGATATTTTTAGGATTGTGCCTTCCATAAAAATTCCAGGTATATATTTATATATACACACACCTAAAAATACAATTATAAATACATTTCTCTCTCTCCACATCTTTTTTTTTTTAAAAAAAGAAATATAAATATCTCGATTTGGGATGAAGCAGGAGAGGGAATTGGAAAGTGTGACCCAGCCTAATACCAAAGTATCGCTTTCTTGATGTATTTTCAGTCCTAGATTTAGTAAAACAGCTTATTCCCCGTCAAATTCCTGATGTGGTACATTTTGGGATTTTCTTTTCTTCGCTCGGAAATTCATCTCTCTGCAAATAGGTTATACCTGGATGCAGGAGGCTGTTGGAAGTGAAATTCTGGGAGTGTTTTAAAGGTGAATGATCCCGTTCTTGGAATTCTCGGCTCCATTTTAATTGCCCAAAATCGAATTCCAGTTTTATGGGGGTATTATTGTGTATATGGTAATGTGACGTTTTTTCCCCTCTCTTCCCAAATTCACGATTTTTGGGGATAAGAAATAAGACTGAATCCAGCAGTGGATTCCCGATATCCCTATTCCCAGCTGCTGGGATGAGGTTCTGGTACCAAATCCCATTTTGCCATCTGATGGATCCTTTTTTTCCCGGAGAAAAGAGGATCAACAGCTGATGGCAACACCTCTCCCCACTCCAGGCATCTCCTTGGGATGGCTGGGTTTAGAAATAAATCCCAGGATGGCTGGGGGATCCCAGGATGGAGGGAGAGTGGAATTAAGTCCTCAAGAGATGGATTGAGGAAGGAATTTCTGGCACCACACCCTTCCCTGGTGGGATAACTGCCCTCGTGGGAGGCATATTTTTGGGAATGCAGTTGGCATTATGGGGAGGAATGTCCCTAAGCCCCCTCCAGCATCCCAATGGGATCCTGTCCTGTCCCTCCCCATGCAGGGGAATATTTTTCCAGTGGTGCTTCCCCACCGCTGTCACCCCCAGCCAAAGGACATTAAACGGCTCCGCGGGACCTCCCATCTCCCTCGGATCCATCTCCCTCGGATCCATCTCCCTCGGATCCATCTTCCCCGGAATCGCTGCATTACAACCAAACAGGATTTGTTCCACTCCAATTTGTCAAGATTGGACAAGGCCTCAAAGTTGGCGGAAACGTTTATTAAAGGTTTCCCAGGGACTGGAAGCAAGGGAAGCAATTTCTTTCCCGGGCTCGGAGCGCGGCTCCCATCCCCGTTCCGTGGCACGGGATGGATGAGGGGGTTTCTCTTCCTTCTCTGTTCATAAAAATTAGCTAAAGTCCCTCTTTTCCAGCCCCAAATTGCCATCCGAAAGGGATCAATGCTTGTTATCCTCCTTTTCCAGCTGCAGGAAAAGGGGAAAGGTGATGGAGAGGGGACATGGGGATGCACCGGGGAGGGATGAGCCACACGTGCCACCCCTGGGATGTCTGAGTGCGGCCATCCCGAAATTTCAGGGAAGAGGGAGATGCCTGCCTGGACCCCCTCAGGAGGCAGATTTGGGAATCAGACAGGGCACTTCTGGGAAGGTGGCAGGAATGAGATCACGGCTCGGGAGCGATGCCAGCCCCCTCGGGATTGGGAGGTGGAATTTTGTGCCAGCCAAAGCACTCTGCTCCAGTGTGACGTCTTTGGGGGAACTGGGTTGCTCAGAGCTCGCCTCTCTCCCCATTATTCCCCCCCAAATTAATTTCCAGGGTTTTCCCACCCTCGGAAGAGTGGGAATGTTACTCCAGAAAAGAGGTTGTTCCCGAGGGAAGGTGACTGAAAATATCTCCTCCTCATCCAGGTGAGTGTTCCAGGTCTGGCTCATTTTGGATAATCTGGAATAACTCCAGGGAAGTCACCAGGGACATCAATGGACCAAACCCAGCAGGAGCTGAAACAAAAATTAACCCTTGGCACGCGCCCATGGATTTATCCGAAGGCAAAAGATTTTATTACATTGGCTTAAGCGGGCTTTGGATGGAGCCTCTGGAAAAGGCAAGGAAAGGTTGCTAGAAACCTTCCTGAGCTAATTAATCAAATAAATCATCCACAGTCACAGCCAGGTGTGTGGAATGGAGGTGGAAGAGCTTTAAGCAGAATTCCAGGCTTTGTATCTCCGGGATTATTATTATTTAATTGTATTGGAGCTGCATTTGGAAGCGGGCGGGCACCAGGTACAGGGTGAGAGCTCCCTGCTTTATCATGAGGCGAGATTTGATCTCTCTTTTCCCGTGATGAATTTTCACTGATGAGATTAAACTTATTTCAAATTAAGGGAAGGGAAAAAAAAAAGTGTTGTGGTTTTTTTTTATTTTGAGCTGAAAGGGAAGCAAGGAAATAACTCCCTACTGAGATTAATTCTTATCATTTCAAGATCTGATGACAGATGAAAAGGAACTTCAGAGCTGATAGAAAATGAGATTCTGAGCTTTGCAGGGGGAAAAAGGGCCGATATTTTGGGGGAATTTTCATGGCAAATGCTTTCCAGTATTTTTGTTGACAAAACGTGGATTTGAAAGGCTTTGATTGCCCCGCTCGCATCCGACCATAATTGTGCAACTCATGGGGTTAATTTTTAGGGATTGTCAAAAGGAGCTGAAACCCAAAGCCATCACAGGGATGAGAGGGAGAAGGATGGGTTTAACTTCCCCTTTTATTTTGTTTATTAACATGGAATGTTTCCCTCCTCTGGTTTCTGGCTGGAGATTGCAATTCCTTTCTTTCTGAGCGCTGAACTCCTGCTGACTTCCAGGCTGAACCTCTTTTCCAGCCTCATTTCAGCACCGTGGGTGCTGGAGAGTTGAGGATTAGAGCACCAGAACTGGGAGGATTTTGCTTTTTTGGGGTTGTTGGAGGATCTGCTTTTCCTGCTGGTGGCGTGGCCTCCATCCCTGAGCATCCTCATCCTCATGGGAATGATTTATGGAGTGTTACAGGTCCAGACCCTCTTCCCAGGCAAAATTCCTTCACACTTGGTAAAATTGAAGTTGTATCCCGGACAGGATTCCCTCCCTGACAAGGCAAAGTCAGCCCCATTTCCTGATTTTTCACCTTTTAATTGAAATTCCCAGGTGCTGCTGGGTTTCCTGCTGAAGGAGAACGGTTTGTCCTGTGCTTATGGCATCAGTGGGGCCTTAGGATATGGGATGTGACACCTGGAGCCCTGGGTGGGCACCTGGAAAATTCACCTAATCCCCTTGTGACAGCAGAAAGTGGAGTTGGGGCTGAAATTCCAACAGCTCTGCCCGACTGGAGTTTTCCTGGTGCTTGAATTTGTGTCTTACCTGTGGAATGAAATAAGGGCAAGAATCCTTCTCTCTTTACAATGACTGCAATTAACAGTTCTGATTAATTACCTGCACGAAAGGTGTGACCTTGTTCGTGACACGTTGTGGTCTCAAGGCTCCCATAAAATTCCAGGTGGTGTCTAAACCTCTCCATCGCCCTCCCCCACTGGAATGAAGATGTGGTATCCTGGTATCCCATTAATTCTCCTCTCCCTGGCTCTAGTCCAGCCTCCAGAGGGGAACGAGCAGGAGATATTTTAGGGTGGAATCACAACTGATGGGGAGATTTGACACTCCCAGGTGAAAATTTGGCTGGATCCAGGCTGGGAGAGCTGGGAATGTCCAGCCTGGAGAAGGGAAGGCTCCAGGGAGAACTTAGAGCCCCTTCCAGTGACTAAAGGATCTCCAAGGGAGCTGGACAGGGACTTTGGACAACAGCCTGGAGTGCCAGGACAAGGGGGGAATGGCTTCCCACTGCCAGAGGGCAGGGTTAGATGGGATATTGGGAAGGAATTCTTCCCTGTGAGGCTGGTGAGGTCCTGGAATAGAAATCCCAGAGAAGCTGTGGCTGCCCCATCCCCGGAAGTGTCCAAGGCCGGGTTGGACGGGGCGTGGAGCAACCTGGGATAGTGCGAGGTGTCCCTGCCTATGACAGGGGGTTGGAATTCCATGATCTTTCAGGTTCCTTCCCCCCCAAACCATTCCATGATTCCGTTATTCTACAGTTTGGCCCCGGAGGAGACGGGAAGGAGCAGGATGTACATGCAACAGCCCCTCCATTCCCATTCCCAGAAGGCAATTCCCAGAGCAATAACCAGGAAGGGGAAAAGTTGGACAAACCTCCTGTGAGGTCGGGTCTCTTTTTCCCCTTCTCTGCTCCTCCGTGGTGCACAGAGAGCTGCGGGATGAAGGAGATGATGGAGCCCAAACACAGGAATCACGGAGGCTGAGATGTGATCCCAGGGGAGATTCCACTTAAACTCTGCCTGTCTTCCCTCCCTCCTCCAGTTTTTTATTGCTGCCGTTTTCCCTGTCTCCCTTCCTCGAGCTCCTCGTGGTTTTCCCGCTGCCCTTTCCCCGCTGATGCCCAGCCCTGGCCGAGACGACGCGGAGGAAACCAGGCCAATTCGTGCCGCTTGTCCCTGTCTCCCTATCTGTCATCCCCAGTCCAGATCCGCTTGCCCTCCTTAAACAAGATCTCAAGTGACCGTAAGGCTTCTGTCACTCCACCAAAATCAAACCCCTTCCCTCATCAAATCCCTAATCAGCCGGAACGGCTCCGTTATCCGTGCTAAATTGACTCCTCTCCGCTCCTTCTGCTGACCGCTGCCCTTCAATGAGCCGGCCCCGGCTCTGACTCCGAGGGCAACATCTCGTCTAATTATATTTCCCCTGCCTTTTCCAAATCCTCTCAGGCACCCGGACGAGCCCAGGTATTGAGGAGGGTGGGAGGATTAACGGAGAAGCCGGGCGTGGATTGCAGAGGGAAAAAAAATTTGCGGCCGTGCGCTCCCGGCGGGTTTTGGGAGGGGTGATTTTGGGGCAGGAACAGGAGAGTTTCTGCTCCAAGGTGGAGGTGGTGGAGTGGTGGGAGCTCGAGGGTGGAGGTGGCAGCCGTGTTCACCCATTCCCAGGAAAATTCCATTCCCTTCTGGCCACCCAAATGGAGAAAGGGATGGAGGGACAACGGGGAAACTTGACACCACACATCCTCCATTATCTAATTTTCCAAGAGGACAGAAATATCCCTCTGTCCACAGCCAACCACTGGAAAAAAATCCTTGAAATTTGCTTTATATTAATTGCCTTCAGATTCCCAAAAAATATTCAGAAGGAGGGACTGAAGTTTAAACTGGGATATAAAAAAGGAACAAGCACGAGCAGTGGGTTAGGAATGCCATAGGGATCTGTTTTCCCTGGAGAACAAGCTCAGGGAAGGATCCAGGCTGGCCAAGAGGCACCAGAACTTCTGGGACCATGGGAAGACCTGTGAGGATGGGCAGGCATCCAAATCTAGGATGACATTCCAATCTGTATGGATACCCTCAAATCAGGACAAGAAGCTCGGTGGAGGTGCTGGGAATGTGAAGGGGCAACACTCAGCTAATCCAGCAGGAAAAACCCATTCCTGAATGAGTCGGGATGTAGGGAATGACGGGATTTATTCCATTCTTCCTACTCCACAGGATTTTCCCTGCAATGCCACGTTCCTGCCAGGAACATCTCGGTGTCAAATCTCGGGGCTGCGTTTTTCAGCCAGGAGATGGGAATGGGTTAGCGAGGGAGGGGATTTGATTCTGCGGAAATAAACTCGGCTTTCGGAAATGGAATCAGAGCGGGATTTTTAATTAAAGAAAAAGATGAATTGGCACGGGGATAGTGCCAAGCCCTGGCCACAATAACCACAATTTATGGCTTGTGTTGCCACAAAGTCAATTTGGGTTTAATTTCACCGCTTTGCTCCGGCTCTTTTGAAGGCAGCTCCGGCTGGTGGAAGGTGGGTGATGGGAAATGCCTGTTTTTTTGGAATTTAGAAGTTGGAGGTTGTTCTTGCCTGGGATATTTAAGATTTTAGTCCTTTTTCTGCTGCCTTGCGTGGTGCCAGAGGTGAGCGTTTCCCCTGGCTCCCAGAGCATTTCTTGGGATCAGGGAGTTGCTCCTTCAGGTGATTTAAGGCCAAAGCATGGCCTAGCAGAGCCCACAGTGCTGGAGGCTTTATTCCCTCTGTTCAGCCCCTCTGGAGAAGAGCAATGGAGAAGGATTGGAGGTAAATGGATGTATCACCATGGATATGAACCCAACTGGAGTGCTGCATCCCGTTCCGATGGGAATTCTGATCGGTGCCTGGTGATTATGACCCTCCAAGTGTGTTTCTACCGGTCCTCCCTGTTCCAAGAGTGGCGTGTGCTGGGAACAGGCAGGCACTGTAATCCAGGGAAAGTGTTTCTGGATCCAATCCCTGTGGTCAGCCCAGCTTGCCTCTCCCAAATCCTGGGATAATTGGGGTTGGAAGAGAGCAAGAGGCCTCTGGACCTCATCCAATCACTTTTCCTTATGTCAGGCTGGACCCTCTTTAATTTCAATTTGGGTTTTCCCTCTTGAGGATGGTGGCAGTGGAGCCCATCTTTGGGATGGGGCAGTGGGACCAGAGCTCATCCCATTTTCTGCCGTGGGGACCAATTGGTGATGGATGTTGGTCCTGGCTCTGGCATTTTTCCCTGGACAACGCCAGAAGCTGTGGCCTCTTCTGGAGCCAGCAAGTTAAATTTGTTCCCACATCTTCAGGACCTTGGGCAGAACTCGCTTGCAGAATTCCAAGGGAGGAAAATTCCTTTATTCCTTTCCCTTCCAGCCTTTCTTGCCCTGGTGCCCAGCTCCCTGCAGAGAAAGGGAATCAGGTTCGTGCCTTCAGGAGCTGTTCCATCAGTGCGGATTTGAAAAAAATAACTGGAAGAAAAAGACACCAATTCCTTTCATTCCGTGGAACAAACCCAGCGAGTTCCAACCCATAAAATTTTATGGACGACAATAAACCAAAAACGTCGGCCCCTCTATTGAGTTGTTTAAGAGGCTGCTGTGGGATTTTCCTGCCTTGTCATTCCCGTGCTTCACAGCGGGAACATAAATCACCTGGAACAAGTGTAAGATTGGAGCTCACACACATCCCAGGTAGGAGGGAAAGGGACAAGGAGCAGGATAATCCATGGGCTAAACAGCTCTGGCTTGTGGATACATTTATTTGGAAGAGAAAAAAGGATATTTGCCAAACACTGAACCACTTTGGTTGTTCCCTGTCCTTTCCCTTTGGGAATTTACTCCTGATGCTGATCCTGCAGGCATTGCTGACCTTGCTCCAGATCGAGGATCTCTGGGAGCAGGAGGGAATGTTCTAAACACCAGGAGATCAGGTGTGAACTTTGCCTTCAATAACTACAATTTTCTGGCAAAAAACCCCTCATTTAATTAAAAAAAACCCTAAGCAAAAATCCCCCAAAACACCACCCACAAAAAGCCCAAAACAAACCAAAAAACCCTGAAAAATTTTTTTGACCAGCCCTGCTCATAATTCTTTAATATTTTTCACCTTCTGTGCTGAAATTTCCAGCTCCGCTCTTTTCCCAACAAAAAAGCTCTTAACCACTTAAAAAAATAAAGATATTTTCAACACAATAACAAAATTCAATGTTTTTTTCCCATCTATTTCTGAAATTCACATGAAAAATGGGAATTTTTTTTTGCCTCCGAGAAGCAGCAGAGTAACACTGGAAATTGGAAGCTGTTGTTCCGGGACATCAAAACATGGCATGGGATGAGCCTTCCAGGGGAAGACTTAAATCAATAAGCTTTGAGCCTGGGAAAATAGGACATTCATTGGAGACGTTTACAGCCAGCGCAGGTTTTTTTTTTCCCCCCTTTCCCGATGTTTTGCATGTGAGGAGGGATCCTTTCATCTGGATTGTTCCCTCATTAAAAGCAAGGGCTGTCAGATTTGCTGCCAGGATCAGGGCTCGACTTTCCTAAAGTGCTCCCGTGGGAAGCTGTTCCATTGTGAGGGTTTTAAGGAGGGCTGTGCTGAGATTCCCGGCATTAGGGGGACTAATCCCGTTTTTTTCCACGTGGATTTGAAGTTGTTTTAGGAAGTTCTACCTCCCAATCTGCCCGAGATGGAGAGAACCAGACCCTCCATCCCTGGAAATATTCAAGGAATGCCTGGACTTGGAATTTAATGCTGTGGTCAGTGATGAGTCAAAGGTTGGACTCGATGACCTTGGAGGTGTTTTCCAGCCTAAATAATTCCGTGATTCTTGGAGCAACCTCATAGCTTCGTGCTGGAAAAGCTGGAAGAGAAAACCGAGCTTAATCTCCACCCCTTGGATTTGATAAGGAACAGGAAAACCACTCTGGATTTTGCTTCTCAGGGGATCGCTCCCATGAACGCACCTGGAAATTTTTCCACTGCCTGAATCTCATTATTTCCAAAACTTTTTATTGGATGAGGGGAAGGCTGTGAGTGCCTAGATTTTAATAAAGCCTTTGATGCTGTTTGCCACTTTTTTTCCTGGAAAAACTGGCTGTTCATGGCTTGGATGGATGCTCTGTACACCGGGAAAAACAAATGGCTGTGCCCAAAGAGTGGAGGGGAATGGAGTTAAATCCAGTTGGGACCAGTTTCTAGCGGTATTCCAGAGGGTTCACTACTGGGAACAATCTTGTTTGAAATCTTTATCAACGATCTGGATGAGGGGATCAAGGGAATCCTCAAGCTTGGAGATGCCACCAAGTCGGAGCACTGATCTGCTGGAGGGTCAGGAAGGCTCTGCAGATGGATCTAGACAGGCTGGATCCATGGGATGAGGCCACTGGGATGAGGGTCCAAGGCCAAGTGATGGGTCACGCACTGGGTCACAACAATCCCATGGAATGCTCTGGGTTTGGGAATGAGTGGCTGGAAAGCTTCCCATTGGAAAAGGACTTGGGAATGCTGGTTGAGAGCAGCTGAACATGAGCCCAGGTGTGCCCAGTTGGCCAAAAATCCAAGGGCACCTGGCCACAGGACTAGGACAGGGATTGTCCCCCTGTGCTGGCACTGCTGGGGCTCCTCCAGTCCTGGGGTCAGTTTTGGGTCCCTCACAATAAGAAAGACATGGAGGGGCTGGAGCGTGTGCAGGGAAGTGAACAGAGTTGGGAAAGGGTCTGGAGCACCAGGAGCAGCCGAGGGAGCTGGGAGGGCTCAGCCTGGAGAAAAGGAGGCTCCGGGGGGACCTTCTGGCTCCCTACAATTCCCTGACAGGAAGGTGGAGCCAGGTCGGGGTCGGGCTCTCCTCCCAGGGAACAAGGGACAGGACAAGAGGAAATGGCCTCAAACTGTGCCAGGACAGGCCTAGGTTGGATATTTGGGAGAATTCCTTCATGGAAAGGGTGGTCCAGCCCTGGCACAGGCTGCCCAGGGCAGTGGTGGAGTCACCATCCCTGGAGGGATTTAAAATCCATGTGGATGTGGCACCTGGGGACAGGGTTTAGTGGTGGCCTTGGCAGTGCTGGGGGAATGCTTGGACTCGATGATCTCAAAGGTCTTTTCCAACCTAAATGATTCCATGATCCTTCTCTGTGACCACCAGTGAACGGGTCAGGATGAGACCCCTTGAGAGGTTACGTGGGGAAAGGTGTTGCCAGAGCATCCCTGATGGATTTGTGGTGGAAACCTGGGATGCTGCTCCCACATCCCACCCTCCCATCCATACTCCTCATCCCTGCCTGGTGCCTGGACATTTACTCACAGAGATCATTCCTAAATCCCAAATCCCCCAAGAACAGAGAGTGGATCCCAGGAATCCCGAGCCACTCAACCCTGCTTCCAATGCCCATTTTCTTTATTTGTTCCTTTTCCCAAGATCTGCAAAGGGAACCTCCAGATTTTTTTTCCATCTGGGACCAGCATGGTAGGGAAAAGACCCAGGAATGTTGTTCCCCGACCTCATATCTGCACTCACTCCCTGTACTAAACTTTTTCCCAATTAATCTGAGCAGCTGGCGGATTTTGTGTCTAATGGACTGCAGAGGGTACGGGCAGTTAAACATTCCCAAAGTGTCTGGTGAATCCCATCCCATCATCACAACCGATGGGAGATTAAGGCTCCAATTAAAGGAGACGGGGCAGTGACCAACTGTGAGCAGCCTGAGTTCCCGAAGAGCTGGATTAGGGAATGATTGAAGCGGGAGTGGGGTGGGAGCAAGACAGGAGCTGAGGGAGGGCGTGATCCTATAATCAGGGGGTGGTGCTGTGTATCTGTCCCTGCTTAGGGAAAGATTTTTAAGGCTGGACAAAAGGGAGGGAAAAAATTCCTGCAAAATGTTGGCTTTGGTGGCATCAGATCCCTGAGGAATGGATAAGCTTTCTTGGACATCAGCTGCTATTCCAGGATCTCACCTCTTTCCTGAAAATCCACTTCCCTCATTCCCTCTGCATCAGCACCTGTTTTCCCTTCGACTCCAATCCCTATTTTCCCTCCCTCTCCCTTTCTTCCCAGCCTGGTCCTGGCTCTGTGCTGCCAGGCAGGAAAATGCAGTGACCTGCATTGTCAGCAGGCTTTGAACTGCTTTTCTTTTTTTAAGGATAAGACAGTGAGAGAGGAGCTCCTGGCTGAGCCTTCCCTGGAAAAACCCAATTTATCCGACGGAGAAGTTGGGAAGGGGGAACAGTGTGTGTTTGTAGAGATGTTGGGACAAAGAGCAGCACTGGAAAGCTCCAGGGGAAATGAATAATTCTGTTGTCAGACCAGGGGGATCATAAACACACGGGAAACAACGGATGGGGGAAAACAGACATGGGAATATTTCCTTCCCCAGTCAGGGAAGGAGCAGGTCTGCTCTGGAACCAGCACAATCCTTCACACAGGCAAAGGCAGGGAATGAAGCTCTCCAGGAAAACTGGGAAGCTGCATCTCATGTGTCTGTGGTGTTGGGATTGTGGAAAGGTTCTGAACACACATGGAATTTCAGCCAGTTTGAACTGACCTGGCCTTTTTTTGGGGAATTTTGGCAGCGATTGGGCAGTTTGCCATGGGGAATTTAAGGGCATGGGACCAATTCCAGTGCAAGATTCTCCTGCAGGGACATAACCCTTAAATCCCAGCTTTTGGTGCCTGTCCGTGTGGTCTGTCTGGATTGGAAGAACTGGGATTCCTGGATTCCTTGTTGGGTTTGGAGAAGGGTGTATGGAGCTTGTGTGGACTCTTCTCCTCATCTTTGTATGTCACAAACTGTCACATCCTTGTCTCCTCTCCTCCCCCTCCACCATCATTCCTTGTCCATAACATTCCCGTCCATCCTTTCCAGGTGCCTGATCTTCTTCCCATTTTACTCCTTTTCCTAACCTCTCTTCCCAAATTTCCTCTCAGTCTGCTGAGAACTTCCACAGCTGACATTTCCAGGGGGGTGTGGGCTCCTTTCCGAGGCCCTGGGAATACGATCCCAGTCGATAACTATTGACGGATAAGCCAACAATACATTCCAGTGCCAGCCTGTCGATTGGTGGGATTGATTTATCCGCCCCTCTTCCCTGATTTACTGTCAGGGATGGGAGGCTCGGGACAGCCAGGCTGCTGCTCTCCATCACTCATGGATTCAGCTGCTGGGAGCCTTTGATTCCAGAGGGGGATGGCAGCGGTGTTTGTGGTTGGAATGAATCCAGGGAGTTTCCAAAAAAGTTGCATTTCCAGATTGCTGCTCACCCATCTTGATGGTGGCCTCAGGTTTCCATCACTTACTGAGCGTGGAATCCCTGGAGGATGAGGATTGGCTGCTATTCCTGGTGATGGGAAATGCCCTGCTTCCCTTCCAGTGATGGTGGTGAGGACAGAAATCCCAACCCTCTGGATATGACAAGGGTGGGAAACCCCCAGATCACTCCCTAAGCCAGGATGGGACAATTCACCATGGGAACGTCAGGTCTTGGAGGACGCCTATGTGGATAAACTGTGGGAAATCCCTTGGAAAACTTCCATGGTCTCCAGTTCGGTCTCTGAAAATGCTTCACATTCCTCTCCTGTGGGGTTGCCAGCTCTGGGAATTTTGGTTGTAAATTTTGGTTGTAAATTCCTTTTACTAGAGCCTGTAAAATGAGGGATTGGAGGACAGAAGATACCTCATCCCTGGGAATATTCGAGGTCAGGTTGGACGGAGCTCAGCCAGGAGAAGAATTCCTGAGTTTTGGGACAGAGATATCCAGACTCACCTCCCTGTTCAAACAGCAAATGCGCCGGTCAGGCTGCCTGACACGGGAATTCAATCCCATCTTAGGAGCTGCTCCCGGATTTTCCATGAGCAGGTGATGCCGCGATGTTAAATACCCACAATGCTGGGTAAGTGAATTGCGAGTCCTTCGAAGTCACACGGGATTAACTTTGAACTAAATCCCTGGAAAACCACATGGCTGCTGGCATTTCAGTTGATCCCTGTTCTCTAGGCAGGTTTCTGCTCAGGAATTCCGTGCTCGGATGGTCACGGTGAAGGCTGAGCACCTGGGGAGATTTTTATTGATGATCATCATCACCTTTATCAAGAATGATTTATCTTTTGAGCCTTTCCCACCTTTCTTCCCTCCCTTTAAATTGCTACATCCTGGAAATATCCCTATTGCCTGTCCTCTCCAAGCAGGAATTGCCTGGCTTTTTCCTTTGCTTCTGGTTTCATGGAACAGCAGAAGGAACCTGAGGCAGGTACAGATGTTCCTGTTGGAGCAATTCCAGAAGAGGCCACTAATTTGATCACAGGGCTGGAGCATCTCTCCTATGCAGCCAGGCTTGGAGAGCTGGGAATGTCCAGCCTGGAGAAGGGAAGACTCCAAGGAGACCTTAGAGCCCCTTCCAGTACCTAAAGGGGCTCCAGGAGAGCTGGAGAGGGACTTGGGACAAGGGATGGAGGGACAGGACCAGGGGGAATGTCTTCCCACTGTCAGAAGGCAGGGTTAGATGGGATATTGGGAAGGAATTCTTCCCTGGGAGGGTGGTGAGGCCCTGGCACAGGTTTCCCAGAGAAGCTGTGGCTGCCCCATCCCTGGAATTGTTCCAGGCCAGGTTAGACAGGGCTTGGAGCAACCTGGGATAGTGGAAGGTGCCCCTGCCCACGGCAGGGGGTGGAATGAGATGATATTTATGATCCCATCCAACCCAAACCATTCTATGATTCCCTATGGACTAACAAGAACATTGGGGGAGTTGAAAACATTTGGTGAACATTAGGAAACCATGGATCAGTGGCTGGATGCCCTAAATTATCCCACTCCTAAAGGGATCCCAATCCTTGGACTGCTATAATGAGTTCTGTGATTCCAGCTGGGATTGGGAAGTGGCTGGCCCAGAGCTGTTTGGGATAGAATGGATCCATGAATCAATTTGATGGGATCCCTTGGTTGAAAACCCAGCATCCAGAAGGAGTTTTATTCCTCTCTTCACTTGGATTCTCCATAGGAGCGGGTGATCTTGGAACTAATGGAAATGGTAAATCCCAAATGCACCAAACAGATCTTGACATAGATTTGATTTTTTTTTTTCCTGGGGAGCCATATTGGAAACTTTCCTTGGAATTGGAACTTAAATGTTGGTGGAGTCCAGGTCAGGCTGCTCTGGAAAGGATGTGGATCCCTGGGGGTGAGCTGGAATTTCTGGAGCATGCTGGAAGCATAATTAGCACTAATTGAGATCAGTGTTTGTTTGGTCACTGCACCCAAGGAAGCCTCGGAGTTAAAGGGTTTCCAGTGGGCTGGAGTTCATGGAATCATGGAATAGTTTGAGTTGGAAGGGACCTTAAAGATCATCTCGTTCCTTCCATGGGCAGGGACACCTTCCACTATCCCAGCTTGCTCCAAGCGCCATACAACCTTTCCCTGAACAATTCCAGGGATGGGGCAGCCACAGCTTCTCTGGGAAACCTGTGCCAGGGCCTCTCCCCACTCACAGGGAAGATTTCCTTCCCAATATCCCATCTAACCTTGTCCTCTCCCAGTGGGAAGCCATTCCCCCTGGTCCTGGCACTCCATCCCTTGTCCCAAGTCCCTCTCCACCTCTCTTGGAGATCCTTTATTCACTGGAAGGAGCTCTAAGGTCTCTCTGGAGCCTTCCCTTCTCCAGGCTGGACATTCCCAGCTCTCCCAGCCTGGCTCCAGAGCAGAGGGGCTCCAGCCCTTGGAGCATCTCTGTGGCCTCCTCTGGAATTTCTCCAGCATCTCCACATCCTTCTGATGATGAAGGCCTAGAGCTGGATCCAGTGCTTCAGGTGGGTTCTCCCTGGAGCAGAGCAGAAAAGAATCACGTTTGGGAAGGCTTTGGAAACATCCATGTGTAGGGAATGGCAGATGGATAATGAGGTGTGGGAGAAACAGGAAATTGGATTGTAAATTCTGGATGTGATGGATACCAAAGGTTAGACATGGCCAAACCAAGGAATTCCAGCGAAAAGTGAGGAGGACTCTAAGTTTTCCAGGATTTAGGAGCCATTTCAACCTCAAAATGCTGGAGTCTCACTTGGCAAGAACAATATGGAGCCTTTAAAGTCCTGGAAATCAATGAGGTGGAGCTGAAAGCTCCTATGGAATATGGTGAGCTTCTCATGGCAAACCATCCATTGAAATTCCCGAAATCATGGCCAGGAATGGAAGAGAATCCAGTTTTAAATGAATCTCCTGCTCTGATATCCATGGAATTACAGAATCCCAGAATGATTATGATTGGAAAGGACCTCCAAGATCATCGAGTCCAACCTTTTGACTCATCAGCCAGCCCAGAGCACTGAATGCCACATCCAGTCTTTCCTTGGACACCTCCATGGATGGGGACTCCACCACCTCCCTGAGCAGCCCCTTCCAATGTTAACAACCCTTTCCATGAAGAAATTCCTCCTCATGTCCAACCTGAACCTCTCCTGGCACAGCTTGAGGCCGTTTCCTCTTGTCCTGTCGCTGGTCAACCCTCGCCTGGTTCCACCCTCCTGTCAGGGAATTGTGGAGAGGGAGAAGATCCCCCCGAGCCTCCTTTTCTCCTAAAGAGCAGCGGTGATGGATGAAGTCTCTGAACTAACTCGGAATCATTTCCTCCCTCCCCTCTCTCTCTTCAAAAGGAAAAAAAATGGGAAAAAAAGGGAAAAAAAAGGGGGAAAAAAAAAGGGAGGGGGATGAGAGCCTGTCAAGTTGTTAGATGTGACACCCCCAGCCCATGCTCACCTTGGCAGCCGGCAGGAGATCGTTGCTTAGCACTGCATGTTTGACATCCCACGGAAACAACAGCGAGGACGAGGTGGTAGATCCGGAGCCGTTGGCAGCTGCTCCGGTGCCTACGCCGGGATAGGGAAGCACGGAATCGTTTCGCACCTCCCCGTGCATGAACACGTTTTTGGGAAGCAACTCCTGGCACATCTGCTGGCCCCCACCACCCTCTTTTTCTCTCCCCCGGTGGCTGGCGGTGGTGGCTGGCGGGTCGGGGGGTGTCGCTCGCCTTGTCACCAGCTCGTGTGACAGGTGAGGAAACGCGGAGTTGCGGAGGTGCCAAGGAGCTGCTCCGGGGCTTTCCCGCTTCAGCAAGGAGGGATTGGGGGAGGCGGGTGGGAAAACGGAGGAACATCTGTTCCCGTCGCCACTCTGCAAAGAATGGGAAGATAAACAGGGAGGAGATGCTGGGAGAGGGGTGTTTTTCCGGCCAGAAAACCAGGAAAGATACCCTATCCAAGCTTCCAAGGGTTAAGGTTCACCCAAGCTGAGGGTGACCTCTGTGTGTCCTCTAAATATGTGGAATAAGGAATGACCCAAGGACTTTTTTGGTCGCAAAGTTTGGACATCCCAGTGTTGCAATTGGATGTGCAAGAGTTGGGTTTCCGGGTGACCGCTCTGGAAGCGTGTCCTGTCCTTCCTCAGAGTTCTGATTCCATGTGCAAAGTCTCCTGCTGGACATTCTGGTGGTGAGGGCCCTGCTAATTCCTTGTTTAATTCGATGTTGTGGAGGGTGGATTGCTGGGAATGCTGGGAAGCACACGCGCAAGGAAGTCAGAAAATCCGGGAGGAAAATGACAAAATCATGATTCCATGGGCTGCTCTCCCCACCACACAAAACTGGAAGGACCTTCCTCACTGGAAGAAAAATTCAGGGATAAATCCTGCTGCTGGATTACAGGGAACATGACTGGTATCACCATGTTCTCCACTGATCACTGCATCCAGGAATTTTCCAACTCCTTATAGGTCACAGCCACAATAGTCCTGAAACATCAACTATCTTGGATTAAGGATTATGGAAAAAGCTTGAATCAAAGACCTCTGGTGAGAATTCCCAATCTCCCAACCACATCAGTCCAAGTCGGAGACATTTGACTTGGTTCCTCAGCTGGGGAATAAGCACACAAGCTTATTCGGATTGTTTCTCCGACTCATTGCCCAAATTGTTACATTTTTGTGGTTAAAAGAATGCTTGGAAGTGACTCAAGGAGTGACTGGAAACTCGCAGGATGGAAAGAAGGAAAAGGAAGCAAGAAATGATCCTGGAAGTGTTCAAGGCTGGGTTAGAAGGGACTTGGAGCAACCTGGTCTAGAGGAAGGTTCCTGCCCATGCCAGGGGGTTGGAATGAGATGATCTTGAAGTTCCCTACTCACCCAAACTATTCCATGATTCCATGGAACAGCCCTAAAACATCGGTGGTCACGGTCTACAAACAGCTGGAAAATCAAAGTACTCTTCAAACGTCAATTTTGATGAATTCCTCTGGAATTATCCAGTTCAGGAGTTGGATCTGGCTGGTTAAAAGTGGTTCCTACTGACATCTGAGGAATCCAACACCACACAAGTCATCAGGAGATTTCCCAAGGATCCGCTGGAGACGCGAGTCCTTCAGGACTTGCAAGTCCACGAGGATACCTTGAGATATCTCCAAAGACACTTGTGTGGACAAGTCGGAAATAGAAGGCAGGAAAGCGCAGCAGATCCAAGGGAACAGTGGGAATATCTTCTCTCGTTGCGGTGCTGGGCAGTTGGACTACAGGATCAGAACAGCACCGGAGTTTTGGTTTGGATCAATCCACTGCTGTCCAAACTGTTCCCAGTCCAGGATGACAGGATGGAAACTGGTCCCCCAGGATGGTGCCCCTTGAGTGTCCCAATCTCTGTGCCATGAGTCCATCCCGGCTCGTTTTGGAATGGGAACAAGGCACAGGACGGGATTTCATGGCTGATATTCCAGCACCTCTCAACAGCCCAGCAGGTGAGGAAGAGGATAAATAAGAGAGGGATTTGAAAAGTGCTTTGAGTTTCTCCTTTGTCTGTGTGCGGCATCAGGAAAATTCCCTTTTGAACATCAGGAAAATTCCCTGTTTCTGCCCATGCTCCAAACATTTCAGAGCCCTTTTCTGCTTCCCGCCTCCTGTTGGCACTTCCAAGAGCCTTTGATTTAGCGAAAACCGCCGGGACACAACGACCTCCCTAAACAATCCTGGGAGACCATCATGGAAAGGGCAGAAGGATACGGAGAGGGCTGGAAGGAGGGAATGTGTTTCCCAGCTGGTGGCCTGCACGTTCTGCCCATCCAACCGTGCCTCTGGCTGCCACTCCTGGTTGTCCCGGTGCTCGGTGGCACCGCTGGCCGGAATCTGCCGGGAGGTCACCGAGTGACAGAGCCGAGGTCACCGAGCCGTGCTCCGCTCCTGGAGCAGCTGTCGGTGTTATTTTGTTTGGCAGCCCCTTCTTCTCCCAGCAGGAAAAAACTGAAACCTAACCCCTCAATGCCCGCTTTGTTTTGGAATTAGCTGCTGGAAGTGGTGGTTCCCGGGGCCGGGGTGGGATATAAGCTGCTGTCCATCAGGATGATGGGGCTGGGTGACAGCTTGTCTCTCTTGCTGGCACGGGTTGGGAAGGGTTGGAATGTTGTTTCCAAGCGCTTTGCTGTGTGGGAGAGGAAGGATGGCCCTTGGAATGGTCTCCAGAGGCACGGAGGAGATGCAGGATAATTCAGGCTCTGTGCAATGGCCCTGCCTTTTCCTTTTTGGGCTGTTTATTCCACAGGGATGAATCGGGGTTGGGAAGAGCCAGCACAGCAGGATGTGGCCATCTGCAATCCATGAGCTAATGGGATCAATCACCCGGATGGAGTTTGGAGCAATCTGGTCTAGTGGAAGATGTCCCTGTTCATGGCAGGGGGTTGGAACAAGATGATCTCCAAGGTCTCTTCCAACCCAAACCATTTTAAGATTCTGATAAGCTGAAATCTTTGTTGTGTCAATCACTGTAAATTATCCTCCTCTGGAGCTCTCTGGAATCCAGGCCATGCCAGGGTCGTGGATAACAGATAATCCCATGGGAGAACTTAGAAATCAGCCACCTCCATACACCAAGTGGGTTCCTTTTACTGGAGCCTTCACACAACACGTTTATTCCAAGTGCCAGTGGCACAGGATGAGTCCCATTCTCCCAAGTGCCTCACAAGATTCCAAGGAAAGCGAGCACACCTAAAATCCCTGGGTAGTAACCGTGTCTCGTGCCTAGATACCACCTCCAGGATCCCCTGAAATCCATACAATTCCCCTTACTCTTAACACGGAGCATCCATGGGTTAATGCCACTCACTGTTCGAATGTGAGTCGGTGAGAAGATGAAGGATTGAACAGCAGGCAGCAGAGTTCCCAAATATTCCAGTGGCTTTCTCCAAACGGAGCACTTTTTTTGGGGGAATGGGGACCTGTCAGAGATTTAAGAGTCTGTTCAGCTGTTCCTTCTCTTGTCCACCAGTGTTTGGAGGATCCATTGCTTTATTCTGGTTTTGACTTCATTTTCCGGAGGCTTCATTTTCCAGAGAATTCATAAAATTCCAGAAGGGTTTGGGTTGGAATGGACCTTCGACACCATCCAGTTCCAACCCTCTTCCATGGGCAGGGATTCACCCGCTATCCCAGGTTGCTCCAAGCCTCGTCCACCCTGGCCTTGGACACTTCCAGGGATGGGGCAGCCACAGCTTCTCTGGGAAACCTGTGCTGGGGCCTCTCCACCCTCACAGCCAAGAATTCCTTCCCAATTTCCAATCTAAATCTCCCCTCTGTCAGTTTAAAACAATTTCTCCTCCTGCTGTCCCTCCATCCCTTGTCCAAGCCCCTCTCCAGCTCTCTTGGAGCTCCTTTAGGCACTGAAATGGGCTCTAAATTCTCCCTGAGCCTTCTCTTTTCCACACTGGACATTCCCAGCTCTCCCAGCCTGGCTCCCGAGCAGAGATGCTCCAACTCTGTTTCATCTGAATGGTTTTAATTTATCCCCCAGTCTCACAATTTATTTAAACTTCTTTTTTCCCTTCCCCACGGTGTTCAGGAGCTGTAAAACTGAGACAGGATCTACCTGGGACTTGTCAAACCCTCGTTCAAGCACCAATGGGAAACTCCAAGGGCATTTGTCGGACTAAAAGGAATATGAGCTCCGGGAGAGTTTTTCCTACTAAATTTTGCAGCTCACTAAACAATCAATTTTCCCTGCACATCTTCCCCGGAATCCGTGGAGCAGGAGCTTGATTCTCCTGTGTTATGGCTTGATTCTCCAACCTATTGGATCCTTTTCCCTGTGCACCTGCTGCTGGTCGGATATCCGGGCAGGGATAAGGATGGCAGCAGGATGTGCTGTCCCTGTCCCTCTCCCCACAGCCCTTATTTCTTGTCCATGCTTGGTTAGAGCCTCCCCTCATGTTTGGACAGCTGCTCCCTGCATGGCTCAGCCATGCCACGGCCCAAAGAATTCCTGGGAAATTGCAGGAATCAAGAATTCCTTATTAATTTTTTTTTGTTTTGTGAACACCAGTTTCAAGTAACTCTTGCTTCCAATGTGATATTCCCAGCGAATATTTCCGGATGGCCTGCAGTCCAAGGATCCTCGTTCTCTGCCAGAGAGTGAAATTCCTGTGCCTTCAAGGAAAATGTCCCTCAGGGGTCGTGAGGAGCTGGATCAGGCTGCCCAGAGAAATTGTGGATGCTCCATCCCTGGAAGTGTTCAAGGCCAGGTTGGATGGGGCTTGGAGCAATGTGGGATAGTGGAAGGTGTCCCTGCCCGTGGCAGAGTGTTGGAACAAGGGGATCTTTAAGGCCCAAACCATTCCATGATTCCATGATACTTGAAATTCATGGAGATAAAGAGATTCCTGCAAGGAGTTTGTTTAAGAAGTTTCCATTAAGTGGGATGAATCATTCCCTGAAACTGCTTTTATCATTGCCCTGAGTACATGGAAAGAGTGTGGAGAGGGATTGAGCCAAATTCATCCACTCAGCTGAGAAATCTGTGCCCAGACCTTTTCCCGCCTGATTTCAGCCAAGCCCTCATTGCACCTTCACTTTGGAAGGAAGGGCCATGTGTGTTGTTACACCATTCCCAGCCAGAGGTTATTCCAGGGATATCGAAATGCTCCTGTGATGCTGCCAGAAATCCATGGACACGCTCTCCTTAGTGTGTCCTCAGCTGTTGGACTGCTCAATGTCCTTCCTTGGGAAGAACCCGCTGGATTTCATTCTGGATTTTGCTTTTGCTCTCTTCACCTCACCTCTCCATCACTTTTCCCATTCCCAACCTGACCATCCACACATTTCACCAGTGACCTCATCCCTTTTTTCTGCCTCTCCAGATCCCGAGTGAGACCATCAGGGCATTGTAGACATCACAATAACAGGAGCCGTACCTTGTGATCCCTTCATCCCACTGCTTCCTTCCTATTCCAGGCTGCCAAGGGATGCTCTGCCCCTGGTCCTGCATCATCCTGGAGTCGCTCAGGTGGTGCAGGGAATGCAGCTCCTGGGCTTTGCCAAAATGGTGGAGAATTAGGGACAATCCAGCTCGATGGTGCCACCGGTCTTCGAGCAGCCAGAACTGCCTCAGGTCCTGGTGCAGCACTCGAGGAGTGTTCCCTCCTCTTGCTGTTTGCTTCCCAAAAAACTTCTGCTGCTGTAAGCTAAGGAAGGCTTCCAAACATCCGGATTTTCTGCTGCTATCCCACCGATTTCCTGAGGCTTTTTCCCAGCTCACGAGATGTACAATCCCCTCATCTCCAAATGATGTGGGAGGGATGGGAGGAATGAAGGGCTGTGGAATGACTTTTTTTGGGACATCAGGACAGAGCTTGACCATAACCAGGGTGGGATCCGGGTCACAGAATAATTTAGGACAGAAGAGAGTGGCGGCATTTTTATTTCAACCCCTTGCATGGCCAACCTCAAAGTTAGACCAGGCTCAGCTCCTCAAGCTGAGGATGGAGATTCCACAGCCTCAGGGTGCCTTTCCCAGGGTCTGACCAGCCTCATGTCGGGAATTTTCCCTTAGTGCAGCCTGTGGTTGTCTCCACTTGTCCTTTTGCTGTGGAACTTGGAGCAGAGCCTGACTTTGTCCTCTCCACAAACATGGAGAGGGTGCTCCTTAATTCCCTCTTTCCAACTGAGCTCACTCAGTCACTCCATGCATTTCATTCCCAAACCCAACTTGGTGTCTCCCATCGGACTTGCTCTATTTTGTCGCTGTGTCCCTTGTCCCGGGACCCTGAAGTTGAACTCCTTATTCCAGATGTGTCCCAAGTGGACCCTGAAGTTGAACTCCTTATTCCAGATGTGTCCCAAGTGCCACATCCAAGGAGCAAATCCCTCCCCTTCCCTTGCAAATACAACCCGGGATGCAGTTGGCTGAGAGGGATGGGGCTGATGGAGTCAATTGATCCAAGCTGGATCCTTATCCCAAAGGACAACCAGAGCCTGGGGCATCACCTTGTTTGCATCTGGATTGAGGAGCCATGGAAATGGATGAGAGGATCTTATTGTTGGGAATATCCTCAGGGATGTTTGGGACTATGGAGAAAGGAACAGTAGTTGTCACATCCATTAGATATATTTAGGGGCTGGAAAGGAGCTGCATTCCCAAGTTTTGTACAGCTGGTGCTGCTGGAGAGGAGAGCTCCATTTTTGGGTGATGCTCGGTCAGCCTCGTCTTCAACACGAGAGGAGGAGGGAATTTTAAAATCACCTTTCCTACCTTGAGGAAAATCCCTTTTGGGATGTGATGGGAAAGTCTGGAGGTAAAACAAGAGTTAACACAACCTATTTTTCTGTTTGTGTTTTGGAGGTTTTGTTCATTTGTTTGTGTTTTGGTTTTATTTTGTTTTTTTTTTTTTTAATTTTTTTTTTAATTAGGAGTATGAACAGCTCACATGTCCTGGCAAATGGATAATCCCAGGATAATCACCTCTGTCACATGAACTGGATCCAGAAGGTGTGAGGCTGGAGCTGCAAGGATGGAGACAAGAGGGACATTTGGACACCCTAAACTGGATATTTTCCCATGGATCTGGTTTAATCCGGTTAAATCTCCTACTCAACGGGAATCTCCTACTCAAAGGAGAGGAGCGACCTGTGCTCACCCCAGGAAAATCCCACTGGCTTTCACCTCCGCACCTTCCAGCCCATCTCCCGTCTCCAAATTTCCTTGGTCATCCCTGCTGGTGGGGACAGGGAATCACTTTTAGACCCTGGGTCTTCCCACCTCATCCCCAAGAAGCCGCTCCAGCTCCCGTGGCCTTTCCCTTTTAATCTTCCTGCCTTTTTCCCGTCTCGGAGTTGTTGCCAATTAAGAGCAAACCATTTGATCATGACATAATCCCGACGCCAGCAGGCAGAGCCGTCGGAGCACAGAAAGGGAGGGAAAAGAGAAGAGAGAAGGGAATAATAATAAAAATAATAATAATCAGAGGAGGGGAAGAGAATAAAAAGCAGCCTCTTCTTCCAGCTTGCTGCTCGCAAGGTAAAGAATCAAAAAGTCATTTGATGCATAATTGATTGCTTTGGAGTGACTCACAAATTGCTCAGGAGCCTTGATTCTCTGGATAATCAGCACATGGAAAACACGGGGACGTTTTGACCGCGGGGTTGTGGAGGGGGGAGTGGGTCTGGGGAGGAGGGAAAAATAAATACAAAAAGAGCGCGGCAGCGCCGGAGCGAGTCCCAAATATTTTAATGAGCGCCAAGAACAAGGGATTTCAAGGAGCTCGAGCTCAGGACAAAACAATAAATTAGCAAACAAAAAAAAGGAAACAAAACAAAAAGGGGCTTTTTAGGGGTTTTTTTTCCTTTTTTTTTTCTCCTGACAAGAAAAGCGCAAAAGCGCTGAGCTGGCGGGGCTGGGGCTGCAGGTCGCTCTCCCCTCCCTGTTCCTCTGGAATGTGTGGATGGGAAGGGGAGGGATGCAGCCTTGAAGCTTTGTGTGGTGTGTTCCCTCACCCTGCCTGCCCCATCCCGGGTCATCCCAGCTCCCAAAATACTCCAACAGAACCTTTGGCTCATTGTTAACACCTCTGTGACTGGAAAATGGAGGTGTTGGGACACTTGGATTTCACAGTCCTGGCGATTTACTTCCAGAAAAGGAAGGAAATGAAGGGTTTCACTCCTGGTGTCCTGACTTGGTCCTATTCCAAGTGGGAATTTTGTAGACCCAAAGTTCCTGGGCCTTTGCCAGGCTCGAAAACTGGGAAGTGACAACAGCAGCCCCACAATCCAAACGGGATTAAAAAGCCTGCAAGGGATTGTCCGGCCCTAAGAGCTTCACACAACCCACATGTGGGATTTTGGAAGCTGCTCCACCTTCCATCGTCATCTGATCCCTGTTGTCCGCTCCCTGTGGATGTTGCGGTTGCCTTTGCTTGGGTCTGACCACACCTTTCCTCTCCGGCCCTTCCCGATTTTCTGCTGCAAGGGATGAATCCCTGGGGGTGTTGCTGCTGTGTAGTTCAGACCCAGATGTTGCCATCCCAAATTATCCAGAGGAGCACCTTCCCAGGCTTCCTGGATGGAGAATTTTGCATGAATAACTCATCCCAAAACCTCGAACCACTCTTCAATTTACTTTTCCTTCCCTGTCCTCGCCCCAGCCTTGGGACACACAGCTCTGTTTTCCCCTGGAATTGACTCATGGAATGCCTACATGCACCAAGGAGTTTGGAATCCTTTAGGGAGAAAACCTGTTTCCCAACATGAACGGAGAGGGCTGGGATCCCTGCAGGAACTGGTGGGGTGAATCCATCCCTGACACATGGATAAGTGCCTTTTCCTGCTTCCTTGCAGTCTCTCATGTTGGGAGGCAACTGCTGGATGCCATTAGCCCAGCTGGAGACTGGATTTGACTGGATTTCAGCTTCTGTGAAGAGCTCCAAATGTGCTGGAAGCGTTGGGAAGGGGTTTTTCCATGGATTTTGGGCCTTGCTCGGTGCCTGTGCCCATCACATCCTCAGGGTTCCTGACCCGGAGCCACACCCCAGGTCATTGCAGTGCTGGGATGTGCTCCAGGCTCCTGAGCAGCTCAGAGGGATTTTGGGATGGGAATCATGGCTCCGTGGTAAATGTTCATCCCAGATTTTTCCTCTTGAAATCCATGGGATGAGGTGAAGCAGATCCTTTGAGTCAGGCAGGGACTGTGAGTGCTCCCAGTGGAGAGTTCGGATGTGCTTGTGGAAGAGCCTGGCTGAGTTCAACAGCCACAAAGTCATGGAGTAGAAGGAATAACTTTGGGAGAGAGACTTCCCTTCCCTTCCCTTCCCTTCCCTTACCTTCCCTTCCCT
>VZRJ01000413.1:263073-311036 GCA_013397565.1 Ptilonorhynchus violaceus
CCCCCCTCCCCCTTCCCTGTTTTTTAAAGTGGGTCCCATAGGGAGAAGCAGAGAGTTCTCAAAGGATGAAACAACTGGAGTGATGGGAAGGGGAGGAGGGAAAAGGGGAGGAAAGGAGGGAACAGCAGAGCTCATTTCTACACGGGACTCTGCTTCAGCTGGGAGGAGGAGGAAGGATTGAGCCGAGAGGGGCTTTTCCCTCCCCTCGGATTCCCAGGATTCCCACTCACAAACTGGGAAGGGGGGGACACCAAGGTAGGATCCAGCAAGAGATTTGATTCCACGGCGATGGGATGTTTTCCTGATTCCCAGTGAGCTGGGAGCAGGGATGGTGGGAGATGGAAGAAGAGCAGAGGGATCAAATCCTTCTCTAAGCTGGTTCTGTGCCCATTGGTACCAGGGAAAGAAGGTTGGATTTCTGTGCTTGGTGGAATTCCCAGGGGAATCAGGGATCAAGGCAGTCAGCAAAGTCACCTGCTCCCTCCCAGTCTTCCTGCTGTGAAACTGGGAAGACTGGGAAAATTCCAGTGAGGGCTGTCGGGCTGGGTCCCCTCTGTCCAAGCCCTGTGGGGACACAAGGTGTGGCCAGCCCAGGGTGAATCACACCTCCAAGACTTTTCCAGGATTTAATTATGCTCTGGAGAAACCCTCTGTCCCTTCGTCTTGCTCCTAAGTTTTCCAGGTGAGATTCCACCCAGGAAGACTTTTAAGTGGACCTAATATACAAGACAACGTTTAGGGAATTTTCTTCCTGAGTGTTTCTGCCTTAACCTCATCCCTGTCTGTCAGAGGTGGTGGGGAGGGAAGGATGGGACAGGCCCGGGCTAAACTGGGATCAGGATGCTGCAGTCTTGGATAATTCCAGGGGAAAAAAAAATTTTGGAAGCTCTTCAGTGTCCCGCATGTAAGAGAAACTTTGGCTTTCCGAGAAGGGAAACAGGAGGGACCCAGAGCTTGGCAAAGAATCCTGGGAAGGACAAGGAGCTTTTTTCCAAGCAGTTAATTCCAACCTTGTCCCGTTGTGCTCAGGTTGTCTCCAAAGAGAAGAGACCCCTCAGCCTCTTTGGGGTCCTGCTCATGTGGAAAAAATTCCTCTTATCAGCCATGACTTGCCGTATTCCAGGTTCTCCCCGTTTCCTCTTGTTCTCCCCCTGTGACCCTTTGAGATGAGTCTGCCTCTGTCTTCCCTACACTCTCCCATCCAGGATTAAACGAGTGACACCAAAAACTTAGGAAGCATTAGCCAAACGGTTGGGAATGGCCACATTCCCGAATCCTGAAGTCTCACCTTTTATCCCTCTGCACAACCATGGAGGAACCACCATCAACCTTCTCATCATCTCCAAGCATTGGCTGAAGGAGATCAACACCTTTACCCCCATTTTAGAGGGATTGGGAATGAAGACATGGAAAAATGAGTCATTGGAAAAAGGAGGATCCAAGGTGGGACATTCCACACCTTCAGGGACCTGCGGGTGAGCTCTGTGTCCACCACCCCTTTGTGGTCAGCTGGGATAAACCCAGGGTGGTCACCGGGGTTTATCATGGAATGGTTTGGCTTGGAAAGGACCTTGAAGATCATCCAGTTCCACCCCCTGCCGTGGCCAGGGACACCTTCCACTATCCCAGGTTGCTCCAAGCTCCGTCCAACCTGGCCTTGGACACTTCCAGGAATGGGGCAGCCACAGCTTCTCTGGGAAACCTGTGCCGGGGCCTCCCCACCCTCCCAGGGAAGAATTCCTTTTTATATCGAACATAAATTTCTCCTCTTTCAGTTGGAAGCCATTCCCCCCTTTTCTCGTCACTCCAGGCTCCTGAAAATTCTCTTTTCCCGTTTTTCTTCGCTCTCTTCAGGTACTGGGAGGCCACAATACATCATTCCAAGCCTTCTCTTTTCCAGGTTGAACAATCCCAGTTCTCCCAGCCTTTGCTCACAGCAGAGCTGCTCCATCCCTCTGATCATCCTGGTGCCTCCTCTGGACTCGCTCCAGCAGCTCCACGTCCTTCCTGTGCTGGGATCCCAGAGCTGGATGCAGCATTCCAGATGGGGTCTCACCTGAGCGGAGCAGAGAGGCAGAATTCCCTCCTTTGATCCTGGACTGAAATCCGTGTCCCCTCCCTTGGGGAGTAAAAGTGTTTGGAAAAGCAGGGGCTTCATTGCTACTCCAAAGTGACATCCAGGAAGGGAATGGCCGAGGAATTCCCTGGAATGTTCTGCTTCATCTCTCTTTGAGGAATGAGAGAATGTGGGGTCAAATGCGGGATCCACCACAGCATTCCCAGGGTGGGACATCTTCCAGAACCCCTTGCTTGTTCTGGTCTGTCCAGTCCCTCCCAAAAATCCGGCTGCTAATCCAAGGACCTGCTCCCTGTGTCCTCCATGGATCCTGAATATCACCTGCCTAAAGACCTTGGTGCCCTGGATCCAGGAGCTGCTGGAGAGCAGGGCTGGAAAAGCTCCTTCACTTTTCCCAATGGGAACAACACGAGTCGATGGCAGGTAGGGAAGATTTGTCTGAACAAGGTCCCCTTTAAGACCCCAAAATTCGCTTTCTGGGCTTGTTTTGAAGCCAAAAGGGACTTGAGCCTGCCTGGCTCAGGTGAAGATGCTACAGAAGCAACATTCATATGGTGGGTGTGAGAACCCCATGAAAAATGGGATTTGGTGCTCCTGTCTCTTTGGTGGCTCCGGGAAGGACGTGTCGTCCGCCCTAAAATGTCCCCAAGTGCTGCTTTTGCACCACCCCGAGATGTGACCTATTTTTTACTCCTTTTTTATTGCTCAGAGCAGAGACCGAACAGCTGGAACCCGATGCAGGTGCTGACCCTACAACTGACCCTACAAACTGTTCCCTCTGCCAGCAGGCATGGAGAGGGGAATAACGGGACGGATATTCCCCTTGGACAGGTGACATTCCAGCCATCACCATGGCCTCACCTGGAGCTGAGGGGATGCCCTGGAGTCTCTCCCTGGAGAAATCCCAGCCATTCCAACACCAGGGACCATCAGCTGGATCGCTTTGTGTGTTGATGTCACAGTGACACATCCCGCTGTCCCTGGAGTGGGAAAGGAGGACGCGCAATCCCTTTGGATAAACACCCAGGACATGGAGCACAGGTCGGGAGCAGCATCCGGCTGGCCAGAGGATGCTGCTCCCCCAGGAGCGAGTCACAAGGAATATCCCACCTCCCAAATTCTCCCTGTCTGGGATCCCACGGGAATCATCCTTCATCCCAACCCTCACCTTCATTTTCTCTCCCCGCTTTCAGCCTCCCCCCCTCTCCCTTTGTCTTTCCTTTCCTCTCCACCCCTCCTCACTGTGCCGCTCCTATTTTTCCCCTCTTTTCTCCCTTTTTTCCCGCTCTCTCGGGCGGGCTGGAGCTCACATGGATCTCACCCGGCTCACCCACATTCCCGGCGCTTCCCGACAGCTTCGGGCTCCGCATTTCCATAGGCAGCGGCTTAATGGGTGCTTAGCCAAGAACTTTTTATTTTTTTTCGTGTGTGTTATTTTCCCCCCGTGTGAATTACCTGGCCCCGGCAGCGTCACCGCGGAAGATTGGAAATGCTGGAAATGCTGGAAATGCTGGAAACGCTCCTGCCACGGACCTTTACACGGCACATTTTAGGATCCCCGCTGTGTTTTCTTTCCGAGGAGAAGAAAGACCTGTCAGCATTAAGCAAATCAGCCGCACGTCTCGCCGCCCTGAGCTGTGTCACACATGAATATCTGAGGGCTTTTTTTTCCCCCCCCTTCCACCTTTTCCTTTCCCTTCTCCCCCTCTCCTTTCCCGTTCCCATCCTCTTGGTTTTTTAACGAAAGAAAAGTTTAATGCGCTCACAAAGGAGGGAGAGGGAGAAATATCCATAAAACTCCAATTTAAACCCCTTTAACCCGTTCCTTTGCTTTCCCTTTCAACCTGAGAGCGAATCCTTTTTTTCCTTCCTAATGGGAAGAGGGTTTGAATTTCTTGAGCAGCTGGAGGGGGAGAGAGAAGGAGGAGGAGGAATGTGGAGGGGAAGGAAGACTTTCTGCGTGGAGGTTTCAGGGAATGGGAAAACAGGGATGAAGCAGGACAGGATTTTCCTTTCATGGTCTTGTCTTGGCTGCAAATTGAGTGTCCAGGTGGCCCCAAACAAGGGAAATGTGGGTAGATAAAACACCGAATTATTAAAAATCATGGAGGCTTTAAATCCCCTTATTGTGAGAATAAATTTAGGGCCAAAATTAGGATCTTCCATGGAAAAAGAGGATCGGAAACTGCTACAACTCAGGAGTGGGTGACACCAGAAACCCAAAAAGGTCCCTGACCAGGACACCTCGTTGGAAGTGATCCTGTTGAGTTATGGGGTCACAAGTTATGGGGTCAAGAGCTCTGAAATGATCCCATGATGCAGGAAAAGGCAGCAAAGCACAGGGATTTGTGCCAGAGGTGGAATTCCTGATGGAGATTTCCTTTATCCCTTTCACCAGACCTTCCCCACTCAATCTCCCAAATACCAGGGAAGAGCAAATCCAAATGTGAAGCTCATTCCAGCCAGGAAAGGATTGGTAATACCCAAATATCCACATGGAAATGCACACACAAAACGTCCTTGTCTGGGCTTCCATTGGAAAGAGCCAGGATCTCCAAACCCTTGTGTTTTGGGATAGGAAAAGCAGGAAAATCAGGGAAAATCAGGGAAAACCAGCCCCACTGCAAATTCCACAGCACCTCGGACCTGGATGAGGCTGAGAGCGGAAGGAGCATCCACCCAGGCCTGGAAAAGAGGAGAATCCATGTGAATCAACACCAGGGAATTTTCCCTTCCGGACCCTGGGATTGCCCATCTGAGTCATTTGTCTTCCTGGCCCGTTAATGCTTAATTGATCCACGGCTCTAATTGAGTGCAGGGGAGACACACCGTGCAGAAAGAGCCGGAGACAAAGGCAGGATCCAAGGAAATTTGGTTGTTTCCTGGATGTGCCGAGGGAAGCCGGGATGGTTTCTGGGCCTTGGGAATTTCCATCCAGTGCTGTAACAAGAGCTCTGTTCTTTTATCCCGGTCCTGTGCTGGTGACCCCAAGCCAGACCTATCCCTTATCCTGCATCAGCTCCAGTTCCTCATTCCCTCCATGGCTCCTGGTTTTCCTTCAACCCCACAAAGCTTGGATTGCTTGGTCTCTCTCAGTTTCCTGGGACAGCTCCTTTTTGGGATTCTTGGGATCCTTCCGAAGCGGTGGCCAAGAAGGCCAGTGGCACCTGGCTTGTGTCAGCCACAGGGTGACAACCGGACCAGGAAAGGGATTGTTCCTCTTTCCTGGTGCTGGTGAGGCCGCACTTCAAATCCTGGGATCAGTTTTGGGTCCCTCATGACAAAGAAGACATGGAGGGGCTGGAGCATGTCCAGGGAAGGGAACGGAGCTGGGAAAAGGTCTGGAGCACCAGGAGCAGCTGAGGGAGCTTGGGGGGCTAAGCCTGGAGGAAAGGACACTCGGGGGGACCTTCTGGATCTCCACAACTCCTGACAGGAGGGTGGAGCCAGATGGGATTTGGGCTATGTTCCCAGAGAATGAGGGACAGGACAAGAGGAAAAGGCCTCAAGTTGTGCCAGGAGAGTTTTAGGCTGGACATCAGGAGGAATTCCTTCATGGAAAGGGTTGTCCAGGCCTGGCACAGCTGCCCGGGGCAGTGTTGGAGTCCCCATTCCCGGAGGGATTTAATGTCCTTGTGGATGTGGCCTTTGGGGACAGGGGTTTGTAGTGGCCTTGGCAGCGCTGGGGGAACAGTTGGATTTTCAGGATCCTTTTTTAATGGAAATGATTCTGTGTTTTGATGACAGTTGGGAACAGCCTCTTGTCCCATGATTTAAGCAGAACTATCCCTAAGAACATTTGGGAAGCAGCTCATTGGGCTGCTCCGTGAGATCCCAGGGACCGCACGGACGATTTAACAGCGACTGTATCCCAGATCCCGATCCCATTCCCTGCCCCCTGCCTGATTCCTGACACAGCCATAACCCCGGCGCCTCAGGAAGTTTGGTGAAGTTATTTTCCAGTGGGAGAGCCCAAAACCTTCCCAAAGCCTCGCACGAAGCCGAGTGAATGAGTTGCACTTCCCGTCGCAATTCCCCGCCCGGCTGGGGCTGCCTCATGCAATCCCAGCTTCCCACTGTGCCCATCCCGACTCCTGGGGTCTTCCTGCCTCTTGGTTCTGGCTCATCCACGCTCCAGTTCATTCCGGCTGCCTCCAGCTCTCAGCACATCCATCTGCCCCCGCTGACTTCATCCCTCCGGCGCCTGGGACACGCGCCAGGGCACGGGAATAGCGCATCCCACCTTCCCCAGGGTGCACTTCTCGGAATTGCTGAGCTGAGCAGAACCGCACGGAGCTCTCAACCTTTTCCCTTCAACCCCAAATTTAGGGAAATGAAGGGGAAACGCTGGGAGAGCTGTGCCACCATCGGGTTATTCCAGAGCTGGTGCTGCCTCCCTATATCCCGGCATGCTGAGAGCTGGGATTTGTGGAGATGTTGGAATGATTTAGGAATGCAACAGGTCCCGATGGATGCCTCGATGAGCCCTGCAGCAGAACAGAATCCTCTAAACCAACAGACAAACTCATTAATTATTAATTGCATTGCACACTTCATTCATCAGCTCTTTCCCAGGGCAGCAGCTCTGGAGTGGGAAGCGGCATCCCGCCTCCCTCGAGGAAGGAGAAGAGGGGCTTGGGATAGAATTAGGACGGGACAACTGGCTGGGAGCCCTGGATTGTCACCCCAGGCAAAGAAACATCGTCCTGTGTGGTTCACATCCATCCAAGGGGATTGTCTGTGGATTCCCCATCCCTGGAAGTGTCCAAATCCAGGTTGGACAAGGCTTGGAACAGCCTGGGATAGTGGAAGGTGTCCCTGCCCATGGCAGGGAGTGGAACTGGATGATCTTTAGGGTCTCTTCTGACACAAACCATTCCATGATTCCATGATTTTATGTTGCCTCTTACTCACGTTTGGCTGCTGATGGAGGGAATCCAAACCCTGAGAGAGCAAAATCCCAGTGGAGACAAAAGTTTGGAAAACCGGTTGCCGTCTGGCTCCATTTTTCTTGGGAATAGGTGTGGCAAGAAGATCGGATTTGGGGCTGACAGACACTTAGGGAATTTCTCCATTAAACATTCCCAGTTCCTGCTCCCAAGGCCAATGGGCAAGAAACTGATGGTTCGGCGCTATCTGATCCTCTTACTCTATAAAACAGGGAAGCTGTGCCCAAAGTGCAGCTGGACACCCTGGAATTTCCCAATCGGATGGACCTGGAGTCTCTTTTATGGAAGCTAAGGCTGGATTTCCATGGTGAAGCCACCCCGATGCACCACAGATCCACAACATCCTAACAGGATGGAAACACATCTCAAACCCCACAAAAATACGTGGGGAATGAGCCAAACCACCCCGGATGCTCCGGAGAGCCTCTCCCGAGCAGAGAAGAGAAGAAAGGTGGGAGCAGGGAAGGGTGGGAGGGAGAAGGAGCGGGGTGAGCTCCGCGCTTCCGAGCGCTTCCCGGGAAGAGCTTTAATGCATCGGAAAGTGGAAGGTTTCACATCTGATTCCTGTCACGGGCAGCAGGACTAATCGGAGAGCTGCCACTTCCAGAGGGAAGGAAAGACCCCGGGAATGGACGAACCACTTTGCTCAGAGGGGCTGCTGCCCTTAAGAGGCTTTTATTGCTGAGGCTCCTGGGCTTGGCGGAGGTGCTGTCATCGGAGTGACACTAAAAGTATCCAGGGATTAGCGGTGACGGACGGACCGACCCGTCCCTGTCAAGCTCGGAGCAGTCGAAGGGGGAGGAAGGGGGAGAAAAGAGGAGGGAGAAGCAGCTTTTCCCACGAAATGGGCGATTCCCATGAAAACCAGGCAGTATCCAGCCACTAACTGGACTCAGATCCTTTCCGATTATCACCTCCAATCAGTTCACAAATCCCAAAAGGAAATTTGGAATCCACCCTCGCTGGGAACATGGAAATTGGGTGTTTTCCCTCCCTTCGGCAGGGCTGGATGAAGGATGAGCTTCCAGCTTTGAAGATGTTGCCAATCCAGCCTTTTTTTGCCAGGGTTTTGCAAGGAGAATTGAGGAAAGCCACGGCCTGGCAGTGCCATTAATGTCCCTGAGTCCCATCAGCAGAGAATCCCCTTCCCAATCTATTATCCCTGCCCGGGGCAGAGGGCTTGGAATGGGATGATCTTTAAGGTCCCTTCCAATCCACACCTTTCCATGATTCCTCATCAATCCAGCTCTGATTTTAAGGGGATGTTGCTCTTGTTCAGCTCTGGATAGAGCCAAAATTGTCTCCCTCAGTGACAGGCAGAGTTATCCTTGAGGAGAGTGGCCAATTTTTGGCTAAAATCCCATTTCTTCCCCCCACCATTCACGGAAACCTCATCCCTTGAGCTTGAAATATGAGTATCCCTCATCCCAGATAGAGGTTGTGACCCTTTCCGTGGGAAGACCCCATCTCCAGTTGCCCACATGCGGGAAAACATGGAAAAAACGGCTTTTTAATATTTCTTGTCACTGTGGTTAAATTTCTCCCGTATTCCTGCACTCCCTGCCAGGAATCCCAGCCAGAGCCTCCCCCTTGGATTCTGGATTTTGACCTTGGCCAGGGCTGACCTGGCAAAGTGCCAAATTTCCTGCCGGAATCCTTTCCCCACTTCCAGCACCTCTCGCATCCCTGCTCCCTGTTTTACCTCTCCTCCCCGCTCCTTCTCAACGGAGCATTTCCTGGCCACGGCTCCGTTATTCCGCTCCCGAGGCTGAAATTTTTCCTTTTAATTCTTCTCCTCGTGGAAAATAGATCTAATTTCTTTTCCCTTCCACCTCCCCTCCTCCTCCTCCTAAGCCCCTTCCCGGCTGCTCGCAAAGAGAGGTTTTAGAGACCAATTTCAAGGTGGATTCAGCCCTGGGAGATTGGGGAATTGAACATCAAGAAGTTGTTTGAGGCTGTGGAGTGGTCTGGGCTCCCTCCTGAGCCGGAGGAGTCCAACGAAGCCCTTGGAAGTGCAACTCCGGCTAATCAAGCTTTCGGAGAGGCAGGAGGACTCCTGGGGGGTTGGTTTTCTTCAAACGCGGCTCTCCGGGAAAAGCGAGGAGGTTCAGGGGATAGGAAAAGTGGGGAATGAGGGAACAGGATTTGGGATGTGCTGGTTCTGCTGTGGAAATCCCTGGTCAAGCTGCTTCCCATCCTTGAATCCCAGTTTTCCCAGCTGTTTAGTGATGATGGCACTGTAGAAACCAGCGGGAACCTGCTCCGGATGAGCTGGAAGAACAACGTTATTCCTTAAGGATTGGCTGGCAAAGCTGAGGGATGAGACCTCACAAACTCCCTCTCCAGAGAAATTGTGGATGCCCCATCCCTGAACCTCTGGATGTCCCACTGGATCTGCCAGTGTTGCATCTAAAAGTGGAATAATATCAGGCACAGCCGAGTGGAAACACATCCAGAGATTTATAGAGTCATGGAATGGTTTTGGTTGGAAAAGAGCTTAAAAGCCATCCAATCCATGGGCAGGGAGAACTTCCACTAGCCCAGGTTGCTCCAAGCCCTGTCCAACCCGGACTTGGACACTTCCAGGGATGGAGCATCCACACCTTCTCTGGGCAACCTGATCCAATGTTTTAAAAACATTGGATCGTAAAAAACTTCTTCCTTATAGCTAATTTAGGGATCTTATCCATATTTCTAGTGGATATGGGAGCTCTTGTTGGCTCCGTGGAGTCCACCAGAGTCCTGGGAATGGTGTGTTTTGGGAACGGCCACTTTTCCTTCTGCATGATCTGGGACAATCTCAGTTGCCTGATGGTGTCAATTGAAAACAAAGCAAAAGAACAATTTTTTCCCAAGTCTGGGAATTTAACCATGCAGTGATAAAAATCCTGGATATTTACCTAATAAATAGGATTGTGGAAGGGGGAAAATCTCTTTGGCCAGGGGAAGAAAAGGGGATGAATGAATTCCAGGTCGGGAACACTGAATTTGTCTCACTGGTGCTGAAGAACTTGCAGCAAACAGCAAAAGCAGTGAAGAAAAGAGCTGGGAATATCCCAAAATGCTTTGCTCTTCTGTCACCCTTATCTTCCACCTTTTCCTAAATTATCGCATGCACCTGGAATAGTGGGACAAACAGCTCAAGACAGTAGGGTTAATCCACGTTTTTCCATCCTCTGCCTGCTCAGTGCATGGGAAGCAGAATCCAGACCCTCGGAAAAAACCCTGATGTTTAAATGGGGTTTAGGGAAGATTAAAACATTCCCCAAATCTGGAAAAGCTGCAAAATCTGGGAAAAACATAATTTCTTCAGGAACAAGAAGTTTTCCTGGCTCCAAGGTAAATGGGAATCATGTTTGTGTCAAGATTTCATGCTGGGATAATAAATAAACCAAACCCCAACTTTCCCGTTTGCCTGCAAAACTCTAAGGACTTTTCCTTTGCTCTGTATTCCCTGGAAGCGTTCGGAGCTTGCCCAAACAGCATTTTCCTGATGCTCCATGAAAAATATTGGCTCAGCTCTTCTGGAAATCGTGAGCTCCGGGGAAGTCGAAGGCGAGGGATTCACCTTGCCCTGGGCTGCTGGAAATCGCTTTGCTCCACAGCTCGTGTCGGAAAAGAGGGAGATCAGCAGGGTGGGAGCCCAGTAAAGGTCACGGAGGATGTGGAATGACAGCGGAATTTGGGACATGTAAGTCTGGATGGGAGTCTCCCTGCTTCCCTCCCATGGTCGGAGTGCAGAATCTTTCCCGGTAACTCTGTGCCGGGGAATTTTAGGGGATGGAGAGGAGGGAAGGGAGCTGTTTATCCACAGGTGGATGAAAGGAGATGGAGAGCTCTGGAAATGGTCACGTGCTGTGCCAGTGGTGGCCGGAGATCACAGGATATTGCGGCACCCTCCTGTCATGGAATCATGGAATGGTTTGGGTTGGAAGGGACCTTAAGGATCACGAAATTCCACCCCCCTGCCATGACCAGCAACATCTTCCACTATCCCAGGTTGCTCCAAGCCCCAGCCAACCTGGCCTTGGACACTTCCAGGGATGGAGCAGCCACAGCTTCTCTGGGAATTCCATTCCTGGGCCTCCCCACCCTCTCAGGGAAGAATTCCTTCCCAATATCCCATCTAACCCTGCCCTCTGGCAGTGGGAAGCCATTCCCTGTTTTCTGGCACTCCATCTGTTGTCCAAAGTCCCTCTCCAGCTCTCTTGGAGCCCCTTTAGTCACTGGAAGGGGCTTCAAGCTCTCTCTGGAGCCTTCCCTTCTCCAGGCTGGACATTCCCAGCTCTCCCAGCCTGGCTCCAGAGCAGAGGAGCTCCAGCCCTTGGAATATCTCCATGGCTTCCTCTGGACTCACTCCAACAGGTCCATGTCTTTCTTTGGTTGTGGGGTCCAAAGCTGCTTCCAGTAAATCTTTCCTGCAAGAGACACTGGGAATATCTAGGAAGTCCCAGTTTCTGGGGTAGTCCTTTTCCTAGCAAGGGATAGGACAAGGGGGCACTGCTTCAAATTTAAGGAGAGTGGGGTCAGATGGGATATTGGGAAGAAATCCTTCCAATGAGGGTGGTGAGGCCCTGGCACAGGTTGCGCTGCTCCATCCCTGGAAGTGTCCAAGGGCAGGTTGGACAGGGCTTGGAGCAACCTGGGATAGTGGAATATGTCCCTGCCATGGCAGGGAGTTGGAACGGGATGATTTTGAAAGTCCTTTCCACCCAAACCATTCCATGATTCCATGATAAACACCATTGCAGAGCCTCCCCAGAACACCTGGTGACTCCAATTTAGGAATGCTCAGGGTTTGTGGGGAAAGAGAAGAGGAATTCAGGCAAATCCAGACCACAAACATGAGGAAAGGACAAGGAAGTTTTCCTTGGGCCCTTCCCGGGAGCCACCACGATTTGCTGATTTTCAGGATGCTCCCCATCCTGATGGCTCCTTCTGGACCGTGATGGATGAGCTTGGACTTCTGTCCGCCTTCCTGGAATTGCTTTGCCATTGGGAGCAGTGGCCAGGGGGGATCCCAGGGGATGGATAAGGATGGGAGGAGGGGGGTGGTGGCCAGGTGGATATTCCTGGTGTGGAGTTGTTGTGGATGGCGTTAATGGAGCCGGGAGATTCAGCTGCTGCCAGGGAAGCATCCAGGGATTCTTTTCACTCCGGCACTGCCAGCAGGAACATCCTGGAGGCTCCGCAGTGCATAAGTAACTACAATGGGTGATTCCTTAATAATTAACGATATGCAGTGCTTGGATTGCCTCCCAGAGCCGGAGCAGATCGGGGAGAGCAGGGAGGAAAACTTCCCGTCTTACAGGAAATCTTCCCGTGCCGAAGCTCCCCGCGCCTGCCGGGGGATTTGGCTGGAATCAATTCCCCTCCGCCTGCAGTCGGAGGAAGCTGCCATTGGGATCGTGCCATGGATTAACTAAGCGACCTTGGTGTGTTCCTTCCCTCCTTGCCATGCCTTGTTTTCCCATCCCACGGTTGGGACGCTGTCCGGAGGTATCCGAGTGTCTCATGGGAAAGGCTGGATCCAGGTGGGCAGCCTCGGGAGAAGGTGGGGGTGCTTTGATCCCAGAGACCTTTGAGATGGTGAATCTGCCTGTTTCATGGAATCATGGAATGGTTTGGGCGGGAAGGGACTTTAAAGATCATCTCATTCCAATCCCCCTGCCACGGACAGGGAAAATTCCCACTAGCCCGGGTTTCCCATTCAGCCTGGCCTGGGAGGTGTTCTGCTTTTCCTGCCTTCACAGTTTTTCCCTAAACCATTTGGAACTTGAGCCAGCCTAGGAAAAAAACAATATCCCACCCTGGAAACAGCATCCCCGGGATGGGCAGCTGGAGCTGGATATCGCACCCTGCTCCCTGTGGCCGGGACAGCTCGGACACGACACCCGGGAGCCGTGGGGATGGCGAGGAGCCCTCCGGCACAGGTTGCCGTTCCCTGACAGCTCCGCTTTATTCCCGGCGCTGATTGCGGGCGACACACGAGCGGATTTATGAACTCCGCTCTCCCGCTCTCCCGAGCCTCGGAGATAAACGGCAGAGCCCGGGGCCAGGGCTAAAAACTCCACTGACATTAAAGTGAAGGATCCGCCGGTGCTTCTGCCGCGGGGGGAGCGGATGCGCTTTTCTCCGGAGCCAGACGCGTGTCGGCTCGGCGGGAAGGGGGGGTTTGGCTCTTCCCGGGATGGATGTCACGCGCGGGGAGGGCGGGATGGGGATGCTGAGTCAGCAGCCGCCGCTCCGTTGCCTGGAAAGACGCGGAGCGGCCTTTGGAGCGTCGCGATTTGAGTCGTGGGGGCTGCGCTGGGCGTCCTTGGCCCCCTCCAGGCGCTGATCCCGATCCAGGCTAAGGGATGTGACAGGAATTTGTGTCAGGACCAGGCTTTTATTATGCAGATTGTGCATAAATCATGCTAATTGACCCTGGAGTCAGGGATGACTTCAAGGTCGATTTGGATGGGGCTTGGAGTATCCTGGTCTAGCGGGAGATGCCCATGGAAGGGGGTTGGAATGACATAAGATCCCCTCCAACCCAAACAATTCTAGGATTTGATGGTATCACAGCGGTGTCAAAGAGGTGCAAGAAGAGAACTCCACCTTAAATCCCACTTTAAATCCCTCATCCCTATATTTAATTTCCCTCTGAGTTGCATTTTAACTTCTCAGGGTGAAAATACTCATTTATTCCCGCAATGAGGATGGAGGGAGAGATCAGGGAGCTGAGGGACAGCTTACATCGGGATGAGCCAGCTGTGACCCAGCATTCCCATTCCTCCAAATCCCCTTTGCCTCCCTCTGGAGCCTTCCCATTGTTTTATCCCTGCCTTGGCTTGTGCCTGGAGCTAGCACGATTTTTGCCCAGATTTCCCGATTTGCATAAGGTTTTCCCACTGGGATTAACCCCTTGGAGAGGCAGGGACTGCCTGGAACCGTAGCCCAGAGCTGATCACCTGAATCCCTGCAAAGTTCAGGCTGTGGGGACTAAAAGGATGCAGCCATGGGACTCTGGATTTGCCGGCAGCTTTCCCAGGGCTGAGCCAAAGCCTCCTTTTTTTCCTGAATTTTATGCTTAGCTGAGGAGTCAAAGAAATTCAAATTTCCACAACACTTGATTTGACAAGAAATGTGTCAGTCTCTTTCTGCTTGGGGTGATTTGAAAGCAAAGCTTTGCTTGGACACTACAAAAATTAGGGAATCTGGCCTTAAATATTCCTGTTCCTTACCCGCAGGACTCAGGGATGAGGATTTCTGGGGAGTTTTGGTGGATCAGCATGGACAGGAGGCAGGAAAAGGCTCCGGATGACTATTGATAACCCACCCGGGGACAATGGGATATTTCCAGGGATTTCTGATGTTGCTTTCTAGGAAGAAATTCTTCCCTGGGAGGAAACGGATGAGGTTGTCCAGAGAAGCTGTGGCTGCCCCATCCCTGGAAGTGTCCAAGGCCAGGATGGATGGAGCTTGGAACAGCCTGGGATAGCGGAAGGAAGCTCGAGGGGGGTGGAACAAGATGGATTTTCAGATCTTTTTAACCCAAACCATTCTGATTCTGTGGAATTTGGGATTCAGACTCCACAGATGCCTTGGAAACGAGCAGCAAAGCCACTGGGAATTCCCTCCTTCCCATGCCTCAGTTTCCCCAGCAGCTGGAGCGGTTCCCCCTTTCCCACCCTTTCCCTTCGCTCCTTCCGCCAGGACTGGATTTTCCAAGCTCAGCACTTCTCCAAAGCCAATCCTTGGAGCTGGTAAAGTGCTGCGGGAGCGAGGATGTGCCGGATACCCGAGCCGGGTGGGAGCGGGACTTGCAGACAGCTTTTTCCATGGATGGGCTGATCCCGCAGCCGGGCCGGGGCAAGGGGGGAGCGGATCAATACCGCGGATACGGAGAGAGCTGGAATAAGCCGAGCTTTGTAACCGAAGCCTGAGCTCTCCCAGGGCTCCCCGTTATCTCCAGACACTCCCGGCTGTCTGGATCCTTTCACAATACAGAGACATTCCAACCAGGATATGAGTCAGCTCGCAGGGATCTCTCCCTGATCCGGCCCAGCACCACTTTAGGCTGTTGGCTGGCACTGCCTGGGGTGGGGTGACACCTCCTTTGGGGACAAGGACCGGGCAGGGAATCAATCCCCATCCATCCTTCCCGATTTCCCCTGCGTCCCATCCCAAAGTGGAGCCACTCAGCTCCCCAGGCATCAGTGTGCTCATCCCAATGTTATGAGAAAAACAGCCAGTGGATTTATTCCTTAATTTCTGGGCTCTGGGGGTGGTTCAGACTGTTATTCCTGGTCCACTGGGATTGTTTGCATCCATGAAGTCCATAGAACAGGAGAAGGAGCTGGGAAGAGCCTCCAGACCAACTGGTTTTGGCGGCAATAAAATCCTGTTATAAAAGCACCACAAGGAAATCTGGAAAAGGGGTGTGTTCCCAAATTATGCCCCATCCCCGTCTCCTGGTCACATTCCCCTGCTTCCCAGTGGCTCCAGTTTGGGTCCCAGCTCTAGTCCTGTCTTACCAGTCCAAGGCTGGGACCAGGAGGAGGAAATACATGGATTTTGGCCTTAATCCATGTCCTGCCTCCGACTGGGAGAAATGCAAGGCAGGATGAGAAAGCAGAGAATTCCCAGAGTTTTCTCCCTGTTGCCAATGATTTGTTCCCTGGAACCTGCATTTTTCCATCTGTATTACGGTAGTGGATGGATTTTTCCTCTATAATGTGCCCGTTATCCATGGGAAATTTCAGCATCCCACAACAAGGAATTCCTTGGTTGTGGAGTTCAACAGCCAACAGGGAGAGGCAGCTTTGCTGAGACCTGGAAAAATCCGCTCAGCTGTGAAAAAGGAAGAACTGGGAAATCCGAGCTGTTTATCCCTAAAATCATTGGGAGTGACCCACAAAGGCTCTTCCCAAACTGGGAGCTCTTATCTCTTCCCTGACAAGTTGGTGTTTGGGACCTTCCACAACATATTTGGGAATAAACGAAATCCGGCCAAGGGGATTTCTTTGGCACATCATTCCAGCCGTTTCCCCCCCTCTTCTGTCCTTGCTCCTCCTTTCTCCCCCCTTTCCCATCTCATTTCCTCGGGAGCCAAAGGAATCCGTCTGCCTGATGGATGGCTCCTGACAAGCTGAGCAGCCAAAGATCACATGTCAATAGGGCCATAATTAGGAGAATTGAGCCCTGTCAGGAACGGCCGGAAATTTATCTGGAATCAATGGCCAATAGGGTGGAAGGAATGAAGATGTGGGAGTGTTTGCTTTGGAGCTGCCATGGATTTTTACGCCCTGTCTGCACAGGGATCCTGCCGGCCGGGCCTTTCCTGCTGCCTGAAAAGGGGGAGGATTATGGAATTAGCCATGGAGATCTGCCCCGGCCTCCCAGCCCCGCTGACCCCTCCGGGGATGTGGCCGCACCCCCAAGGTGGGGACAGCAAGAGGGAAAAGTGGGATAGAGGATGGAATTTGATGTTTTGCTTTTCCTCCCAGGGAGAAAGAGCACGGTGGAGACCCCGGGCATGGGTCCTTTTTGGGGCTTGCGGTGGGAATTTGGGGACATGGAGGGAATTTTAGGAAATGTCTCCAAAACCCCCCAGTGTCCCCAGATCCCCTCTAAGTGTCCCCAAATTCCTTCCCAGTGTCTCCAAATTGCCCCTATTCTCCCCAATGACCCCAAATCCACCCCAACATCCCCAAATTCCCTCCCTGTGCCCAAATTCCCCCAATTCTCCCCAATGTCCCCAAATTCTGGCCCACGTCCCTAAATCTCCCCTGATGTCCCCAAATCCCTCCCCATGCCAAATTTCCCCCAATTCTGCCCAATGTCCCCAAATTCTGCCCCCAAGTCCCTATTTTCTCATGTCCTCAAATCCCCTCTAATGTCCCCAAACCTATCCCCAATGTCCCCAAATCCCCATGTCCCTAAATTGCACCCCAAATTCCCATGTCCTCATTTTCCCATGTCCCCTCTTTCCCATGTCCCCAAATCCCCTCCAATGTCCCCAAATCTATCCCCAATGTCCCCAAATCCCCATGTCCCTAAATTCCATCCCAAATTCCCATGTCCCCGTTTTCCCATGTCCCCAAATTCCCACTCCATGTCCCACACTTGGGACCCCGCATCGGGGTCTTGGATACACCCAGGGATGCAGGATGGGAGAGGTGGCAGCTGAGGGGGACAAGGATTTTGTCACCTCCCACCCTCGGCTGAGACTGAGCTGGGATCTCATCACTCACAACTTAAACCTGGATTGAAAGAAACCGAGGGAAATCTTTGGAATTCCAGCCTTGTGCTCTCCATTGCTCCACTCCCCATCCATGGATCTCCCCCCTGGGATGTGGCGGCCATTCCGTGCTCCCCGGACTGAGCTCATCCAGCTTTCCCATCCCATAAAATCTGCTCCTGCTCACTCGACCTGCAAAATCAAAGCTCGGGAAAATTGCCAGGAATTAGGGCTTGGAATCAGTGAAATCATCGATTCCCGGTTGGGGAATTAGGGATCAAAAATGTTTTGTTATGGAAGTGTCCTCATGCTCCCTGCACGGCCAAAATCCCAACTCTTCGTCACATCCCGGTGTATCCATCCATCCATCCCCACAGCCCTTCCCGGGATTCATTTCACTTCCGAAAACCCCACAGGCTTGTAGGGGGCGGGGAAAAAAAAAAATCAAGGAAAGGGGAAGGATCCATGGCTCCCACAGTGGCAGTGGATACCACGTAGCTCCTAATTTATTGCTTCTGTAATTGGGGTTAATTACTGGTGACCAAATTTATCTTCTCGCCTCTCATTAATCCCAAACACAAAAGAAGCCTGTTTGCAATCAATTGCTGTTTAATTACAGCACAATAGCCGCCTCCCAAGATCGAAATCCTGCCTGGCTCCGGATCTGGAGGAGGATGGGAGTGGAGAAATCGAGGATGAGGATGGCATCGGCGTTGCGTATTCCAGCGACCTGTGAAATCCATGGAGAGCAGTGGGAAGTCGCCTTGTCCGGGTTGAAGGAGCAGGGAGCGGCTTTAAAATGGAGAGAAACAAGAGGAAACAACCTCGGGTTTCACCAGTGAAGATTTAGGTGGGATATTAGGGAAAAATATCATGGAAAGGGTTGTCGAGCCCTGGAAAAGGCTGCCTGAAGAAGTGGTGGGGTCACCATTCCTGGAGGAATTTCAGAGCCATGGAGATGTGGCATTCAGGGATGTGGGTTCGTGGTGGAATTGGCAGTGCTGGATTAATTGGACTCCATGATCTTTAAGGTCTTTTCCAACCTAAACGATTCCATGATTCTGGGATTTCCACATGAAACTTTTCAGGGAATATTTGGTCCAGTCTCAACCTGAAGACAGTGGGAATGGAAATTCCTTCGGCCAGGAGAACCAGGAAACAAGGAGCCAGCACTTCCCGGGGCTTTGTTGTTCAGGCTGAAGGTGTTGGAAGTGACCATGAGATTCCCCAAAGGACAGGAAAAGTGAGGAAGAAAGGGGAAAAAAATGGGAACTGTGGGAAAGCTCTTATTTCTGGAAGCAAATTCCAGTTTCCCATCCTGGATCTGAGCCCTTCCTGGGGTCAGAACTCACCAGCCCCAGGACCACACCTGAAATTCCCAAATTGTTATTTTTTTGGCCAGGAGAAACCTTTCCTTGGCAGTGGCACCTGTCCTTCCCCCTCATTTATCCCGATAAATGTGTGTTCTGGATTAAATTAACTCCCTCCCTTCCCATTCCTAGGGAGCCATCAATCTTCGGGATTATCGAGCCTGGTTTGGGAGTCAGTGGTGTGTTGAAAACGCTCCGCTCTTCCCTTTATCACCTTCAGATCAGCCCATCGGATGGGAATCCATCAGGGAAAAGAGTGGGAGAGGCCGTGCTGATCTATGGCTCCGTGTTCCTGGATCAATCCCGCTTTTTTCCTTCCAGTGTGGGGGTGGTGAGGATCCGGGGTTGGCCATACTCGATTCCTCTTCTCTTAAAACACCACATTCATCAACGCTTCCCGTTCCTGCAAGGATTTTGTCCTGGGATGTGCTGGAGATGCTCTGGATGGGATAAAATATCCGCTGAGTTGGAAACAAGGCGGAAGCTGAATTCCTCTTGGGAACTCAACTCCCGACTGGAGCCACTTGCTGGAATTTATGGGATTTTAGTGGATTTAGGGATTATGAGCAGCCAAAATTGGGATTGTGCTCGAAATTCATCCTATCCCAAAATCCAGCTGCTCCCAGGATGGTGCTGAGGTGGTTCATCCACCTGGAGCCAGGAGTCAGGACCAGGAGTTGGGTTTGGAGCCGTTTTCCCACCTGGGCATCCCCAATCCCCCTCTTCCCACGCCCTGTGTGGATCCAGAGGGAAGAGCACCACCTACTGAGTCTCCCTCACCTCTTCCTTCCCTCTTTTTTTTTTCCAATCTATTTTATTCCAATTTGTGTTCTCGGATAGCCTTTGCTTCTCCCTGGGAAAGGCAGGAGCACGTTTAACTCCAAGGAACCCTCCTGACCTCTCTTGACGTTTTTGCTTGCTCCGATTTTCTTGTGTTAATGAGAATTCCTTGGAATCTTTCTGCTTCCTGCCTTTGGGAATTACCAGCTCCTCCTGCCTGATGCCTCCCGAGATCCAGACGGGTTTTCTCTTGGAGTGAGTGTGGGAAATGAAATAAATCAGAGAAGTTTTGGCTCAAAATCTGAATTTAAGGTGAATATTGGAGAGTTTGCTGGAGCATAAACAGATGCAGGAATAAATTCCTATAGATGGATTTGTCCATATGTAGGAGGATGTGCCTGGATGTGTTTTGGCCAAGGATTTTGGGAATTACCTGAAGATTTTCACATCTGGGTTCAGTTCCCACCCTGGCACAACCCTTTTAATATTTTAATACAAACGCTGAAAAAATCCTGGAAAACAGATCAGGAAAAACCCAGAGAAATCTCCTCTGGTGTTTCCTGAATATTTTTAACTGGGAGATGATCCAACGTTTTTAAGGATAAGACCTCAGCCATGTTGTCCCAAAGCCTTTCATTTGCATCCAATGTAAAATTAGACTCATTAAATGTCCTTTTGTTATTTCTCCCTGTTTGCTTGGATCATTTGAGCCATAAAAGTGTTTGTGTTTTTCCCAAGGGAATTGGGTTGGGAATCAACACGGGATATTTTATAAGGATTTACAAACCGCTGAGTCCCCTCTCCTGCTTCCAAAGGTCTCCACACTGTGGATATCACAACAAGAACTTGCTGCGATGTGGGAATGAGGAGATCCATCTCCTTGTCAGTCCATGACATTCCCAATTTTCTTCTGCATATCCCATATGAAGCTGAGGGACATCAGATCTTTCCATTGAGAAAAAAAAAAACCCAAACGTGTCATCCCTGTGGATCAAATGTGGGCTGTGAGGAAGGGTTGGGAAGACAGGAGCTTGTTTATCCCAGAGAATGAAGGGAGATGGGATAACAGCCTGCAATTATGTAAAAGGGTTTTGCAAGAAGGGGAGGGACACATTTCCCTGTGGATAGGACAAGGAATAAGGAGCTTAAAAACCAGCAAAGGGGATTTAGAGGTGTGGGATAGAGAAGGGCTGGGATTAATTGCTGGGAGGAGGGGAAGGGTGGGATCTCCAGGGCTGGAGCTTTGGAGGACAAATGTGTCAAGGAAGGCTTAAAGAGAGTGGATTCATCCATGGGACAGGAGGCAGGGAAGATAAACATCCACCTGGAGGTTTATCCCAGTATTCTGGCTGGCTCAAAAGGCAACACGAGTGAATTCCGGGATTTCTGCAGTGGGATGTGGGGTTTGGTAGCTTGGGAATTTCTCCTCTGGAATGCTCCTGCTCATTCCTTGGAACGAGCCATGTAGTGCTGCATGGAGCTGCCTCTCCAAACGTTTCCCTGCCGTCACTTTTCCCAGCTCCACGGATCCCAAGGTAACCTGGGAATGTGCATTCATTGAATCATGGAATGGTTTGGGTTGGAAGGGACCTTCAAGATCATCCAATTCCAACCCCCTGCCATGGGGAGGGACAACTTCCACTATCCCAGGTTATTCCAAGCCTCATCCAATCCAGGCCTTGAACATTTCCAGGGACGGGGCATCCACAACCTCTCTGGGCATCATAGCTCAGCCTCTCTCCCATCTTTCCCATGCTTCCACCTTGGGAAGTGGACATGGTTTTTGGGTGGGAAGCACCCAGCTGAGCCGAGGTGATCCCATCACCCCACGGAAGTAAATCCGCTGACGGAGCAGAAGTCGGAAATAACCCAGCAAAAACTGGAGACAGCTCTCACTTCCAGTAATTCCCAGGGAGAGGTGTCAGCCATGATTTCCAGGAGCCACACGCAGCAGAAAGTAGGGAATTGCTGGCAGCACTAATGAAGTTACTGCCGGCCGGCGATTGGGTTAGGAGATCCTCCGGGAGCGGCCGGCGAGGTGATGGAAGGAAAGCAGAACGGGAATTAAATTGCATTTCATTTCAATTTGGCCATAAATTTGATGATTTCGTCAGATAAGGAGGAAAAGGGGGAAGGGAGGAGGGGGAAGGAGGGGAGAGGGAGGGATCCGTGGGCAGGGAGGGAGCAGGACACGAGGAATTACACGGTTCCAGTTTGTACCGTTGTAGGTCATCCATCAGAAGTGCCAAAGGTTTTATGGATGGGATGTAAATCACCTGCTCCCTGTGGATTATTCACTCCGGTAATAAGGGCTGGGAATGTGGGTTATCGAGCTGCCCTGGGATTTATGGATGCAGTGGGCGAAGACAGGAGATGGACCATGGTGTCACTTCCATGGGATGCTCCACTCGGCAGTGGTGGTTGGTGTCACCTGAATCACCTGCTGGAAGCATGGAAGTGTCACCAGGGGTGGAGACAATGTCAGGCTGCGAGTGATGCACGAGCCAGTGGGACTTCCCGGTTCTGGATGCCATCCAGAGGGACCTGGACAAGCTGGGAAGTGGGGCCGTGGGGATCTCGTGTGGTTTAAGAAGACCAAATGTTGATGCACCTCGGTCAGGGTCAGTCCCGGTGTCAGTCCAGGCTGGGATGAGCAGATGGAGAAGCCCTGGGGAGAAGGACTTGGGGTGCTGGTGGGTGAGAGGATGGACGTGAACCAGCCACGTGCTCTGGGACTCAGAAATCCAATCATATCCTGGGATCATCCCACAGGATGGGCAGCAGGAGACGGGGGATTCTGCCCCTCTGCGCCGCTCAGGTGAGATCCCAGCTGGAATGTTGCATCCCGCCCTGGGGTCCCAGCACAGGAAGGACATGGAGCGGCTGGAGCGAGTCCAGAGGAGGCACCAAGGTGATCAGAGGGATGGAGCAGCTCTGCTGTAAGGAAAGGCTGGGAGAACTGGGATTGTCCAGCCTGGAAAAGAGAAGAGAGGGCTCTGGAGTGACCTAATTGTTGCATTCCAGTACCTGAAGGAGCCGAAAAAAAGATGGAGAGAGACAATTTACAAGGGTCTGGAGTGACTGGACAAGGGGGAATGGCTTCAAACTGCCAGAGAGCAGGTTTGGATTGGATATTGGGAATGAATTCTTGGAATTCTTCCCTGTGAGGGTGGTGAGGCCCTGATACAGGTTGCCCAGAGAAGTTGGATGTATTAAATTTTCCATCCCAAACTGACATCCTTGGATATCTCACTAAGGTCCAGCCTTATTTTCCTGTGCCTTGAAAGTGTGGAGATTTTCATCCCAACTGGGTGAAGGACTTGTTTAGGGATAGGACCAGAAGCACTTTTTGTGGGATATCTGGCTATCCCATAATTTGTGGTAAGATGGTGGCATGGTGCACAACTCTTAATTCCCATAACTAAGAGCTTGCGATTCCTTGAGAAATGACGGATGGACCTCAAAGGATGGGGCTGGATGTGACCTGAGTCTGTGTCCAGCTCCAGTTCAGCATTTCCCCAGTTCGGACAAGAGGAAACGGCCTCAAGCTGTTCCAATGGAGGTTCAAGTTGGACATGAGGAGGAATTTCTCCATGGAAAGGGTTGTTAAGCATTGGAAGGGGCTGCCCAGGGAAGTGGTGGAGTCCCCATCCCTGGAGGTGTCCAAGGAACCACTGGATGTGGCACTCAATGCTCTGGGCTGGTTGACAAATTTGGGATCGGTCACAGGTTGGACTCGATGCTCTTGGATGTCTTTTCCAACCTCACAGATTCTGGGATTCTGGGGTTCTGGGATTCTGGGATTCTGGGATTCTGGGATTCTGGGATTCTGTGGTTCTGCGTTGGTGCTGAAAATCTCTGGGACAGCCCCAAGCCCTGGATCTGCACGAGTAAAGCGACAGAGCCGTGCTCTGAACGAGACCCCTTGGATCTGTGGTGGGATCAGGAATCTCACGGGACACACCCCCACATTCCCACATTCCCGCTGCTCCCGGCTGCCCCGCGGACGAGACATGGATGAGCCGTGCTGAGCCTGGGAGCTGTTTTGTGCTGGTCCAGCAATGCCAAATGTGACAGGAGCTTGGCCTGGCCTCGAGGCCAAAGCTTTTAAACTCGTGTGAGAGAGAGGCCAAAGATATTCCCCATCAATCTTCACCCCGGAGCTCCAGCCGCGGCGGGAATGGGAAGGGATTGGATTCCTGAGGGAGTTTGGCAGTTTTGTGAGGATAATTAACGCACGAGTCATTGCCAGGAATTCACATCAGAGAGATTTTGACCCGTATTTGGAATATTCCTCTGGAGACGGCGGATGGGAATCTGTTTTAAAAGGAATCTTCCATGGAACTTCAACACGTTCCAAGGGAGAGCTTACAAGTGTTCCCAAAATAACGACTGGGAGGTACAAGGGGTGGAAAAAAAAAAAAGGCAGGAATCTATTTCACACGCACAATAATTTACTTTTAGATGTGCAGTAAAGATTTTATATGCACAATAATTTACTTTTACACGTGCAATGATGTTTTTACACGCGGAATCATTCATTTTTATGGATCAAAGCTGACCAATTAAAAGCCCGGCGTGTTAAACATCCCTCCCACCGATCCTGAAGGATTTGTTTTGGTGTAAAACTTCGCCCAGGCCTAACATCAACACTTTCCTGTGAGATTATTGTTGATTTTCCAGCTGGCTCCGGCTGACTCCATGTACTTTTCCAGTTCTCACCTCCGGGAAGTAAGAGCAGATCCATGGGAGGTTGGGAAGGGATGCGAGGGCCACATCCCCTGGATTGTCACCTGCTTTTCCATGTGACCCATCCTGGTCAGCTGCCTGAAGCTGTGGGAGGAATATCAGCCCCAGCAGGATATTGAAAAAACATTTATGGGATCATGGAATCATGGAATGGTTTGAATTGGCAGGGATTCCAAGATTGTCTAATCCAACCCCTGCCATGGGCAGAGACACCTTCCACTATCCCAAGTTGCTCCAAGCCCCTTCCAACCTGGCCTTGAATAATTCCAGGGATGGGGCAGTCACAGTTTCTCTTGGAATTCCATTCCAGGGCCTCCCCACCCACCCAGGGAAGAATTTCTTCCCAATATCCCATCTAAATCAACTCTTTCAGTTTGAAGCCACATTGGTGGGATTTTCCATCAGAGGAGCTGAGCAATTCCAAGAACAATTTAAAGACTCCAAAGGGTCCTTACAGCTCAGAGGAAAAGAGATGAGCCTGTGAAAAATTCCAGGTATTGAGGGAATAATGGAGAAACTGTCCAGAGACCTCAGATCTGCTTCCATCTATTTTTCCATGAGTATCTTCCCTTGGCCCTCCAGATGAGGTTGGAGCGTCCATCCCTCAGGTGAATATTTTGATCAGACAGCACAAATTTAGGGATCTGTGTTCCCTAGCTTTTCCCTGCATATTTAATTCCATATTTCAATGGAAAACACTTTGGTGTCCTGGATCCAGGATGTTGAATAGAAAGGGAAATGTGTCCTTGTTTTCTCTGAGGCTTCATCCCCATGGAAAACCCTTTGTTGCAGCAAACTGGCAACTTCCCTGTCCATAGATAATTCCAGGATGATCTGAAGGAATAAAAGGACTGAAGAAATAAAGGAATGCTTCCCAATATTCTGGAATCTCCTGGATTAAACGGCCCAGCTCAGGCCAGAGGGTCACCTCCAAGCAGGGCTGTCCTGGTCACGCCGAGTCTTTGCCAGTGGCGACTCAGTTACTTTGAGTGGGAATCTCAAATTACTGCAAACCCGGCGGATTCCAGAGAAGAAGAGGTGGAAGGGACTGGAAATAGAAATAACAGTTCCCAGGCCAGGAAAAAAGGAGGTTCACGGGATCCTTTTCTTTGGATGATCTGGGCGAGGAGGGAAGGAAAAGAGGAAGGTGGATGGTCAAGTGTAACAAAACAGCCCAAACCGAAGCCCTTTCCCTTGGAGAAATCCCAATCCTGAAAAATAAACTGGTTTTGAGTTCATAAATATTTAGTGGGAAGCCTGATGCAGCAGGAAGTGGAAAAATTTCTTTTCATCCAAAATGTCTATTTTTGCAGGGAAAAAAATATCCTTCCAGGGAAAGTTTTTCTGGAGGATCCTGTTCCAGCAGCTTTAACCACTGGAGTGCTCCAGGCTCTGGTTACGGGGTATTCTGAGCATGGAAATGGGGGAAAATGGGTGAAAGTGTCAAAACAAAATTATCTGTTTGCAAATCCATGGGCAAATTGAATGGAAAAATGATCTGGAATAGTTATGGATCAACGTCCTGATAGAGGGGGTGGGAATTCTGCTGGTTGGTGGAGTTTGGACCTTGCCAACACTTCCCACACAAAGGGGCTGAGCAGCACCTTAAGGATTTGCAAACCATCCTAAAAATCATGGAATTCCAAACCCCTGCCATGGACAGGGACACCTTCCACGATCCCAGGTTGCTCCAAGCCCTGTCCAGCCTGGCCTGGAACACTTCCAGGGATGGGGCAGCCACAGCTTCTCGGGGAATTCCATTCCAGGGCCTCACCACCCTCACATTTAACCCAGAGCAGCTCCTTGATTATTTTTCAAGGGTCATGGAAAACTAAAATCTCCTGAAGGACAACGGTAAAAAAAAAAAGAGAGGGAATGGGAAAATGTGAATGATGAGAGGGGATGGTTGAAAAAAACAACCAAAGTGCCCCCAAAATGGTAATTTTCCCCCCAAAAGAATGCCACTGGTTTGAAAAACTGGCTTGGAGGCAAAGGGACAGTGACAGGGGACACATCAAACAGGGGAAAAAAAAGGAATAAAGGACATCGGATTTGCACAAAAATGGAGAAAATCAGTGAGATGAGCAAAAAGCCGGGAGAGGCTCTGGCCGGTAGAGCTGAGGCCAGCAAAGAGTTGAAATACTTTGGGAACAGAAGGAGCTATAATAACCCCGGTATCGATTCCTCCTTGGAAGGGAAATGTGCAAAGCAGGCATTTTCCGGCGATATTTGTTTTGTATTTGGAGGGAAAAGCAGATTTGTTTCTGATTAAAGGCAAGGGATGGTTTAAAGGCCGGCATTAAGCGTGGAACATTCCAAATAGTCCCTCTTAAAGACACGCGTCGGAAACAGGGATTAACTCTATCCAAGTGTTTCGTGGGATGCGGCCAAGGAGACACACGGTTTGTTTCCGAGATCCCAAGGATGTGAAATCCAGGGGGCAAGAGGAAAACTGATGTCACGTCAGGATGTTAAGGAATGGGAATGACTCGGTTAATTATTGCCCGCCATTGATTCCAGGCAAAACGAGGGAACACCTCCCCAGGACTCGATTAATAAGGAATTACGGGAACATGATGCTAATCAGCAGGGGGTTATGGGAAATCGGTCTTGTCAAATTAAGCGGCTTTTATAAACGCAATTAGAAGAGGGAGGATAATTAACGAACTCGCAGAGGGTTGTGGTTGGGTCTCTGGGGGAGAGGTTGAAATCCAGAAGTTTTTGTTGCAAAAATGGCATTGGGGGCAGTGGGAAGAACGACGGGAGTTGTGGTCGTTCCTGGAATCCCGACACTTCAACCACAACGTTCATAGCGATATCCAAGGAATATCCATGCGGGTTGTGATATCCAGACCCTTGGAAAAGTTGATCTCAGTTGATCGCTCCATGTCTGGAACTGGTGAGGTCACACTTGGAATCCTGGGATCAGTTTTGGGCTCCTCATGACAAGAAAGATATTGAAGGGTTGGAGTGTGTCCAGGGAAGGGAATGGATTGGGAAGGGGCTGGAGCACCAGGAGAAGCTGAGGGATCTGGAGGGGGCTCAACCTGGAGAAAAGGAGGCTCAGGGGGACCTTCTGGCTCTCCACAATTCCCTGACAGGAGGGAGCAGCCAGGCTGGGATTGGGCTCTGCTCTCAGGGAACAAGTGATAAGAGATGGGAAAATGGTCTCAAGTTGCACCAGGAGAGGTTTAGGTTGGATATCGGGAATAAATTCTTCATGGAAAGGCTGTCCAAACCCGGCACAGCTGCCCAGGGCAATGTTGGAGTCCCCATCCCTGGATTTATTTCACATCCCTGTGGATGTGGCACTTTGGGATGAGGTTTAGTGGTGAGGAATGGTTGGACTTGATCTTAGAGGTGTTTTCCAACCGAAATGATTCCAGGATTCCGTGTGCTGTTTGGAGAGTTTTTGTTGGGAACGGTCACATTTCAAAAGCTTTTGGATGTTAAACTGAAGTTGTACCACACATAGGAAATCCCAGGATGAGAAAATCCATGATCAGCCTTGGAAAAGTGCCACTGCAGAGACAACGTTTGACCAGTGGTCCCGGGGAATTGTTGTCCATGGTCAACACAGGGTTTTTTTTAGGATTGTTCACCCAGAAAATGACAATTTTAATGTGGTTTTTTTTTTTTTTTTTGACTAATAAAGGGAGTAGAGGGCAGATCTGGAGCTCCTCTGCCCTGGAGACAGTCTGGGAGAGCTGGGAATGTCCAGCCTGGAGAAGGGAAGGCTGCAGGGAGAACTTAGAGCCCCTTCCAGCGCCTAAAGGGGCTTCAGGAGAGCTGGAGAGGGACTTGGGACAATGGCCTGGAGTGACAGGGCACAGGGAATGGCTTCCCACTGCCAGAGGACAGGGCTAGATGGGATATTGGGAAGGAATTCTTCCCTGGGAGGGTGGTGAGGCCCTGGCACAGGTCTCCCAGAGAAGCTGTGGCTGCCCCATCCCTGGAAGTCCCAAGGCCAGGTTGGACGGGGCTTGGAGCAACCTGGGATAGTGGGAGGTGTCCCTGCCCATGGCACAGGGTGAGACTGGAGGATTTTTAAGGTCCCTTCCAACCCATTCCATAATTCCATGATTCTGTGGCTGAGCCGTTGGAGTCTCCTTTGGGCTCTGACTGAGGGGTCACCTCTGTGGTGTTGAGCAACGTCCTCTCAAACCATCCCAAATGGAAAGGCCTCCTTTCCACAGGCTGCAGGATGAACACATTCCATGAATTTTAACCTCAAACCTCTGTATTTTGGCTGTGGGGAAAAGTGGCTGCTGACTGTGCTTCCTTCTTGGAATCATGGAATGCTTTGGGTTGGAAAGGACCTTAAGGATCATCTCCTTCCAACCCCCTGCCGTGGGCAGGAACATCAGAATTCCTCTAGAGTTGGATGTGACTGCTGGACCACATCCTGTGGGATGAGCCTGACGGGGAAATCAGGAGCGTCAGGCTGTATCCCTGATTTCTGATCGACCTGCTCCATCCCCTCTCCCATTCCCATGCATCTTCCCCCGCCGCACTCCATAAAACGCCTCCTCTCGATTGAGACGCTCTCTGTTTTATTTGGGCCGAGAAATCCACTTAAACCTTTTCAATTTGTCTTGTTTGGATATGGGCATCATTGGGATCGTGTTTTATGGGCACCCGGATCATTTTCCTTCCTGTAAATCGTCCCTTTAGTTACTGAGGCTTCTGGGAAGTTGTAAATCCTCCTTCCCATCCTTTCCACGGAGTTTACGTTGTTTTACAGTTTCATTAATAGGTTCTCTCCCCGCTCGGTTGATGAAAGTTATTGACCTAATCATAACCTATTAATTATGACAGTAAATCCCACTCCTGGAAATGTTTTACCGAGCAAATGTTACTTGGAAAATCTGCGGGTTAAGCTGCAGATCCAAGAACTTTAAATCTCCACCGCCCCAGGCGCGGAGCCTCGGGAGGAGCTTGTGGAGTCCCTGTTGGCTTGGGAATGTTCTCATTCAGGGAGAACTCACTTTTCCCAAATATTGGCTCTACGCGTTTGGAGCTAACCTGGCAACCGGGGTGCATCCGGTTCTGCTCTTAGGGAATCGTGGAATGATTTAGGCAGGAAAAGATTTCCAAGGTCACCGAGTCCAACTGTTCCCTCAGCACTGCCAAAGCCACCACTAACCCACGTCCCCAAGTGCCACATCTCCGTGGCTTTTAAGTTTTCCAGGAATGGTGACAGCCACTTCCATGGGCAGCCTGTGCCAGGGCTTGATAATCCTTTCCTTGAAGGAATTTTTCCTGATATCCGATCTAAATCTCCCTTGGTGCAAACTGAGGGTATTTCCCCTTTTCCTGTTGTTTTTTATTTGGGGGGAAAACACAATTAATAAGGAATGTTCTGACTTCTTTCCAAGGCCCATCAGAGGTAGGGGAATATTCCAAATATCTGCCCAGAGATGTGGATTCCCCATCCCTGGAATTGTTCGAGGCCAAGTTGGACAGGGCTTGGAGCAACCTGGGATAATGGGGGTGGAATGAGATGATCCTTACGGTCCTGTCTGGGATTCCACGATTGTCCACAATCACATCCAGGACAAGTTTCCTATTGGGAAAACACGGCTCCAAAACTCAACATACTTACAGCCGGACCGGGATCCCCTAAAGCCGGGTGAGAAATGTTCCTCTTCCCCAAATCCCTCACTTCCAGAGGCCAGTTCTGTCCCATCACTCCTGCTGGAAGTGCTCCTTTAGGATACACTCCCCGCGGCACAGCTGCTGAGCGAGCAGCTCCCTTCTGCATCCTCCAATCCCTCGGGAAAACCTCTCTGCTTATGAGGCAGAGAGGGAAAGGTCTCCCAGGAATCCAAGTGCTTCCGTCAGCCTTTCGGAGTAGCCATCCGTGGTAGGAACAGCGAGAGGTCCCAGCTGGGCTCCGGGCTCTGGTTTAAATAAGCATTAAAAGTTCGGATACGCGAATGTGATTTATTGGAGAGGCGCACATGGATGTCCGTTTATCCAGAAACTTCCAGGATCCCACCCTTGTGTCCTGATGTGTGTCCGTGTATTCCGAGTTCATGACCTGAACGTGCGGTTGAAGGAGATAAAAATGCTCAAAGAGATTTTTCCTGTTGGATGCACCAAATTCACGGATGAGCATCCCATGGAACAGGTGGGGAAGCCGCGAGGAAAGGAGGAGATGGGAGCAAGGAATGGATTTTGCTCCAAATCTCATGGCAAGGCCGCAGCAGGACTGGAATTTTGGGTTAGATATCAGGAAGAAATTCTTCCCTGGGAGGGTGGAGAGGCCCTGGAATGGAATTCCCGGGAAAGCTGTGGCTGCCCCATTCCTGCAAGTGTCCAAGGCCAGGTTGGATGGGGCTTGGAGCAACCTGGGATAGTGGAAGGTGTCCCTGCCCATGGCAGGAAGTTGGAATTCCATGATCTATAAGGTCTCTTCCAATCCAAACCATTCCATGATTTTACGATTCCATAAAGATCAAGAAATGGGAGATAAGAAAGAGAAAATGAGGAAGGAATTCAGAGGAAAGAGGTGAGATGGGAGCAGGAAGCTCCTCTCCAAAGCTGTTTAAAAGGAAGCTGAGCATGGAAACACGGAGAAGACGGCGAGAAATTTTTTGGGTTTTTTTTGTAATTTCTAAAAAGTTTTCAAAGTTTTTGGGAGGATTCCAATAATCTGAATATTTTTGGAATGACAAACCTGCATGGACACAGCAGTTCAGCTCTTTTTGCTTCTTGCTGTGACCCCATTTCTGTACCTGCCATATAATTCTTGATATAAAAATCCACCTTTTCCACCACTTCCACAATTTTATCTCTTAATTCCCACTGAAACTTCCAAGAAAATTTCCTTTTGGCTTTTGCCTGGTGCAGGCCTTGAAATACTTGACAATTCCAATTGTCCTTTGTTTCACACACCCCGTACCAGTCTCCAAACACATTCCTGGGAATTTAAGGTCTGTTTCCATGATTGCAGTTGGAATAACTCCACTCACACACTTCTGGAATGTGATCTATCACAGCCACGTTGGGATCTGCACACAAAGCACGAGGCACTTGGATCAACCCGGAGAATCCTCTTCACTTCCAGCCGTGTTTTCCATGTGTCCAACGCAGGGAATGAGACTTTGACAGGCACATAACAAATGCCAAGAGATGTTTTGGATACAAACTTTGTGGGATATGAAGACCTCATAAGTTTTGGAAGTGCTCCATGTCCTTCAGGGGTTTTGTGGAGATGTGAAACAGAATGAGGGATATCGGATGCTCCATGGGTGGAATCCCAAGGGATAAAAATGGAAAAAATATCAGGCAATAGTAGCCTGAAGAGTGGAAACAGTGTGGATTTCTCCCTCCTGACTTCCTGTTATCCACATGGCTCATTTTTCCTTAAAAATGGTGTTTTTGAAGAAAACGGCCTCTTGGCTTGCCACGGTCCTTGCTCTCTGCAGGAAAATCCTGGATATGGGTGTGGGAATGGAAAAAAACTTTCCTGAGGTGCTTGGATAATTCCCAAGGCTCTCGGTTTCGCTGCTGTGATGACAGAGATGAGCAGTTTTATTCCTCATAAGGGATCCCAATTTTGGAATAGTGGATCAGCCATTGTGACCTGCGGGAACAGCTCACCAGGAAGGTCAGAATTCCTTGTTTTCCCTGTTCCCAGGTTCAATTCCAAACAAGGATGGGACTTGCTACCATGAGCTACTGGTCTACAGTGGGGAAAAGGGAAGCATCAGAGATCTGGACAATTCCAAGCTGGAAAAATCTGAGGTTTTGGGGAAATTACTCCGTATTTTGTAATTAGAAATTACTTTCAACTCCAAATTCCAAATCCCACCCAATATTCATTACCCTCTCACTGGTTAAAATTTAAATAAATTCAAATTAATAATTGAAATAAATGATAATAATAATAATTCATATCCTCCAACAGACAAATTTCTGTCAAGATGTTTCAGCAGATGCTGCAATTCCACTCCGAGCTTCCTCATCTTTTTTCCCTCTGGATACCAAGAGGGAAATTCCCGCAGCAAAGGCAAAGGCAGGATTTGGCTCCGGGGCAGCAAAAGTGCCACTAAATATTCCAGAATTGTCCTTTCTAGGGGTGAAGAGAGGGAAAAGTAAATCCATAGGGAAAGGATGAGGGCTTCAGGAGCAGGATTCAGGTCTGAGGAGTCCATGGATGGAAGGGAAAAGAGGAAAGGGACAAGATGGGAGTGAGGGAACAGATCCAGGGTGAGGAAATTGGGCAATAAGAGGGTGAGGAAAGCATCGATTTCTGCCCCATTTTCTGCCCCTGCCTGAGACCCACAGCTCATTGCACTTAAATCCCAAAAAAATAGCTGGGATGAAGAAAATTCCTTCTGTATCCCGACGTAACCATTTCCAGCACCTCTGACAGCTCCACACTGTTCTCCCAATCCCACGGGATGTATCCAATGAGCTCCATCCATTCCCAGAGCCCCCAGTGAGAAACAAGGAGGGAGCAATTCATCCATGTTTTTCCATCCAGCACCCAAGAGGGGCTGAGGATGAGCCTGGAGGTCACGGCTGATCCTGGTGCTGATGCCACGGAGATGCGAATTCCCATTCCCGTCCCCGTGCCGCCGTCCCTCCCCGCGAGGCTCATTCCCTTCCGGAAGCGGGACCGGCCGGCGCAGCCAAGCGCCAGAGCTGTCGAGAGATGAAATCAGAGCCGGCCCAGCTTGGGTTGCAGGGACGGCTTTCTGTTCCCATTAATAATTCAGGGATCCCCCGGGGGCGGGAAGATGACATCATATCCCACCCTTTTCCCATTGCCACCCTGCCTTTCCCTTCCCTGTTTCTCGCCGTTGAGACAGCCAAAGAGTTCGGCACCACTTTGTGTTACCCTCATCTCCCAGGAATAGAATTCCCAATCCTTGTTCACCGGGAGTTTGGTGTCCTTCAGCCATCCAGAGGAGGAAAATAAACCCTGGGAATCATTTTCTGTCTCCAGCCTTTCCCCGGGGAGTTTGATCATTTTGATTGAGTCCGTGAGAGCCGTTGGGTGTTGCCTCTTCTTGGGAAGGGTTGTAGGGAAAAAACTGGAGAAAGGTCCTAGAAAAATTCGGAGTGGAAAACAAGGCCTGAGTTCCACAGGAAATCGGCAAGGAAGGATCCTGCGGTACGGAATAGTGCTGGAATTTTTCCTGCTGGTTCCTGATGGGAATACAGGTCATGGCTGAGGTTATGGAGGCGCAGGGTGTCACTGTGAGGGTGTCACCACTGACTGAATAATTCCCTTTGAGTCCTCCTTTCCCTCAGTCCTGGATCCCAGCCATCCATGCAAGGAAACCTGAGGGAACATGACTTTTTTGGGAACATCCCCCCTGTGGCCCTTTTTCCACAAGTTCAATGAAATTCAGGACCTTTGGTGTCCAAATCCATGCTTCTGGTGGTATTGGTGGCGTTGGAGGGAGACAGGGGTTGGAATATATCTTGGAAGGATCCAGAGAAGCCAACGGATTGTGGAATCAGAGAATGGCTTGAGTTGGAAGGGACCTTAAATATCATGGAATTCCAACTCCCTCCACGGACAGGGGACCTTCCACTGGACCAGGAGTCCTTTCCAGCCTGGTCTCGGACACCTCTTTAGATCTCTAAATATTTTCCGGATACTTTTCCAGGATTGTGTGAGAAACACAGCAAGGAGGGACCAACAGCTTTCCTGGGAGAAGGCCAAAAATCTTCTTGTGTGTGACTTGTGGAACCCTTCCTCCACTTTTTGAGACACTCAGATACTCCAAGTTTACTCCTTATTTTCCTTTTTCCCTGTTTTTCCTCTCTGCAAAGTGTGTTTTTCACATGGTGTCATTCCTGGGGGGCTTTGGGATCAACTTGGATCGGTTCAGTCCCACCATAACCACCCAGCAGAGCACAAAGACACCCTGTCACTCAAAAATTCCCAGCGGCTGGAATTGCCCCAGAGGTGGATCTGAAGGATGGATTTGAGCCAATCCCACCACGGGCATGGGTTGTGCTCATCCCCACATGCCCAAATCCCCCAAGGCTGGAGGGTCGTGGGGACTCGAGCTGCCCCAATGACTCCATTGGCGTCTCAAAAACATGGATGAGGAGTTCCTCTGGATTTGGAAAAGGGTTTGAACCTTCCAATAAAGACAACCTCATCCCTTCCTTCCCCAAATTAATTCCTTTGAAGCTTTATTCAGGAAAAAAGGGATTTTCAGGATCTCTCCAGTGAAGTGCCTCTACCTCTACCTCTCTTTTAGCACAGCCCAGAGAAATTCCCTGCAGCCTCCAAACCAGCTGAACATCCCTAATCTCCTCTTATCCCGTGTTATTCCTCTCCCGAGTGTCTCCCGGTTCGGAATCAGACCCCGTATAGTTCAATTTTCCCCGTTTAATTTCTCCACCTCCTCTTTTTCCTCAAGGATTTCAAGCGTTAACACAAAAGAACCTCGGGCTGATTTATCCATCTCCTCACCTTGACTTTATTTCCTGGTCACAATTCCAACTGCTAATGTTACATTCCCGGTTTAAGTGCCTGATTTATCCACCCTCACCTCGCCCATTACTTCATGGTACGGGGTTTTAAATGTTAATTTTAATAATAAAAGTTTTACGCCCCCCGGTGCTTTCTGCGCTAACAAGGGGACATTATTTCCTCGGACGAGGGTTTTAAAAGCTAATGTCCTAATGCTGCTTTAATTGTGGGATTTATTCCCGCTCAGGCAGCTCCTGGAAGCACAGAGGGATAGGAGGGAGTTGGTGGCCGGTGACAAAGTCTCGCCTGGTGTTTGGTGGGAAGAGCAGGATCCTGAATCCAAGCTGGAGATGGAAAAGCGATGGTTTTTCCTAAGGAGGTATCCAAGGCTTCAAAAAGGGATGTGATGCATTTAAAGCAAGAGTGAGCTGATGGGGGAAAACAGAATAATGGGATTATTGGATCATTTAGATTGGAAAAGACCTCTCAGATCATCGAGTCCACCCATTAACCCAGCACTGCCAAGGCCACCACTAAACCATGTCCCCAAGTGCCACATTTATGTCTTTTAAATCCTTCCAGGAATGGTGATTCCAACCCTGTCCTGAGCAGGCTGTGCCAGGGCTGGACAATTCCTTCAATGAAGGAATTTTCCCAGTATCCAACCGAAATCTCTCCTGGCACAGCTTGAGGCCGTTTCCTCTTGTCCTGTCCCTGTTCCCTGGGAGAAGAGCCCGACTCCCCTGGCTGCCCTCTCCTGTCAGGGAATTATGGAGAGGGAGAAGGTCCCCCCTGAGCCTCCTTTTCTCCAGCCTGAGCCCCCCACATCCCTCAGCTTTTCCTGGTGCTCCAGACCCTTCCCCAGCTCCATTTCTTTCCCTGGACACGCTCCAGCCCTTCAATGTCTTTCTTGTCATGAGGGTCCCAAAACTGATCCCAGAATTTGAGAGGTTGGTGAAGTCCTGACAGTGCAGATTCAACTTTTCCTGGATCTCTCTTGATCTCTCCCCGCCTCTCCAAGGGGAGCACAGCTCCAAAGACCTGGCACAGCTCCAAGGGGATGTAGTTTGGGACATGGGTGGGCGGCCCAATCCAGCTGGAGATATGGAAAACGCTTGGGAATTGGAGGGTCTTTCCCAGGTCTGTCACTGTCAGATTTATGGGATGGAGGGAGGGTCTGGTCCCATGGGACAGGATCATGGCAAAGGTCAGGCAGTGCTGGAAGGGTCTGGTCTCCCTGTGGCAGAGGTGGGATAAGTGGAACAAATATTCCTGGATATTCTGCACCACCTGAACACCAAGAAAGGAAATCTGAGGCCAAGTCCACATCCAAGGGTTTTCGAGCTGTACATCGTTATCTATCCATTGGACTCACAGCTCGGCTGCAGCGTGGGATAAAGGTTAGGATTATGTTGGATGGGATATTAGGAAAAGGCTTTTCATCCAGAGGGTGGTTGGGCAGCGGAACAGGCTCCCCAGGGAATGGTCACACCCCAAGCCCGGCACAGCTCAAGAAGCCTTTGGCTCTCCGGCACACGTTGGGATTATCGGGATTCCCTGTGCAGGGTCAGAAGTTGGACTCAGATCCTTGTGAGTCCCTCCCAGCTCAGGATATTCCACGATTCCATGAAACACGGGGATTCAAGGCACAACTAGGGCAAAGCATGGAATCGCTGGGGGATCGGGATGGGCACTGGAGGTGCCGCTTGGTGACAACGAGGCTCGTTCACCTTTCGTGGCTCGACTCAACGATTTTCCCCGGAATTGCTGCCGAGGATGATTGGATTGCTCTGACAGGAACTGGGGAGTTGCTGATGCAGGGAACAAAGGTCCTAAAGCTGCAGCGCCAGCAAAACGCCATCCTGATGTGTCAGAGGGACAGCCCCGGCGGCAAGGAGAGCTCCTGCCTCCCCATTGTCACCCGGGCTGGGGAGCAGCCTGAGGACGCCCTTCCCGTGCCTCCGGATGGAGCCCAGATTTTAATTCCATCGAGAAGAAGCCAGGCTTGGTCCGGCCTGGGAGGAGGGATGAGCTTTAACACCTGTGGTGTTTTTTGGGAATCCAGTTTTCCCTGGCACTCTCAGTGAAGGGAGGAGGTGTGGTGACTGCTGTGTCCACCGTGTCCGCTGTATCCATTGTTTTCCCACTCGTGGGATCCTGAGGACAACTCCGAGCCGCTTTGTGACCCGAGCGTGTCACAAAGACCTGACCCGGCCTCATTTTTCTGCTGCTGTGGGGACAGAAAGGCCACGAGGCCACGGAGAGGGGGGTGACAGGAGCACAGGTGTGAGGTGACACCACAAAAAAGGGGTCGTGCCCATTTCTCCGGTGCCCGAGCCCCCCACCCTGGCATCGATAAATTAATTAACGAAAATTAAGCCCGAGCACTTTGCCTCCCGGTGACCTCCGCGTGTTTGCCGCCGGCGTCGGAAAAGCAGCTTTCCTTCGGGATCCTATTTCTCGTTTTCTTTGTTTTCCCTCAGATTAAGAAATTCTCCCATTACAGAAGTCGCTTAAAGTGGAGGGGGGAAAGCGAAAATTCAATTGAGCGAAGAGCGAGGGCACTTCTTTCTTGCTGTCTGTAAAAAAAAAAAGGGAAGAGCCAAACCAGCAGAAATTAATGTTCAATTGAATAAATACCAATAACACTCCTTCTTTTTGGCTCCTCCAGCTTATGGTGCAAAGATAGTGAAAATCCAATCGAATTTTAATAACCACGCGCCCCATTCCCAAAAATACAAGCGAAAGGTGAGAGAGAGCCCCTGACTTAAAATCAATGGCAGAAAAGATAGGCGACATCATCAAAATTATATTAGCCTTAATAGTCAATCAATTAATGAAATCTCCCAGTTATTTAAAGAAAATAAAAGCCTGTGGAGGGTTTATTTTTTCACTCCTGATGAAGTTTTCCGGGCGGGATCTGAAAGCTTTTTGTCCCACCTTCTCTGCCCACCATTAGGGGCCGTTTATCGAAGTGACAGTTCCTTTATCTGGGAAAAAAGGGAGAGTGCTGAGGCCACTGGAAATGAAATGTTGGCGAGATATGAATTTTGATAGGTCGTCAATACCCTCTGTCCCTTCCAATTAAAAAAGAGCAGCGGGCACCGAGGGCAGATGGGCAACATTTCAGAGCCCATAAAATCAAACGGGGGGGATAGAGGAGAGGTCCAGCCGGGCTTCAATCTCCTCTCCCTCTTTTCCTTCTGGGATGGATTTCACCGGGGCGGTTTCTCTTAACGCTTTGCCTGCCGATCCATCTTTCCTCAGGTTGGGATGCTGAGAACCTGTTGGATGAGGGTTTTTTTGGGAGTGGGGCGTAGATGGACCTGGCTGAGGCCTCCTTGTGACACCAACATGACCGTGAGGGGACAATCAAGGTGGTTGGCAACCTGGACTCGTCTGAGTCCAAAGCTCTTTGCCAGGAGCTGCTTTGGAATAGTGGGATTGTTTGGGTTGGAAAAACCCTCCAAGGTTGTGGAGTCCAACCCTTCCACCGGCACTGCCAAGGTCACCGCCAAGTCGTGTCCCCAAGTGTCACATCCACACGTCTTTTAAATATCTCCAGGGATCGTGGCTCCAACACTGCCCTGTTGGCAGTTCTGGTGTTAATAACCTTTTCTGGGAAGGAATTTTTCCTGATATCCAACTAAACCTTCCCTGGCACAACTTGAGGCCGTTTCCTCATCCTGTCCCTTGTTCCCTGGGAGCAGAGCCCGACCCCACCCGGCTGTCCCCTCCTGTCAGGGAATTGTGGAGAGCCAGAAGGTCCCCCCTGAGCCTCCTTTTCTCCAGCCTGAGCCCCCCCAGCTCCCTCAGCTGCAGCCCCTTCCCAATCCATTCCCTTCCCTGGACACGCTCCAACCCCTCAATGTCTTTCTTATTGTGAGGGACCCAAAACTGACCCCAGGATTGGAGGAGCCCCAGCAGTGCCAGCACAGGGGGACAATCCCTGCCCTGGTCCTGTGGCCAGGTGCCCTTGGCCTTTTTGGCCACCTGGGCACACCTGGGCTTATGTTCAGCTGCTCTCAACCGGCATTCCCAGGTGCTTTCCCGATGGGAACATTTCCAGCCACTCATTCCCAAGCCTGGAGCACTGCAGGGGTTGTTGTGATCCAAGGGCAGGACTTGGCCCTTGGCTTTGTTGTTCCTCCTATCACTGACCTTGACCCATCGATCCAGCCTGTCCTGATCCCTCTGCGGAGCCTTCCTGATCTCCAGCAGATCAGCATTCCCACCCAACGTGGTGTCATCTGCCAACTTCCAAGGATTTGCCCTTGGATTTCCTCTCTCTGTGCACTGCACCACTTTGGATCCTTCCGCCCACACCGGGAAGCACTTCCTGCTTTACACTTCCCGAGCCTCACATCCAAGGGCTGACTCCAAGGTGGAGGCTGCTTCATCCTCCTCCGATGATTCCCAAATTATTTAACCCTCTGTTTTCCTGTTTTTCAATCCGTTGGGGTCATCCAGCGATGGGTCAAACAAACGGCCGGAGGTTGTGTGACCGTGCCGGATTCCACCTTGTCCATCCCGGCCCTCTGGATCCACCCTCTCCTTGGGCTGCTCCTCACCCCCTCCTCCCCCAGGAGAAATCCAATCCGGCCTCCTCAGTGTCACCTGAAAGCTGGGATCTGCTTTCAGCCCCATCCCTGTTCCCGACGGCGGCGCGGACTAAGTGGCTCCGTCGCCCTGCGGAAAACCTCAGCAGGATTCCTGGCTCCAAAGGGAGCTGCACCTGGATAACCATGGAGCACGGTTAACTCTTTGGGGTCCTCCCTACCAGGTCCTGTTCCCGGGGAAAATTTTGGCAGGGGGACGTGGTGGATTAGTTGGAAGAACGATGGAAAGCGGTGGGGAAATATCCCATGGATCAGAACATTCCAGCCTGAGAAAGGAGAGGGAAGGAGACCCCAAAACCAAAGATGGAAGCCCGAGAGGGTTTCATGGAGCGAGAACAAGAAGAAAATTCAATTTAACTCTGGCAGAAGACATTCCAGGCAGGAAGGTGAAGGAATTGTGCCTTGTCCGGCTGGAGAGGATGATGACTTTGTCCCCAGCTGTCTGAAGAAAGATCCCATGGAGTTTTGAAATCCCTCATTTATGGATTCCTGAGGAATTCTTCTTTTCTTGGACTCAAACAAGCATTGCATGACTTCATCCAAGGACTCCAATTAACCCAAATCCCAAAGCAGGATTAGAATCCATCTCTGGGCAGATGGAGCAGGAGCCCGAGGCAGGATCCACTAGAAAAGGGAATGGAAATTGAATGGATGAGTCCTTAGGAAGTCACAAATGAGCTCCCCTGGATGTCTGCGAGGAGTGAAGTGTCTCTGCCACCCCATCCATGCCATTCCCGGGGTCACGGAGGTCCACAGGAATTTCAGATCCAAACTCCTCGCCCCAAGGAGCAAACCAGGAGGTCTCTGTACGGGTCTGGGGTGTCTCTGCTCGGGAGATCATGGAATACAATCATGAAATGGAATCATTTAGGTTGGAAGAGACCTCCAAGCTCATCGAGTTCAACCTGTGACCCGTCCCCACCTTGCCACCCAGCCCAGNACCACCTTGTCACCAGCCCAGAGCACTGAGTGCCACATCCAGGCATTCCTTGGACACCTCCAGGGATGGGGACTCCAAACCTCCCTGGGCGCATTCCAGTGCTTGACAACCCTTTCCATGGAGGAATTCTTCCTGATGTCCAACCTGAACCTCCTCTGGAGCAACTTGAGGCCGTTTCCTCTCATCCTGTCCCTGTTCCCTGGGAGCAGAGCCCGACCCCCCCTGATTGCCTCCTCCTGTCAGGGAATTGTGGAGAAGGAGAAGGTCCCCCCTGAGCCTCCTTTTCTCCAGGCTGAGCCCCTTTCCCAGCTCCCTCAGCTTCTCCTGGTGCTCCAGACCCTTTTCCCAGCTCCGTTTCTTTCCCTGGACACGCTCCAGCCCCTCAATATCTTTATTGTCATGAGGAGCCCAAAACTGATCCCAGGATTGGAGGTCCCTCGGCAGCGCCAGCACAGGGGGGCGATCCCTTCTCTGGTCCCCCTGGCTGTGCTATTTTTGGTGCAAAAACGACGGAAAGACGACACGATTATCCCAGGGAGTTTATTTCAGAGATATGGAATTCAATCTCCATATCCACCCAATCCTGGGGAAAGAGTAACGAGCTGTCACTCACATCCTGTCAGGGACAATCTGGAGAAGCTGTCGAGATCCACTGAAGGCTCCTCACTGTCACTCCAGGTGCTCGGAGTGGCTTTGCAGTGGCTCCTCACCTTGGTGCTCCAAATTCCACCAAGATCCTCCTTCAGCATCCAAATGAATGTTTTTGGTGTTCATTCCAACCTCCAAAATACAGTGGATGGGAATTCCAGGGGTGGGTGGATCCAGAGCAACTGGGTTTAGTGGGAATTTTCATGATGGTTCCAGTTTGAGGGACAAAACGAGGTGGTGGCTCCCGAGAGGGTGACAGCAGGAATGGACATCCAGGACTGCTCATCTTATGTGTCCAGTATCCCAAAAAATCCCATCAGCTAAACCGGTCTTTCTGGCTTCCAGCAGCTGGATTTCCAGCTGGATAACAGGGTGAATCCAGGATGCAGAGCACAGGTGGAAGCTGTGCTAGGATTCATCCTAAAACAGGGATGGGACAAGAAAATGGGGGTGGGACCTGGTTTAGGAGCTTCAAGAATTCCCATGTCCCAGGGATTAGTAATAACTGAGGATCCCAGATGGAATCTGGAAGGGGAGAAACAATCCCAAAGCACCAAGGAAGTGCAGACTCAGCACAGCAGGTGGGTTTTTCCATGGAGGATTGAGGAGCGCCTCCTGTTTTGCTCATGGAATTATATTGTGGATATTCCCAGATATTTTTAGCCGGAGTGATGCAGGTGTGGGGATAAGAAAGCTCAGCCTGAGCTGAGCTCATCCTGCAGCCCTTCCCAACCCAAATACTCCAAGGATAGGAGGGAAAACAGCTCTGCAAAGATGTGCCTTGGCTTGGGGCCTGGAAATGAGGAAGGGAATTAACTGGGATGCGCCGGAGGCGGGGGCTGGCACACGGAATTTTGTTAAGTAGTTAATGGACACAGAATTTGGTCAGCTCCGTGGCACCGGCTCCTGCTCACTCAGGGATTTTAACAACCCTTTGGGATGCGGCCTTGGATAGGAGCGCTCTGAAAGGAGAAACCCTCTGGATGAGCACCGGGATGGCTTCAGCCGGGAAAACCCGGCTGCTGCAGGGAGCAGAGGCCCCACATCGGGAATTCTCTTGCTCGTGGCAGCATCCTTTGCTCCACAAACTTCCCACTCCTGCAGCATCCTTGGCTGGCATCCCTTTTTTCCTTAGTCTGGGAAAGCTAACGAGGTCACAGCCCTTGGTTGGGAGCTGATAACAAGCGCGAAATTCCTTGGGTCCCGACTCAGCAGAGCTCGGTGTCACCAGCTGAGTGACACAGTTCAAAGCAAATCCCGTCTGCGGCCAAGATTTTTAAGGATTCCCCCATCCTGCTTTGCCCTCCCTCCTTATCTCGTTCTTCCCCGACATTCCCAGCGTGGAGCAGCCGGGGAATAACAAGTGAACATTCCCGGTTTGGTCTCCCAGGCTCTGCTGGAGGCTAAGTGAGGTTAATAACCCGACATGCTGGGAAGTATTGAGGGAAGAGACCTGGGAAAAAGCTCCGTGCCTGATCTGATGGTGATAAACGATTGGAGCCGGAATATCTGATCCCTCCTCTCTGGTGGTCCCTGCAGGAACAGCTTCCAGGCGAGCGTGTCGGAAAAACGGCCAAGATTATCCCTGATATCTTGAAGATTAGTTGGATAAACACAGCCTGGAATATGCAGGTCCTGTGGCTGCTGGGAAAACCCTCCGGCTTCGTTGGCTGAGTTTATCCAATTTGCATCCATCGGCATTCCCGAGGCTGATCCGTGGTGTTGGGATGTGTTTGTAAACACAGCGGGAATGCACTTCAGGCACGTCCTCAGGACTCCTTTTGGGGTTAAGAAATGTTGTTGGGGGACGGAAATGGGAAGTCTTTGGCAAAATGATTCCCAGAAAAGTCTGAGGGAGATTGGGAATGACACGGATAAATGTGCGAATCCTAGAATCAAAAAATATCCCGGATGGAAGGGACCCACAAGGATTGGCGAGTCCCACCCCAGGCCCTGCGCAGGACATCCTAAAAATCCCACCCCGTGCCTGAGAGCGTTTTCCAAACATTCCTGGAGCTCTGGCAGCCTTGGAGTTGAGACCATTCCCAGGGGTTCCTGTTCAGTGCCCAAACAGTGGGAAAAACCTTTTCCTAATATCCAAATGAAACCTCCCCTGGCACAGCTCCAGCCATTCCCTCAAAGGTGAAAACTCATCCAGGATGGTTCCTCCTGGAAGTTCTCACCTGGATAACTTCTGGATGCTTGAAAAATATTGGGATGCTTCCAAAACCCAAGGGCAGGACCGGATGAGTTTTTCCCATGAAAATTTACAACTAAAAAAATCCTTTGGATTTTTTTTTAACTGAAAATTCAATTTTTTTTTTACAAGCACAAAAAAATTCCTTGAAGCTGCAGAGGAGGGAACGGAGCAGAGAATTCCAGAGGTCCCACCCAACCTAAATCCCTCCTGGGAATGTGGGTGGGAAGTTTTGCTGTTGGAGCAGCTTTGGGAAAGAAAGGGATCCCCAGCCCTGAGTATCCAAAGTTGTTTTGTTCCCTTTTAAAATCCAAAGGATGCTGGAAAGGATCCGGCTCCAAGCCACCATTTTGTTGTGCAAGGAGAATCCAGGAAAAGCTCCATCCTTTGGCTTGGATTGCTGCTGGAAAGGGGGGAGTGCATCCACCATGGTCTGGATTCACCTGGATTTGGGATGCGATGCCCAGCACCACCCAAACCAAGATATTTTGTCCCCTCTCCATCCCCCTGATCCCAGAGGGATGTCCTTGGGAGAAGGGGACATTGCTGTGGTCATTTGGAGCTGTTCAATGATGGAGATTCCATGGATTTTTAAAAATTTCCTCAAATAATGGGATTGGGTTTTTATTATCATTTTAAAGATCCCTTTTCCTTGTTTTTTGGGGTCTCACTGCCTGACCCTCCTAGGCAGAGCAGCACTGAAATCCTGGAATGGCTGGAAAAACCCCAATCCAGTGGAACAGCGGGAAACTGGGATGACCCCACATCCATGGGATCACTGAGTGACCCCATATCCATGAGGTCCCTGAGGTCAGGGCAGTGACTCTGTTGTCATTTAACCCTTCCAGGAGATGATGAAATATCCTAAAAATCCAGGAGAAACCATGGAAAGTGGAATTTTATCCCACCCCATCCTGTCTTTAAACCCATCTTCTCCAGGACACTCAAACATCCCAAAATTATTCCAACACATTGCTGGATTTCTACCAAATCCAGGAAAAGGGGTGGGAATTACAAGGAAGGGAATGATTTTTCTGCCAAGTTTGCGGAAAAAAAAAGGGATTTGGGAATTCTCAGAGAATGAGAATCCAAGGGCCTCGGAGGGCACTCGGAGACATCCCAGGTGCAGGGAGGATCCGGTGGCCTCCAGGGAATCCAAACTGCTCCTGTGCAGGCACAAAAAATTCCACAGAAACAGACCCAAATCCACCTTTCCACAGCAGGAATTTCCACTGGAGCAGGCAGGGCTGGAGTTAATGGGAAGGAAAAAAACCCAAAAGGAGGAAAAAACTCAAAAAGAAGGAAAAAAACCAAAAAAAAGGAAAAAAACAGGAATGTTGACCCGAAATACAGGAGGTTTTAACCTTTTCTCTGCCCCTCCATCTCCTTTTATTTCTCTTCCCAGTTTTCCTCCCGTGCGATAAACAGGGATGGCTGGAAAACAAAGAGCTGCCTTTGGAATTTATTTATTTATTTATTTATTCATCCTTTTATTTATATTTTTTTTTTCCCCACCTCTGCACTCAGCTGGAGGTGGGAATGCTCCGTGGTGTTTGTGGGATGAAATCCAGGCCGAGCAGGCGGCTCAGGGAATTCAGCCGCCCTCAGCGGGAAAGAAGAGCAGGAGCGGCGGGATGGAAAGGAGCCGGCGGAGATGAGGGAAGAAAGGATTTGCGTGGAATTGCGCGCTCCGAGTGCCGCCTCCGATTCCCGCCGGGAAAAGCCAGGGCCGGTCCCTGCCACGGCGCCTCGGAGCTCTAGTGGATTCCCTGGATCCATCCTGCCTCGGGATGTGATGGTTTCTAAAAAATCCAGGATAAAAATCCAGGATAAAGTCAGGTTGTTTAATATTTTATTGCTTTTTTCCTGGAGAAATCATAAAATCATGGAATGATTTGGGTTGGAAGGGGTTTAAAGATCATCTCATTCCTGTCGGGAACTTCCCATTATCCCAGCTTGCTCCAACCTGGTCTTGAGCACTTCCAGGGATGGGGCAGCCGCAGCTTCTCTGGGAATTCCATTCCAGGGCCTCACCACCCTCCCAGGGAAGAACTTTTCCCGATATCCCGTCAAAATCTCCCTTCCTTCAGCTCAAAGCCATCAATTTCAGCTTCTCAGCTTCAAACTCAGCTCCTGGAATCCTGGGATTTTCCTTTGCTTTCCCTGCCCTTCTGCCTCTGTTTGTTGTGACCTTCCCAACCAGGAGAAAATCAATGGGATGGCAAATTTTGGGATTGCAAAGTTTTCCTGCAGTTTTCACCTAAATATCCCTTATTTAACCCTAAAATCTCTTTTTTCCTGGTGAATTGGGTGATCTCCTGTCAGAACTACCAGATCCATGCACAATTCCCTTTTCCCTGTTTATGTCTCCCTTCAGAGAGCCAAAAATTCCCTTTTCCCAGCACAGTTTCCTAAGTTTGCCCTAAATCCCTCTCAAGTACCTTTTCCCTGCCCTGGAACAAAACCTGGGAATATTTTGCAGTCAGAGAGATGCGGCTTAGACTGGAATTTTCTATGTGGAATTTTCTATGGGAAAACATCTTGTCCCAAAAAACAACAAAAAAAATTGGGATCAGGCCGATTGTAGGGATTTTTTTAGGGGTTTTTTTTGGCATTAAAAATATTGGGATGAGTTGTTCCAACTTCCTCACGGCAAAATATTTTGGAATTCCGGGGGGAAACTTCCTGCTGCTCCTGCTCTGCCTGGTTTCTCCCGGTGTTTGGGAATTAAACCTTGGATTTGATGATTTATTGGATGAGGAAGTCGAGATTCCTGCTGTCTTCCATCACAAGAGAGATGGAATATTTGGATTGGGCTGAATTTAACCAGAGTAACATCGGGACAAAATCTTTCCAGATGGATTTGGTTGGGAGGATAAATCCCGAATTCCTCCCTGTCTTTTTGACGTCAGAATTCCAATCCCATTTCCGGGTGTCAGGAATTTCAGGCGGAGGAAAATGTCATTTTCCAGCACAATGATGGGGCTGCACATTTGGACAACAGCTCCAAAAAGAATTCCAGGTTTCCATGAGGGTTTTCCTGGTCTCTCCCCTTTTTTTAGGATTTTTTTCCCATGGGCACTTAGGAAAATAATCCCATGCAAATGTGATTAATGATCATTAAATGGATTCATTGGGTAGAAATGCATTCCCTGCTCCTTGGGAATCTCAGCCGGACACTATCCCGGGATTCTCAGACACCAAAATTCCTGCCTGGAAGTAAAAGGACTTCCCATTCCAGAGGGTTTGGAGTCCTTCCGCCTGGCAAAAAGAAATGAATCCTTAAATATTCCTCCTGAAGGGATATCAGGGGTTTTCCTGCCCGATATTCTCTGTATTCCAGGAGTTTTCCAGAGGTGTGCTGGTTCTCCCTGATTGTGCCAAATGAGAATATGGGAAGCACGGTGGGAAAACAGCCCAGAACTCCATAAGAAAATAAAATCTCCCAGGATTCTGCACTTCAAAGAGCTGGAGCAGAAGGAAGGAGACGCCACAGGATGTGTCCCTCTCCCTGTGCTGTTATCCCGACGTCCTCTGGAGCCAAATCCGCTGAGGGAATGGAAAACAAGAGCCAGACCCTCCCTCAATTCCCAAAAATCGATTGGAACTGTCATTATTTCCCTTCTTGGCAGAACAAACCCGATGGATCTTCCCGGGAGGGTCATAAAGTCCCGAAATGGGGGTGGGAGAGGGATACTCCATGGATTCCATAAAATGAGCCCCAAAATCAAGGTAATATTTGGGTGTCGATCACAAAATCCTTTGGAAAACTCTGTTTCCAATGGAATGTCAGCCCCCCAGATTTTGCTTTTTTTTGGAGAGGGAAAACCTGGATTCATTCCTAAGGCAGGGATAATTTTATTATTTCAGTGCAGGGTGTGGAGAAGGTTTTTTTCCCACCTTCCTTCCTTAAAAACAGGGAAAAGAAGGAGGTTTGGAACAGATTTCCCTTTACCTGCGACGCTCAGGATTTATCCCACATTTCCATGTGATTATCATCCAGGGCATGGGGACACACGGAAAAAAAAAAAAAATCAGGATTTCTCCGCAGGAATTGTGTGTTTTTATTAAAGGTTTATTTTATCTCCCTAAATTCCCTTCCCGCTACAACAGAGAGTTTACAGGGAAGAGTTTTCCTGGCACTGAATCCTTGTTCCTACGAGCGTGCCTTTGATGGAATTGTGGAGCGAGCTCCTCCCGATTTCCAACCACTTCTCCTTCATTTATTTCCCCCCAGCCACGAAATATTCCAGGATTTCAAAGGCAAAGGGAGAGGCTGGATATCAGCACTGGACACTCACATTCCTATTTATCCCTCCTGGACCGCTGGTGGACACTCGGCTGCGCCGGGGGAAAATCGGGAACGAATCCATCCATGTCAGCACTTTCCCATCCCTATCAAAGCGATCCGGCTCAGCTCCAGCCCAACCCCCTCTCTCCCGCTCCTTTTCCCTCTGGATGTGCCCCTGGAAGGATCCGAAGGAGCCGGAATTTTAAATAATCATTTCTATTAAATCAACTTTATCGCACTCAGCGGCCCCGCAACGCTCCCACCTCCTCCATCCTCGACTTTATCCCTTTAAGATTCCAACTCCCTCCTAAGTTTTATTTCAGGCTGGAGCCCTTGGAGCTTTTTTTCCAGGTGTTTCCAGCCCCGCATTCCCTGTTGATGCTCTGATCAATCGCTCATCAAATCTTAATGAGCGCCTTAACTCAACTGTGGCATCTTAATCAGAGCCTTTGACTGCCAAGTGTCAGCCCCATCGACTTGGGGGAGCTGGGACAAATGATCCCGATCGACTGGAATGGGCTCTTCCCGGCTTGGGAAGAGCCTTTCCGCGAGCCTCATCTGCCGTCTAGTGGCTGCACGGGAAGAGGACGAACGGAGAGGGAATTTTGAGGGGGTGGAAGGGTTGGGAAAGGCTCTTTGAGAGGTTGGGGGGGTGTGGGATGTGGGGT
>VZRJ01000413.1:311055-332266 GCA_013397565.1 Ptilonorhynchus violaceus
GGGGGGGGGATGTGGGGTGGGATTCTCACCCGCTCGATCCCCCGTTAGGAGCGGATTTAGGATGAGTTTTCCATGTGTGTGGGTGTGGAGGCTCCCGCCAGAATCCATGGGTTGGCAAAGTCTGTCCATAGGTGGTCGAGGGATCCCGGGAAAAAAGGGATCTGGGGACAGGCGCTGCCTGGGATTGAGGACGCAAAGCAGGGCTGGATATATGGGAACAGGGAATTGTGGGTTCTCATCCCACCCTGCTCCGAGCCAGTCCCCACAGGCCTTGCAAACCTTGCCTGGGATTTTTTTTAGCCTGGGATTTTTTTTCCTCAATAGAATCACTTCCAAAAGCTGCTTAAAGGAACAACAAAGAAAAAGCTGACACAGACCCGAGCCGGAGAGAGGGAGCAGGTCGGGATCGCTGGAACCCTCAGGGATGTTCCTATCCCAGCTTTTATAAGCAGCCCTGTGCCCTCCACACTCCTCTCTCCAAACCTGGCTCCCCTTTTTTTTGGGAACAGGGACAACCAGGCAGCAGGTCCAGCTCATCCAGAGGTGCTGGGATCACCCCCTATAACTGGGAAGCAGCAGGAAGTGCTGGCTCCCTGCCCGACCCTCTCCCTTGGATATGGAATAAGCTGAGGGCAAAAAGGCTTTGGAGTCAGGTATTCCAAGGGCCGACAAGCAGGAGGGATGTCTGGGATTCTGGGATGTGTAATGCTTGGAAGAAGGATTTATTGTTTTTTTTTACGGCTGAGATGATCCCTGTGGGATCATGGGGAGATCACGGGGCCGTGCAGCTGCTGCTGCACTCCAGAGGGGTTTATGGGATTGGGACAGGGGGGTTTATGGGATTGGGACAGGGGGGTTTATGGGATTGGGACAGCACCGTATGGACATCCCCGTGTCCTGTCTGGAGCCAGGAGAGCCCCACAGGAGGATTATTTTTGTTTGTAAAGCTGTTCCCGACCCACTTCCCAAACATTCCCGGCTCCAAACCATCCCTTTGCCTTCCCCAGCACCCGGGAGAGGCTCAAGGAATGAGGTTGTCCATAGGAATATTCCTAAAGCATCCCTAAGAAGGTGGAGCGACTCTTTACCCATTGGTTTAAACCATCCCATGGGATTTTTCCTTGACTGAGGCTTGGGAGGATGTGGGATGGTGATGGGGGAGGAGGGAAAAGAGGGAAAACCAGGATCCATTTCGGAGGCAGACAGGGAGTTGTAAGTGATGGGAATGATGTGAACTTGGGGCCCAGCATCAGCACCAGGATCTGAGCATTCCAGAGCCTGGGAATTTTCCCTGTGGAGCATCCTTTGAGCTCAAGGATCCATTCGGACAAAGAGGGGGAGATGAAAAGAGGAAACAGCCTCAGGTTTCACTACGGGAAGGTTCAGGTTGGACATCAGGAGGAATTTCTCCATAGAAAGGGTGGTCAGGCATTGGAAGGGACCTCCCAGGGAGGTGGTGGAGTCTCCATCCCTGGAGGTGTCCAAGGAATGCCTGGAAGGGCCACTCAGTGCTCTGGGCTGGTTGACAAATTTGGGATCAGTCACGGGTTGGACTCGACGACCTTGGAGATCTTTTCCAACCTCAACGATTCTGGGATTCTGGGAAGCTCTTCCTGGCTCAACTCGATGTCTGAAGATTGAGGTGTCCAGAAAAAAGTTGGAGAAGAATACTGAGGACAGGAAAACATGGACCTCGTGGAAGGACTTCGGTCCTCCTTGGTGGCTTGATGTGGACACCCTTCTCCCGGGATGGGGTGAGAAAAGCAGGATAAAACTATGGAAACAGCAGAAGGATCCATCCCTTGGAAGAACATCCCAAGCCGAGCAGAGACGTGGCAATTCCACTGCCGTAGACCTTGTTTAAACCGGAATGGGAAGACAAAAAACCGGGAGCAAGGGAAGACGAACCCCATGTCCCCTGATAAATGGGATTATCCCACTGATAAATGGGATTATCCCATTGATAAACGAGCCCCTCGGACCCGGCTCGCCCGGAGCCGTTCCGGCAGATGGATGTCTCCCAATCCCAGCCAAAGAGCTCATTTCCTCCCGCTATAGATCCTGGAGGCTCCTGGCAGCGGAGAGGGATAAGTGCACTCAGCAGGGTCCCGGCCTGGCTGGGCTGGAGGGGAGGCACTCAGGATGGTCCCATGGGAACGCGGCGATGGATCTGGAAGGATTCCAAGTGGTCAACACGAAAAGGCTTTCCCCATGGGAATGGACCTGCGCTCCTCATCCAGCCTCATCCAGCCTCATCCAAGGAGATCTTGTTGCTTATGGGCTATGGAAGTAGGAAAGCAGGGAAGGCAAAATGGTGGGATGCTCATTCCATAAGGACCTGAGTGTCCCAGCTATCCAGACTTCCATAACTCATAGAGCCATGGAATCATTCGGGTTGGAAAAGACTCCAAGATCATCCAGTCCAAGCTGTGACCGATTCCCAAATTTGTCACCAGCCCAGAGCACCGAGTGCCACATCCAGGCATTCCTTGGACACCTCCAGGCATGGGGACTCCTCCACCTCCCTGGAAAGGCCCTTCCAATGCCTGACCACCCCTTCCATGGAGAAATTCCTCCTGATGTCCAACCTGAACCTTCCCTGGTGAAATTTGAGGCCTGTCCCTTGTTCCCTGGGAGCAGATCCCGATCCCCACCTGGATCCACCTTCCTGAAGAGTGAGAAGGTCCCCCCCAAACCTCCTTTTCTCCAGGCTGAACATTCCCAGCTCCCTCAGCTGCTCCTCGCAGGACTCGCTCTCCAGACCCTTCACCACAGAATATTTTGGATTTGAAGGAATCTTTAAAGATCCAACCCCCTGCCAAGAGCAGGGACAACTCCACTCGGCCAGGTTGCTCAGAGCCCTCTCCATCCCGACCTGGAATGTTTCCGGGATACCAGGATACTGCGACACTCTTCCCTTTTTTATAATGGATCACCTGGATTTAATTTGAACCCACTGGGTAGGGGAAAACCTGAGCTTAATCCTTCCACTGCAAGGAAAAAATTCCATTTCCTTCCCTCTGTTCAGGTGTTTTCTTTTCCCTGAAGCTGGAAAAAACCCTTGGATTGAGAAATAAATTATCAGACCGTGCTGGGTAATCCATTATTTGTGTTAGTAAATCTGTAGGGCTTTTCCCAAGTATCCATGAAGATCCCCCTCTGGATTGATGGGATATTGGATGGCTCCTCCTGTTTGCTTCCCCCACATTCTCCCTCTTCCATCCTCCTCTCCTGTTTTTATCCAGAGGGGAATCCCGGGTGGGATTTCAACAGCAGCAAAGCTTGCAAGATTCCTGCAATTCCCAAATTCACCTCCTTGGAAGGAGCCCATCCTTTCCACCAGGAGAGACTTAAGGAATTCCCACCTGCTCCCAATTCCAACCTTCAGGCTGCTGCAATTAACAGGGCAGCTTTTAATTGGCAGTTACAATTCCATCAAGCCGGAGCTGGCAGATCATTGGATCTGTCAGGAAAGCTCCGAGGCAGGGAGGATTGGTGGGATGGCAGGATTTGGGATCCAGCCGGAGCCATGGAGGAAAAAACAGGAAACAGCTGGGCTTTCTCCACCAGGGAATTGGGAGTGAGAGGATTTGCTTGTAATCCACTTGTATTCCTTATCCAGGGAGGGCTGCATCCCAAAAGTCCTTGGGATGAAAGCTCACAGCACCAGGGATGGGGGAAGCAAGGATCAAACCAGGATCTGGGAAGCAGAACGAGCTCCAGTCCTGAGAACACCTGGAAAACAGAGCCTGGAGCTGCTGACCTTTCATCCCAAGGACTTTTTTGGGATGCAGACCAGGATCGGTGAAGCGTGGATTACTTTGCCTGTTGGCCATTCCCAGCACCTGTAAGCCCTGAATTCCCAGGTTTCCCCAGGTTTGACAGGAAAACAAGGCTCTAAATGATAAAATTCCTGAAAAATTTGGGAAAATGCAGAACAGAGTAAAAGAGTCTGGAGTTTTCCACAGAGCAAAAGCTGCACAGAAATGGGGATGAGGAGGCTGGAAAGTAGCGGGACACCCATGGCCACGTGGATATTCCAGATTCCCAAAAATCCCAGCGGGAACAAAGAGCCCACAGAAAACACCAACCACAGCATTGTGGGGCTTTCCATCAATCACCGACTCTCTCCCCAACAGCATCCTGGTCCTGGAGCCTCCGGACGGAGTTTTCCTGCTTTATTTGGGATCCATTTACTGCATCAGCTCCTTGTTTTGTCTGTCTGAGCTCCCAGCCTGTCTCCATCCCGCTCCTCATCTCCCATTGACAGCCAGAAGTTCCCATCTCTGACGGACCCAGGAGCGGGATATTGCTCACGGAGCAGTTTTCCATGCAGACGGATTGATGCTTTCCCAGACTTGGATGAAAACTCCCCAGAGCTCCTCCAAAGTGGCCTCTTCGTTTTCTTTTCATCCCGTTTTTCCTTCGGTGGGATATTTTGAGGCTCCCCTGCTTATTTGGGGTCTTTACACCGTTTTATGCCGTTGCTTTGACCTTTCCCATCCGGAATTTTTTTAGGCCCAGAACCTATAATTCCCCCATTTCCTCTTTGCTCCCAGTCACTCCGTGCCGGGATTATTCCCGTGTTTAGATCCAAATAAATAACGGCACCAACGATTTTCTCCGCTGTTGGCAGCTCTGACTCCGGAGATGGATGGAATGAGAGGTATCGAGCAAGAATTCCATTTTAATCCCTCATCCAATAATTCTGGGTGTCTCTGGTGCTTCCTCACCTCTCAGACACAAAATTGTGCATTCCCAACCTTCGGATCATATCAGAATATGCAGATTTTATTGACTTCTGCTCCAGTCGGTTTGGAGATTTATTGACCCGGGAAGGGAATATTGACCTGGGATGAAACCGAGGTCAATGTGAGCATCCCACGGGAGCATAAATTCCCAAATTGACCCAGCAAACAGAAGTCAATAAAGGAATGGTTCATCCAAACATTGTCTTACCAAAATTAATTCCCAGGGACGTGGCTTCACCCGCGGTTTTGATGGAGAAATATGGGAGGCGGGATCGGGATGAATGGGAGTCGGTGGCTGATTATGGAGAGTAATGAAACTGCTGGGAATGAGGGGGGAAAAGGAATTGGATGTGAGGATAATTTAATCTCCGGTCCGTGATGGAGCAGCCTCTTGTGAGCTGGGGATGACTCTGGAATGTGCTGGGCAGGATCAGGTTTAATCCTCAGGGATGAAGTTTAGGGAAGGTGGCAGCTCATGGCATCAGTTCTTCCATGTTCTTAGGGATCCATCTCCACAAAGCTGTTGGAAGATCCTTGACTCCATCCTGTGAAGATCCTAATTTGCAATTTGGTGGGAATTCACCAGTTTTCCAGTCTTAACCAAGGTGGGAATGGGGGAAAAAATGTGTTTTAAGTCTCTTGATATCATTTGGGATACGTGGAGTGGAGGTGCTGGGATCTGCAGGATTCCATGTCCTCAGGAACACCCTTGAAATCCTTTGTTCCCAACCACAAATTCCCTACACACACAAATACATTCCATGTTTTAATCGATGGCAACATGGATTTTCCATGTGAGCACTTCCAAGCGTTTTCTGTTGAACAGAAATGACTTGCAAATATTTTTTATTTATTTATTTTTAAAATATCTGCAGTGGGAGAGTTTCAGACTTAATTTCTTCTTCTTCCTCTTCACCAGCTCACGATCCCAAACTTCTGCCTGCGAGCTGGAAAATCTGCTCGTTCCGGAGAGGACAAAACACTCCTTCCCTCTGGAATCTCATTCCAGGTGTAACCACATTTTCGAGCATTGATAAATAGATTTGGTCACAAAGGACGGATTCAAGAGCTCATTTCTCTTCGTGGTTAATGGAGAGAAAACTGGAATTTTGATGGAGTGTCTTGTCCTGTTTGAAGGATCTGGAGCACCAGGAATGGCTGAGGGAGCTGGAGGGGCTCAGCCTGGAGAAAAGGAGGCTCAGGGGGGACTTTCTGGCTCTCCACAGCTCCTGACAGGAGGGGGCAGCCAGGTGGGATCCGGATCTGCTCCCAGGGAACAGGGACAGGATGAGGAAACGGCCTCAAGCTGTGCCAGGGGAGGTTTAGTTGGATATCAGGAAAAATTCCTTCACTGAAAGGGTGCCCTGGGCAGTGATGGAGTCCCCATCCCTGCAGGGATTTAACATCCCTGTGGATGTGGCACTTTGGGATGAGGTTTAGCAGCGGCCTTGGTGGTACCGGGGTGATAACTGAACTCGATCCTCTTAATGGTCTTTCCCAACCTAAATTATTCCCTGATTTTAACAAATCATCCCTGAGATATTTCTGAACCACCGAAACCGCTCCGGTTTCCAAAACCACAGCATCATTTTTCCCAGCAGAGAAACCTGGAATTTTTCCCTCCACAAACAGATTTTAGCTCAGCCATCCACCCAAACCAACCCCAACACCTCCCAGTCCCTCCTCCCCCATTCCTGAGTTATCCCGCCGCTACCCCCGCATCCCGCTCCGCCTCATCCCCGCTCCGTACGGACATCCCCGGAGACTCTCAGCTCAAAGTGATGTCAGGTCCTCGGCCTTCCAGGTCTGCAGTGCGCAGCCAAATTGAGCTCATCCATCTTCCCTTTAAATCGCTGTCCGCCTTGAACTCCTTCCCGATGTTTAAACCACTCCGAGGATTTGAATTGCAGGGAGTATTTAAGAGGAACTTAAATTATTCAAGCCCTTAATGCTCGGGGCTTTTTTATTTATTTTTTTTTTTTTTGAGATGCATTTTGGAGCTGTCAAGCGAACAATCTTCAACGACAGATTGATGAATTCGTCGTCCCTTCCCACGTTCTCCGGGAGGAGAGAGGGATGCGGCTCCCCCCGGGAAAGCGGCTTTGCTAAGGGAGATAGGAGGTTTTTCCTCAATTCCCGGTTTTTCGGGGCGTTCACGGTCTTCTGCTGGATGTGGAGTCAGCTGAGCAGGGTCTGTCATCCATGGATTTGGGTTCAGCTTGGTGATGGAGGGAATATTGGGAAGTCGCCTGGTTTTGTAGGGATGGGGTCGGGAAGGCCGAGGTGCAGCCGGAGCCGAGCATGGCAAGGGATGCAGGGAATAATAAGGATTTTGACAGGAAAGGCAGCCGGGAAAAGGTTAAAGGAAGTGTTTCCCTTTGAAAAGCAAGACTGGAAAACTGGTAACAGGGGATGAAGGATGGAATAATCCACCTTTTTTTGCCACAGTTTTTATGGAAACCTCTCTTCCCACACCTCTCGTGGGGATGGGCAACGAGGTGGGGATGAGAGGAGCAAAGTCCTTCCCATCGGAAAAGAAGGAAAAGAACGTCAGGTCACAAACCCCTGAGGAATCTGGGTGTTCATAAGTCTGTGGGACCTGATGGGATTCATCCCAGAATCCTGAAGGAATCGGCTGATGTTGCTGCCAGGACATCCCGTGATATTGGAAGGGTCACAGCAAGGAGGTGAAATTCCTGGTGACTGGAAAAAAGGGAATGTTCATTAACCAACCCAGTGGCTTTTTAGGGTGTGACCACAAGGGACAAGGGAATGGCTCCATTTATTCCTTTATCTGGAATTCTGTGAGGCCTTTCCTGGGGTCTCCCATGGTAAACCCAAGCTCAGATCCACACAAACTCATCATATCCTACATATCCTCCTAATAACCTGGGATAATCAGCCCTTTTCCAAACGCTTCCCAGGAACTGGGAATCATGACCACACACTTCCAAACACTTCCCAGGAATCGGGACTTGTCACCACACACTTCCGAGCACTTCTCAGGAATCAGGAATCATAACCACACAGTGCATAGAATTCTAGAACGGTTTGGTTCGGAAGAGACCTAAAAGATCATGGAATTCCAATCCCTCTGCCGTGGAATCTTGTCGGAAGGGGAAGGGATTTTAAAAGTGCAGCAATCCGGGCACATTTATTACCTAAGAGCAGACCTAAAGTCTGGGATAAGCCCCCATTTTCCCTCTTTTTTTGCCGATCTCAGCTCCCGCTTCAAGGCAGAGCCGCCTCCCGCAGCCTCCTGGAAATAACGAACGATCCAAAATCCCGGAGGGATAACGCGGCTCCGACGTTAATGCACACGGAAAGTCGCGTTCCTCTCCGGAGCTTCTCCTTCCCAGACGGATCTTGTCAAGTGGCAGCGAGTTCATCTCGGAACAAAGGACCGAGGGCCGCGAGGATTGATTTCCAAGGGCAGCAGGAAAAGAGCTGAATCAGGACGGCCGCGATCCAGACGCGATGCGACATCTCCCGGAGTATCCGAAGGGTGGAAAAGCCGGCTCGGTGGGGAATGTCTTCGTGGAGATGTCCGCAGGATGCTCGTTGTCCGTTAAAGAAGGGCCGCTCGATCGTTCCCAGTGGATTTATGGAGGGATTCATGGCTTTAATAAAGTGGGAATTGCGAAGGGAAAGAGCGGGGCAATCGAATTCCCAGATAAAAGATTCACAGGAGGATTTTGTTCCTCACGGAGCTCTGGGATGAGGTTCTATGGATATGAGCAGGACAAGTAACAGACTTGGAGAAAAGTTGCCTCATATGTGGAATGTCCTGCAGTGGAATTCTTCCTTCTCCTAGTTATCCATAAATGCCAGGCTTTGTATTCCAAATTCTTGGTAAAGCAGGGAGCTGCCTCTAGGAACTTGCTGGGTCTCATTCCATTCCCTTCTTTCTGAGGTGTGGAGTTAAACTTCCTTAATTTTAGGGGCTCGGCAATCCATTAACACGGATTCATGGATTCATCCATTAATTAAATCCCTTGGTTTGAGTTCTCGTCGGACATCAGGATGTGATGGCCTCATCCTAGAGCTGATGCCTCCTTGGATCAGAGGAGCCCTGACCATATTCCAGTGATTATCCCGGGAATCCGGAAAACTCAGTTGCATGTGGGCACTTGTATTTCTTAAAATTGGGAAAGGCAAATCCAAATCATATCCAAGGAGAAGATACTTTCTCCAGCAAAAGAAATCCCTTTTTTATCTGGATCACATGACTCAAACCTCCCGTTAGTGCATCCTCCCTGTTTTCCTGCAGGATGAGGAGCTCATGCCGACCCCTGGGAGAGGGATCGGTGCCGAGGTTGTTCCTGCCATCCCCACGGATCCATGGATTGTGCTGGATCCTTCAACAGCACACAGAGGGTGTTAATTCCCCCTGGAGGTCGTATTCCCCTCCCTATTTTTCCTCCTCTATCCTTAAGCTCATCCCCAGGCTTTAAAGAGAATCCACCTGGCCCTGCTCCTCTCCAGCACCTGCTTTTCCTTGGATTACACATCCAGAGCCGAGACAGGGGTAACTTAAGACTGTTCCCTAATGGAGCCCGCGCTTTCCTTATCTCCCGGTGATAAAAGAGGGAGAGGGATGAAATGTAATTCCCAGTTTGCCGAGAGTGGGAGCAGAGCCCGGGCGGGACCGGGCTGGGGGCAGCGGGAAACGCTGACGCACGCACGAGCCAAGGGCATCCCGGTTTGGAGCCGTCTCCAGCTTTTAAAGCACCGGGAACAGACAGCAGCTCCCTCGGGCTGGGATCACAGGGAGATGAAGGCTCCTGGTATTTCAGAGCCGAGTTTTCCAAGGCTGGAGGTCTCCTAAAGGACACCCAGCTGGGATAATCCGTTGTTGTTGCAGGGAACAGCTGCGTGGAAATGCAGGAATTGTTGGCTTGGGATCTCTGTGAGGAAATCAGGAGGGTTTTTTCCCCGCTTCAGAGGAGCGGTGCTTGACTTGTCCGAGATGTCAACAAACTTTGGAAAAAAAATCCCTCAATTCTAAGACTCCAAGAATAAATGTCTGAACAAGAGCAGGGAGGCAGAAACTTGGATTTTCTGCTGTTGTCCTCCAAGGAAAGGCTGAGAGAATTGGGAATGCTCAGCCTGGAGAAGGGAAGGATTTGGAGTCACCCAACTGTGGCCGTCCGGTACCTAAAGGGGCTCCAAGAGAGCTGGAGAGGGACTTGGGATGAGGGCCTGGAGTCACAGGACAAGGGGGAATGGCTTCCCACTGCCAGAGGGCAGGGTTAGATGGGATATTGGGAAGAAATTCCTCCCTGTGAGGGTGGTGAGGCACTGGAATGGAATTCCCAGAGAAGCTGTGGCTGCCCCATCCCTGGAAATGTTTAAGTCCAGTTGGATGGAGCTTGGAGCACCCTGGGATAGTGGAAGATGTCCCTGCCCACTGCAGGAGGTTGGAATTGGATGGAGCCAGTCCCTTCCAACCCAAACCATTCCATAATTCCCTGATTTTGTGATTCTCCGATGTGTCCTCAAGGGTCTCATTTATCTTGCCCACACCTCATTTTTTGGGTGAGACGGGGGGGAGATTATCCCATGAACTCTGAATCCCACCTATTCCCACAAGAATTGTGAGGATCAGTTCATTGTCCACCCAGGAATTGCCTTCAAAAAACCCGGAGCCCTTCGGAAATCTCATCTCCAGCTCACTAAGAGCCATTAAAGACATTTAATATTGGATTGGTGCTGAGATCAAACATTAGGAAAGGCAACTTTTCCAAGCCTGGAACTGAAAAGCAAAGGAAATGCACTCACTTGGTGAGTTCCCTGCTCCCTGATCCAAGCACATGATGGGATTGATTCCATTTACATCCTCACGATGAATCCCGGGGATTTTGGACTCTGCAGATGCAGAGAGAGGCTCTGAAAATCCACGTGGAAGAGCCTTGGATTTGTTTCCAGCACTTTAGACTGGACTTTCTTCAGCGTTTTCTCAGCCACAGAGTTGGAAAGATGAATTAAAAATGGGATTAAAGTGGGAGCTGCTTTTCCCTCAAAAATCCATTGCCCAGATCTCCTTTCAGATCCATTCATTCTTACCTCAGTTTGGCTCCGAGGCTGCCAGCTGGAAGCTCCTGAACCTCGGACTTGATGGATCCTGGTGGTCTTTTACAATCTTGATGATCCTGTGATCCCTTGTCAACACTTTCCTCAGGGAATTTGAAGGGATGAATAAGTGGGAAGCTCGTGTGGCCACCATTGGATCCAGGGAGGATCCAGATTTGGGGTCAGGAGCTGTTTTTGGAAATTTCACTTGGAGCAGCTCAAATGTTTGAGGGAAAGGGGGGAGCCTCAGGCTTGGTTTGGGCTGGATGGGACATTAAAGCTCATCTGAAATTCCAAGTGCTTAAAGCTCACTGTGATTCCACCTATCCATGCTCCCTGCCTCCATCCATCCGTCCATCCATCCATCCCAATGTGGTCTCCATCCATTCCTTATTAATTCCAGAGCTGATCTTTGCAGGAGCTGCATTTAGGTCGTGCCAGCCCTGGATGCAGCCTCTGATATTGTAACACAAAACTGCTCAAAAATCAGATTCTTCCTGGTTTCCCACTGAAACAGAGCAAGTTTCCTTGGGATATTGGGAAGAAATCCTTCCCTGTGAGGGTGGTGAGGCCCTGGAATGGAAATCCCAGAGAAACTGTGGCTTCCTCATCCCTGGAAGTGTCCAAGGCCAGGTTGGAACAATCTGGGATAGTGGAAGGTGTCCCTGCCCATGGCAGAAGGGTGGAATTCCATGATTTTTAAGGTCCTTTCCAACCCAAACTATGATTTTATAATTCCAGGACCCACCCCATCCCTCTCCCGCCTGTCTGTTGCAGCACAGATCCATCCATTTCTCCAGCTGATCTATCCCATCTATCCCATTTTTCCCACTCCTGGAGCTCAGTCAGTGGGACCGCAGGCAGAGACTTCGGTGCCGTGCTCAGGCCTTCTTCTCCTGGTGCTGTTCCATTTTCCCCTCATCCTAAAATCCTCCAAACCCCTCCTTTCCCTCCATTCCTTCTTTCTTATCACCCCTTTCTTTCCCATCCCATAGGGCATGAGGAGTGCGAGGAACTCCGAGGAAGAGCCGGAGAAGGCAGGGACGGTCTCTCCACACCAAACCTCTTCGGAATCGCATTTCCCACCTCCAGGCCGGGATTTCTCCCGTTCCTTTTGCTCCAAGCAGGGCGGCTGAGGGGAATTTGCATCGGCAGCACCTGTGGAACGCCAGGTCTTTAATTTAATGGTCACTACGGGGAGAGAGGCTCGGCCTCCCCACCCCCCGTTCCCTTTTCCCTTTAAAGGCGCATTATCCGAACGAACGCTCTCGGAAACTGCTGAAGCGCAGGCAAATAATGACACGGGAGCAGGAGCCGGGCATTAAAAATTCATGGAGCTGGAATATTAAAACTTTTTACTTCATCACGTCAAGGCACCAGGCAAACGCAAACAAATGAGCCCCGCCGAGCGCCGCCCGCCGGGGCCGAGACAGGGACGAGCTCGCCCGGCTGGGGACAGAGCTGCATTGCGGTCCCTGTCTCTCCCGAGATGTCAGGCTCCGAGGGGGACGGGAATTCCGTGGGATTTTTAATTGCTCGGCGCCTCGAAACGAGCTCCGCCGAGTGACAACTCCGCCGCGCGAGATGGGAGAGGGAATGCGGCGCGTGGGAGAGGCCCCGGCCCTTCCCGCCCGCTGGGATGTCAGAATGTGGGAAATTAGGGAATGTCTGGCACGGGGGGGGGCTTCCAAGGCCTCTCGTTAATTTGGGGCTGTCTTTGCTAATTAAGGCGCCGATCCCTGGCTGCTCCTTGCTGCGCTGCTGACAGCAGGCTCCTTCTCCGGGAATTGGGATGTGGTGACATCCAGCAAACTCCAATCATGAGCTCTCCCTGGGATCCCGGAGGTGATGACTCCGTGGGTTGGGGTTTGCAGGCCACCATAGGAATAGCTGGAATCCCCTCCCGGACACGATTATGTGGGAAATGTTCTCTGGGAAGGCAAGCACAACCACCCATCCCATTCCTAAAATGCGGATCTGAGCTCTCCTGCATCCACTGCAGATTCCAGAGCCCCGCTCAATCCCCATCCTCTGCTATTTACGATCCGACTCCTTTCCGCAGAGCCACAGCTCATCCTGGAATCATGGAATGGTCCGGATTGGAAGGTCCTAAAAGATCATCCCGTTCTACCCCTTTCCACTAAACCAGGTTGCTCCAAGCCCCATCCAACCCGGCCCCGATTTTCCAAGCAAGGAATGACTTAGGCCAAGCAAAGTTGGTGGAAAGGGCTCCCCAATTAATCTGTTCCAGCCCCATCCATCATTAATTAAGTAATTTTCCTCGTTAAGCCCCACACACTTTCAGTGCACCCTGTTTATTTAATGACTCCTGTGATCCCCTAAAGACAATTACTGGTAATAAGGGACCGATGAAGGAAAGGATTAGCCCAGGAATCTCCGGCTGGATGAGGTTTTATTGGGAAGCGCGGCGAGCATCACGTTTTGATTTTTAATAGATAACTCCTCCAAGTAATTGATTAATCATAAACTCCCCGGACTGCAAGAGCCAGACATAATTTTATGGCACTTGAAAAAAAAAAGGATGGAGATGATGTAAGAAGCAGAAATTGAGAGGCAAATAAAGGAGGGGAACGTTTGATTAAACATTCCATGGATTTTTATTGCCCCGCACGTTATGGAAGTGCCTTCCTTGGGAAGAAATGTCTTAATAACAGCTGAGGTTTTCGTGGAGCTTTCCATGAGAAAGATGGTCAGGGAATGATGAGGAATATTTTAAATCCCTCTCTAGCCCAGATAAGCCGTGAAAAATGAAGCTTGGAGCAGGATGTGATTCCATGTCACAGGTAACATTCCAAAGCCTGGCTCCTTATGGTGGTGGCTCCAGCCCAGAATTTGGCAGCTGGATACCCTGTGGAGTGTCCTGACCAAGGTTTCCTGGATGTTGGACAAATAAGTGTGGAATATTGGCCGAGGTGTTTTAAATGTTTGGTGTAAAGTGGCCCTGCTCTGATGAGAAACAGTAAATCCTGGAATCATGGAATGGTTTGGGCTGGAAGGGACCTTGGAGATCATCCATTCCAGTCCCTGCCATGGGCAGGGACACCTCCCAGTATCCCAGGTTGCTCCAAGCCCCATCCACCCTGGGCTGGAACAATTCCAGGGATGGTGACAGATCTGACAGCAAAGCTTGGACTTCGTCAGCCCAGACTAATTAAGGCTGAAGGATTCCCGGGCCTGTCCAGAAGAATTCCATGAATCTGAACACCAAAACTGGAAATTTAGAGGAATCCAGAAAACAGGATTTCTCCTAGACCAGGCAGGGGCAGGGATGGGATTTGGAGAGCACAGATGGGATTTCTCCAGGGTTTAACTCCAAACTTTCAATCTTGAGAATCTCCCATTGACTTCCACAGGCCACGGGTGAATTTTCAGGATTATATGGATTTCCCACAAAAAAAAAAAAGATCAAAAATAAATTTTAAAAGGCATTATTTTGGGAATGATATCCCACAGTCCTGCTGCTGTCTCGGATCTCAGGTCCTCCATGTCCCCAGCTGGAGGGAGAAGGATTCAGCCTTGGCCCAGTTGGTGATGATGGAAAAGCCCTAAAGGTGTCATTCCAATCCCACATTCCAGTGCTGCCAAATCCGTGCACAGGACAGGGCAATTCCAGCCTGAGGCAGCTTCCAGCCTGTCCATAGGGCTGGAATGTCCATAGGATTTTGGTGGCTGGTTCCTGATTCCCGGTGTGGTGGCAGAGGAGCTGGAATCTCATCCATAACTGCCCTGCACAGGTTACGAAGTCGTTCATGGCTCCTTCCAATCCTCTTCTCCCAGGAAAACAGTGATGGATCAAGGGGAAACGGCTGCACCAGAGGAGATTCAGGTTGGATATTGGGAAAGATTTCCTCGCTGGAAGAGTGGTCCAGCATTGGAATGGGCTGCCCTGGGAAGTGGTGGCTCAAAAACCCCATTTCCAAAGGGCAGGGAAAGATGGGATATTGGGAAGAAATCCTTCCCTGTGAGGGTGGTGATGGCCTGGAATGGAATTCCCAGAGAAGCTGTGGATGTCCCATCCCTGGAAGTGTTCCAGGCCAGGTTGGACGGGTCTTGGAGCATCCTTGGGATAGTGGAAGGAGCTGGATGACCTTCAAAGGTCTCTTCCAACTCCCACCTTTTTATGATTCCATGATCCTACAAAGAATAGCAGCGAAAATGCCCATGGAATCTTCTCACGCCATCGAGGGCGAGAGGTTCAAGGAGACAGAATCCATCAGTCCAGCTGAGAACCAGGAAAAGCCTCTCCTGGATGTGGATCCAGACATGGATCCCACAGGGCAATTCCTGTGTGGCACGTGGAGTTTTCCTCTTTTCATACCAAAACTCCTGTAAAAACTTCCCAGGAGACCGCTCTGCACTTGGAAAAACACTTTGGGAGCCAGGCTGGACATAAAACCGATCCCAGATCCTGCAGTGTCACCTCCTTAACCTTGCACAGGGGCCTGGTGGGTACATCCACTTTTTTTCAGGAGCCTCATCCAGCCAGGATGGTAAAAAGCCTGGAAAAATCCACGTGCCGGCTCCGGGAGGCACAGGTTAGGAAAACAGCCCGAGGCAGAGGGAGAAGAGTTAACGCCGGAGGTGCAGGGGGAGAGGAGAAGGGGCTGGGATTGCAACACAAATAAAAGATAAATCAAGCAGCAGGAGCCACTTCCTCCGGTGCCAGTTTATTTATCATCGTTTTCCCCGGACGCCGACAGGCTCGGGAATGTGGGGTGGGCAAACGGCAGATCCGGTTTGATGGATGAGGCGTGGAGAGGGAAGGAGCCTCTGGCAGGCCTCGGAAAAGAGGGAGGCGGGAGGAAGCAGGGGAGGGATGCGGGGATGAGGTGGGGAGTGCTCCGGGCTTGGCATTGGGGGGCCGTTCCCCTTCCCAGCCTCCGTCGCCTCCATGGAGAAGGGAGCAGCTGGTGCAGCAGCAGAGCCCGGGAATCGGGAACTTGTCATTCCCGGAGATTCCTTGCGGAGCCAGGTCTGAGTTGGAAGAATCATCGGAGCCAGGAGAAGCATCCTCGCTCCGTGCTGCCAGGGAATTGGATTTTCTTACATCTTTGCTGCTCCCTAGAACTCTTTAGCCACTAAAATTCCTTTCTTTCCAATACATTCCCATGTATTGGGAATTGCTGTGTTTAATCTTCTGTCTGCTGGGAAAACACAAGAGCCCAGATCCCTAAAAGTCCTTAAGTTCTTTTTGTGGATATTCCTCCTCTCCGGGCTTTTCCAGAGCTCAGCTCAGCTGTTCTTTGAACCCCAAAATGCTTAAATCCCCAATCTTCCCAAATACTCTTCGGCTTCGGAGCTGCTTGGAGCCCTGGCTCTCCAAAAAATCCTTGGAAGTCCAAAATCTGCTTAGTCTGGGAATGAGCCACCGGGGAAGGGCTTAAAATTGGATAAGGAACACAACAGGGACAACTTCCACTATCCCAGCTTGCTCCAAGCTCAATCCAACCTGGTCTTGGACACTTCCAGGGATCTGCCCAAACCTTCCCGGGATGAATAAATCCAAGCTCTTTTCCACAAGCCATCGAGGCTTCCCAAGGCAGGAGAGGCAGATCCCGCCTGGTCCACAGGGAGCAGGAAGAGGCCCCGGTTGGTTTTTATCATCCGCTCCAAATCCTCAGGTTTTCCACCCATTTTTGGTTTTAATGCGGACGAGGATGAGCTGATTCTGCCCCTTCGACCCCCTCCGGTGAGATCCCACCTGGAATGCTGCATCCAGCTCTGGGGTCCCCAGCACAGGAAGGACATGGAGCTGTTGGAGAGAGTCCAGAGGAGGCACCAAGGTGATCCGAGGGATGGAGCAGCTCCGCTGTGAGGAAAGGCTGGGAAAACTGGGAATGTTCAGCCTGGAGAAGAGAAAGTTTTGAGGTGACCCCATTGTGGCCTTCCAGTGCCTGAAGGAGCCGAAAAAAAGATGGAGAGAGACTTTTTACAGGAGCGTGGAGTGACAGGACACAGAGAATGGCTTCAGACTGACAGGAAGTAGGATTAGATGGGATTTCGGGAAGAAATCCTTCCCTGTGAGGGTGGTGAGGGACTGGAATGGAATTCCCAGAGAAGCTGTGGTTGTCCCATCCCTGGAAATGTCCAAGGCCAGGTTGGGCAGGGCTTGGAGCAGCCTGGGATAGTGGGAGGTGTCCCTGCCCATGGGAAAAGGGGTGGAATGAGTTGATCTTCCAAGTCCCTTCCAACTCAAACCATTCCATGATCCTATGAAATATGGATATAAGGATTCCTGGCTGTGGCCATGAATCCCAGCTTTAGATGATAATTCCAAGGGTTTCCCAGATCCTTGCACTGGCTCAGGCAGACAAGGTCTCCGTGCCCTCATAAACCATGGAAATTTTCCTTCAAATTCTGGGATTTTTGTCACTTTTGTCTCTCTCTATTCCCAGACCCCACAAAACAAAACCCATCCCTGTAAGGGTCAGCGGGAAGGGACGGGATTGGGGTTACAGGAATTTTATTGAGAACCTTCCAGGCTCTTCCCCAGCTGGGGTTGGGGGGAATCTTATTTATTTACAGCAATTCCCCCTGGGATGCATCCCTTGGCTGTGTTGGCTTTTCCCACCTTTGGGAATGAAGCAAATCAATGCAATCCTTGGGTGGAATTAAAAATAACGGAGAACTTCCTTTTCATGTCCCATTAAAGACTGAGGCAACACTGGATGACTCCTTATTTTTTTTTTCTTTTTCCTGATTTTTTTTAGCTTTCCAGGTCGGCCCTGAGAAAGCTTTGGGAGCGAGGAAGGATTTCAATAATTACCTTTCCGATTCCACCCCGGATACGGTGCCCTATCCCTAAAGCGCAGGCCCCGCATGCCCGCCCTTCATCTGCAACTCCAAGGGAAGCGGTTTTACATGGAAGCACATTGATATTCAAATGGATTCTCATGGAGGCAGCATTCCAGCCAGGAGCGTGTGAAAGAGCAGCTAATGGATTAGTACTCGTGGTCGGGTATAATCCACATTTTAGGATATTGCAGCTGGAAAGGGACGGATGATGAAGTCCCTTTTTTGTGGCTGCCCCTCCTCCTCCTCCATCCCTGCTTTACCCGCTCCATCTTTCCCTCTTCCCTGCATCCCCCTCCTCCTCTCCGGCCGGGATGCAGCAGCCTCCTGGCACCGCTGAGCTTGGCAAAATTGATGACAGGACTTTAGGATCCATTAGAAAAACAAATTCTTAAACAGTGTCTTCTAAAATCAATCACTTTTACCTTTAGTGGGATTTATCGCTGCCCTGCCGGCCCCTTATTGCAAAGATCCATGGCTGCCAAGAAGGAAAAAAAAAATTCCATGTGGCTCAGCTCGAGGCTGGAGGCTCCGGACTTTCCTGTTCTCCTCATGGAAGTGATCCTGGGTGCATCCAAAGGGAATGTCTGGGCTTTGAGAGGGAGTAGGTCTGGGTTGTGGGGACAGAAATCCTATGGGAGACGGGGCACATCCCTAAGCCAGGCTTCCCAGTCCGGAGTTGGGGACCAGGAATGCTCAGGAATGGGAAAAAGAAGCTCCAAAGGTTGTAAAAATAGAGGGGGGGGGACAGAACAACTGGGAGGAGGATTAGGAACGTTTCTTCCTGGATTAATCTCTGTTTGAATCCCAGGATTTCTTTTATATCCCGGTGCGGAATGTGTAAGAGATGCACAAGGTTGTGGAATCACATCCCTGGAAGTGTCCAAGCTCGGGTTGGACGGGGCTTGGAGCAACCTGGGATAGTGGAAGTTGTCCCTGTCCATGGGTAGGGGTTGGAAGTGGATGATCCTTGTGTCCCCTTCCAACCCAAACCACGCTGGGATTCCACGATTCCACAACACAAGGTGCCAATTCCATAGGGAAGGAAAACAACCCGTTAATCCCAGTGGGAAGGGTCGGAGCAGCAAGAAGGAGCTTCCTGGCACTGGGTGTCTCCTGTAAGTGGGAAACTTCCCAAACACAGAAAAACACCCAGGAGAGGGGAATAACCTTCCCAGGGATGGATTGGTGCAGATCCAGCAGCACAGGGATCCAAACTGAGAGGAAAGAGGATTTTGGAGGTGCTGGTTTGGCTTTTCCCCCTGAATTATTTTTGTTTACTCATCAGAAAAACATGGAAAAAATCTCTCCCAGGGACCTATTTAATAAAATATGGAAAATTTACCAAATGTGTGATCCATTCTTGGAAATTTTAAGGGCTTAGGTTGGCTCCAGGGGTCCCTAAATTTCATTTAAATTGGATTCACTGATGAGAGAAAAACAGGGAAAACTCCTTTCCACAGAGGGGTTGTGTCTCCAGGTATTTCATCCAAGCCGGCACTCATGGAGAGGGGAATCCAACTCTTGATTATCATTCCCTGCTGCTTCCCAGTCTTTTCCACTCCCTTTGAGGAGACCGGGAAGACCGGACTGGAAAACCGAGGAGGTAAAAGAGGGATGAAGAGTGAGGAAGAACGGGAGCGACGCAAGAAACGAATCCAGATCTCGGAGCATCTTCCCCGTCTTGGCTCCGGGGCCGGGAAGGGGACGATGCCAGAACATTAGTAAATCCAGGGAGAAGCTCGTAATTCCCATCGATTCGCCAGCAGCCGGCACGAGGTGTATAAAAATGCTTGTTCTATCATTTAGAAAAATGGCGATGTTATGATAGGAGGGATTGATTTTCCTCTTTAGGAATATTCATAAACATCGCTTCCAAGAACTGATAAATCTTCCCCCCCCTCGCCCCCCCATGGAATAAATCATTCCCAGGGCTAATCCCACAGCGCTGGGGGCAAGGGAGGATTTTATTTCTCATTCCTTTCGGAGGAGCTGGAAACGGGGAGAGTTTGGGGTCGTCCACAACCGGATCTTCTTTCCAGAGGGACTTCAAAAGTCCCGTTTCTCCCATTGGTTTCCTGGTTGGGGAAAGGTGGGGGAAGATTCCTCGGCTGGGAAGAAACTTTGGATCACATTGAAGTAGCTGAATCCAGGGGTTTTTTTTGGCTGCAAATTCCAGTTTGTTCCCTTTTTGTGATGATATGGAAATCGGAATTCCAGCTGGGAGTAAATCCCCATCCCTTAAAGAATTTTCCCTGGATAATGCCATCTCATCGTGGCCTTTGTTCCTCCACTTTAGCCATTCCCAGGGATACGACCACATCCCACATGTCTGGTTTGAGCCAATCCCTTTTTCCTTCCCAAAAAGCGCGGAAAAAATTCTCCTGTGCAGGAAATCCTCTCTGATCCCATTCAGAAAACCCTGGGAACACCTGGCCTCCACTTCCCACTCCCTGCTCCGGTTTAAGGTGGGATTCTCTTCCACTCCATGGATTTACAGGTCACCTCCAGGCCACTGGCATCATCCAAACCCCACAATCTGGGCTGGAGCCACATTCCAGGTGCATTCCCACCTCCTAAGGTTGTCCGGGAGCTCGCCAAGGAGCGTTCACATCCCTGGAAGTGCTCGAGGCCAGGTTGGATTGGGTTTGGAGCAACCTGGGATAGTGGAAGGTGTCCCAGTTGGAACTGGATGAGCTTTGAGATCCCTCCTAATCCCATGAGTCCAAAAGAAGGATTTATCCCAAGAAAACCTGGAAGTGGCCGATCCTGCTGGACAAAATGGGGTGGGCTAAATTAAATTAGCTCTGCGTGGTCCATCCTCTTCCCTGTGGGAACACTGACCAGGAAATGGATCCCTTTCCTGCTGGGAATTTTTTGGGAATTCTCCTCAAGCGCCTCTGGATGTGGCCACAGGAATTCCTTAAATCCCCACATTTCCCTGTCACTTTTCTGCTCAAGCACCTGCGGTTCTGATCCAACAAGCAGCACTCCTTGGAGATATCCCTGGAATTAATCCCACCGGATCCGTTTCCGACGGATAAGAGAAAAGAACCACTGAGGCAAATTAAAAATTCCCTCCTGTCTTTCATCCGGGTATTTTAATGACAAGGATTTTTTACAGGGACTCGATATGATTAATAAAACCAGGAATATTTTCAGGTTCAGGGAGCGTTTCCTGAGAAATTCCACCTTTTTCTAAGCTTTAGCTCATCTCGCATCACTGCGGAAATTCCTAGAACCGAAAAAGAAGGAAAAAGGCGAAACATCCTCACTTTTCCAGGTCACTCCTGACATTTTGCCTAGAGGAGGATGTTGAAAATGCGGATATTTGGATACCTGAAGAGGAGCTTTATCCGCCGAGGAAGGAAAAAAAAAGACACGAGAAAGGAAAATCCATGAAAAAGGCAAATCCATGCGTGTCCTGTAAAAAATATTAGCAATTTTTATTACCTTTTAGATTTTACTCCCGCACTAATCCATTTTAATGAGGTCAGCCTGCCTGGCTCCAGGTACCAGGACTAAGTGGAACGGTTTAATGTCGGGATCAGGGATGAGAGGAGCACCGGGAAGGG
>VZRJ01000413.1:332311-384963 GCA_013397565.1 Ptilonorhynchus violaceus
GGGGGGATGGGGTCTGCCTGTCGGGCCTTATATCACCCAAAATTACGGTGGAAAAATTGACTCCGTTTGCACATTTTTAACTGGATTTGAAATCGACACCGAGCGTAATTATAAAAAGGGATATATCTGCTGGGATAGAGGGGGTGGAAAAATGGGATGAAGCCCAGGATTTTCCGCGGGGAAAAAAAGATGCTTATTAGTGCAAAGCGGAGATTTATGGGATGATATAATTATTTATTAGGATGTATTTTGTATCCGTATATTTCCCGCGTTATGGACAGTCAATATTAATATTGCTGGGATTTATCAGTGGATTTTAGGAAACCACTTTTCCCCCCCTGTGGTTTTTCCCTCTTTTAGGGAGTTGTTCCGTAGATGGGAATCTGGGAATAGCGGGAAGGTCTTCTGGAAAACTGTAAGTTTACACTGGAAAAGGTTGGAGACGACCTGGAGATGGGGATTGGGGATGAGCCCAAACTGTTCCCGACGAGAGGTGGAGGATCCGGCTTTTTCCTGCCTGTCTTCTGGTGCTGGATGTGAAAAAGGATTCATGGAATTGTGGAATTGTTTGGGTTGGAAGAGACCTTAAAGATCACCTTGACACAGACAGGGAAAACTTCCACTATCCCGGTTTGCTCCAAGCCCCATCCAACAATTCCAGGGACGGGGAATTCCCAACCAGGACATGTCTCCAGTTCCTTAACATCAAGAGGAAAACCACAGCTCCTCTGAGGAATTTTGCTCCTCCTTCCCCTTTCTTCACTCCCAGTTGTTGGAATTACAACTCCTCGGGGCAGACTTGGCTTTGGGGTCCGCTTTGGGGTTTGGAGACCACCTGAGGCTTTTCAAACAGCCCTTGCCAGACCTTGTAGGACAAAAAAAGAGCATTTTTTGTCATTTTTGGTCATTTTTTGTCATTATTTCCTGCTCCGTCATTGCCTGGGTGATGTTTTACAGGAGGGAGGGAGCCTGACAGGCATCGAATTTGATGGAGAAATTGATAAGCATCGATAGTGGAGATGGGAAAAGCACTGGAGGGAGGTTTGAGGACGGATAAATCTGCTCGGGAGATGGATTTGGACGGATCCCATCCGTCTCAGATCGAGATCAATATATCCATAGCTCCTTTACACCCATCGGTTTCTTATCAATGACCAATTTATTTGATCTCTGTTTTGCAGGATGAAGGGAATGTTTTCCCCGGATCCACACGCGGGCAGAGGGAAGGGAGAGCATGGGATACCCAAAAGATTGGTGCTACAGAAGCCCTAAACTGCACATTTACCCTCTGCTCCCTGTCCTTTGCTTTGAAATTCCACCCTCAGAGAGCTCCCCAAATCCCGGGATTGAGCGACCACGCGGTTTTCCCCAGGATCCTCACCCCCGGCAGCACCAAGCCTTGTTTTTCCTGTAAATCCCACGTAACAAACCCCCCGGGAATTGTGCAACAAACTGCTTAAGTCGCCGTTTTCTCTCCACCCNTCCCTTCCCGCTTTCCCAGAGCTCCATCCATCACCCTGTCACCCCCGCGTGACAGCCCCTCATAAACGCGCCACGACGAGCCCCGATCGGCACCGGAGTGAGCACGGCCCGGCCAATTTTCTCGGAGTGGGCAACATCTGAGAGGCCAAATCCCGGCATTCCGGGGCTGGAAATTGGGAAATTGGTTCTACTCCTCTTCCCTGGCGCTTTTTTTTATTATTATTATTATGATTATTTTTTAATTTTTTTCCTAAGCGCACCTATAGGTTCTCCCCCTCTCTCCAGATGTGTGTTTAAGGTAATTCTCTCCCACTTAAATCTCCGGTGCTCATTCCGCACCGGAATGTGCTCCAGCGGCCTGGGAGCTCTCTCCCTCTCTCACCCTCTCTCTTCCCTCCGCAGCGGTAGATTAGGAGAGGGTTTTATTGGGAAACTTGCTTAGGCTGCAGGAATGTGCTGCCTGCAGCAGATTGAGGTTGGAAAAGGAAGCTCCCGCTGCCCTGCTCAGCTCCTCCCTCCCCGCAGCCATCCCGGGAGTGGCTCCGCAGCTCTCTCCTTCCGGGGGGGTCGGAACCGTGGAAGGGAAGCTTTTCCCGTGGGATGGGCCCGTGCGGGGTGTGAGGGAAGAGAATGGGGTTAATGCACATCCTTATGGAGTTATGGATGTGTGACCTCACTCTGGGAGCACTCAGGGCAGCCATTCCATGGGAATTTTGTCATCCCAAAGTACAGCTGCCCCGCTTGGAAAAACGATGACCGGAGCCCCAAGGACTGGATTGCCATAATGGTGTGGATGGACATGTGGTGCCCCTTTTTGTAGGCACTTAGGGGAGATGAATCCCACATGGAATTCGGAGGGAGAGCTGGGATGACCTTCGGAGAGCGTTCCCGGTGGGCCTGGCGGGAGGGGACTCCGGGTGTCACCTTCTGGTCACCACTGGTGGGTGAGGCTGAGGGTGATTTTAGGACGTTGTGGGTGCTACGGCCCCACAAGGGTTAAAAAAATAGGGAAAAGAAAAACCTGGATGGATGAAGGTGGGAAAAATCCGTGAAGGGCTGTGAAATACGAGACCGCCTCTGGCTCGGGAGTTGCAAACTGGACACTTTGGAAAGCAAGGATGAAATTTTGGGGAGTTTGCATTAAGAGCATCTTTTGTTTGTTAGATCCTGGTGGGAGATGAATTCCCAGGCTGAGCTGGTCCAGCCTTTCCTAGGATATGACACGAGGTGTCTGAGGTGTTTCACAGGAATTCATTGGGAAAAAGGCCACTTTTCCTTTTATTAATTCTTGTTCTGTCACCGCTGGCAGTGCCCCAGGTCTGGGATGTGCAAATCTCCTCTTCAATGCCCAAAATGGTGCTGGGTGGCCAATTCCATGGAGCAGGACATTATGGACCCGCTGGAGCGAGTCCAGAGGAGGCACCAAGGTGATCAGAAGGATGGAGCAGCTCTCCAAGGAAAGGCTGAGAGAATTGGGAATGTTCAGCTTGGAAAAGAGAAGGTTTGGGGTCACTGAATTGTGGCCTTCCAGTACCTGAAGGAATCCTGGGAGAAACTATTTCCAAGGGCCTGGAGTGATTGGAAAAGGGGGAATGGCTTCCCACTGCCAGAGGGCAGGGTTAGATGGGATATTGGGAAGGAATTCTTCCCTGCGAGGCTGGTGAGGCCCTGGAATGGAATTCCCAGAGAAGCTGTGGCTGCCCCATCCCTGGAAGTGTCCAAGGCCGGGTTGGATGGAGCTTGGAACGGGAGGTTGGAATGAGATGATCTTGAAGGTCTCTTCCAACCCAAACCATTCCATGATTCCATGAGTTGTATCCAGGACAGGAATTAACAGGCATGGAAAAGCCTCCATCCAGCCGGCTTTTCTCCAAGTGCCTGGCACCAACCAAAAATAAACCCGATCATTTTCTGGGTCATCCTGGGAAGCTGCTCCCAAACCAGTGGGGAGAAGGACTTGGATCTCCTTAGATCCTGGCTGGAAACTCCATACGGATTCCTGACCACGCGGGTGTGAGATGGGCGGTTTTCCAAACACATTTAGGAATGACCTGGGTGGTTTTCCAAGGACGTTTTCCTGTGACCTGGGTGGTTTTCCCAAGCCCATTCACGTGTGACACGGATGGTTTTCCAAACACATTTAGGAATGATCTGGGTGCTTTTCCAAGCCCACTTAGGAGTGACCTGGGTGGTTTTCCAAGCTCCTTCACGTGTGACATGGATGGTTTTCCAAGCCCACTCAGGAGTGATCCGGGTGGTTTTCCAAGAACACTTTCCTGTGACCTGGGTGGTTTTCCAAGCACATTTTCCTGTGACCTGAGTGGTTTTCCAAGCAGATTTTCCTGTGACCTGGATGGTTTTCCAAGCACATTTTCCTGTCACCTGGGTGGTTTTCCAAGCACATCACGACCCCAATTCCAGAGCAGCCTCTCACCCAAACCACAGAACATTCGAGCCATTAGACTGGGAGCTTCCCTAAGAGCCCGGCGGCCTCTCCCTGGCGATCGCTCATCCCGGGAAAATTGTTAAGAGGCGGATAATTAATTGCCTTGAGTCACTAAAAAAATGATCATCCTTTTCAGCGAATTACCCCGATGTTCTTGCAGAAATGTTAACGCTCGCGGCCATAAAACGAACGGGGAGCCTCAGCTCCAGCTGCCAGCAGAGCCGTGAGTTATAATCCCACCTCTGGATGCGGAGAGCCCGAGCTTCCAGAGGTTTCTGGCAGGTTTTTTCCCTGCCCCGGAGTCCGCGTTGGAGCGTTAACGACTGAACCAGGGGTAGGAGCGGTTTTGCTGATCCCAGCTTGGTGTGGGGAGAGGCTCTGTATTTATTTCCCATCCGGCTACCGGGGTTTTACTCCCAACAGTTGGATAAAAGGAGTTGGAAAATCATGGAGGTGCTGTTAGGGCTGTGTTCCATTGCCTCCCGGGGATAAAGAGCTGGGATTTAGAGAAAAAAAATGCAAATTAACAGGGGAATTTCTGGGAGTTAACAACTCTTTATTTGCTCTCCAACCCAAATCCAGCCGGGGCAGCTGGAAAGGTGGTCTGGATTTAGTCCTTGTCCCAACATCCCAATAAATCCAGCCCGGCGCGGCTTAGGATCACTAAAGATTCGGCTTGGGAGTCAGGATAACTCCTGACGTTGCATCCAGCAGAATTCCCGTGGCTCACAATGCAAACGCTGCCGATTCCGGAGCCCAGCTGAGGTGGGCAGGTGTAAAGAAGGACACGGAGTTGGTTTTTTGGAAGGAATTCCTCCCATCCCATTTCTCCCGAGATAAGACCTGACACCTCGATCGATTTCCATTTGCTTCGGAGCAGCGTTCGCATCGCTCGCTCCGCAAATGGAATGAGGAGGAGATGACTCAGATCCCGGCTGCTTTCCCAAATGTGGCTCGGATTTGGGGTTTTTGTTGTTGTTGTTGTTGTCCAAGAAATGCGCAGCTTCCAAAGGATCAGCTCTTGGCTTTCTTCTTCCGTGCCGGAATTCCAGTGACTTCACCTCCAAGAAATGGGGTGGGATTCCTGGCCGCAGGGAAGTCAGCGAGTGAGGCAAACACCTCCTCCCTCTCTTCCAAGCTTTTGTTTTCCCTGTTTTTTGCACAGCTGGGTTTTGGAATCCATCTGTGGGCGGCAGGGCAGAAGAGAACGAATTTTCTCTTCCAGCTGGAATCCGGGATCCAGCTTATCCGTGTCATATCCCAAGGAAAGGCACTAATTGGGGTGTGTTGTAGGATGGGTGGAATTTGCTGGATGGAGGTTGAAACAGCAGCCGGGATGGGAAAAGTACAGGGAGCAGAAATGTTGATGGAGAATCCAGTTTGGGATAAAGGGAGGGGGATTGCGAGACAAGCAACCGGAATCAGGGAGCAACAGGGCAGGAATTACAGGGAAATCCTGCAGGAATCCGGGTTTTTTCTGGCTAAGGGAAGAAATCCAGCCTTCAAATCCAAGAAACAAAGCAGCCGGAGGGAGGGAAGGGTTTGGTGTCTCCGTCCCTGGTGGGAAGGTTTAGGAGATGACTCAGCAGGAAAGATTTGGGTTGGACATGAGGCAAAGATTCCTAAATGGAATGAGTGAAGGAATGTCTGGCACTAGGAGAGTTCAGGACCGGGTCAGGTGAAACCTTGGAAGAGCAACATGGATCTTGCTACTCCTATCCTGAGGAGAAGGAATGGCTGCAGGGAACCATGGAATGGTTTGGGTTGGATGGGACCTTCAGGATCATCCAGTGCTATGGGCAGGGACACCTCCCACTATCCCAGGGTGCTCCAAGCCCCATCCAACCTGGCTTTGGACATATCCAGAGATGGAGCAGCCACAGCTTCTCTGGGATTTCTATTCCAGGGCCTCACCACCCTCCCAGGGAAGAATTTCTTCCCAATATCCCATCTACCCCTGCCCTCTGGCAGTGGGAAGCCATTCCCTGTGTCCTGTCCCTCCATCCCTTGTCCCAAGTCCCTCTCCAGCTCTCTTGGAGCCTCTTTGGCCACTGGAAGAGGCTCCAAGGTCTCCCCGGAGCCTTCTCTTCTCCAGGCTGAACATTCCCATCTCTCCCAGCCTGGCTCTGGAGCAGAAATATTCTGGCCCTCTCCATGACCCTCCAGTGCCTATTCCACTCTCTTTTCCAGGTTTTTTCCAGCCTTTATTCCCACACAACCACAACCCAACTAGAAAACACCCCTCACACAGTCACACCTTTGGATCAAAGCCACACTCCGAGGACTGACGGAGCTTCCCGACTCCAGGACCGATCCCTCCTCGATCCTTCTGGCTCTAAGGAGCTGCCTGGGAGGAGCAAAGGGACACTGGAAGGTGTTTTTTCCATCCTGAAAAAACATCCGGCGCCTCCTCTGATGTGCCACAGGGAGGCTCAGCTTTTTTGGGATTTGTCCCTCGTCAGGCTTCGATGGATGACAGCGACCGGTGCCTCCCCACGGAAAGGGAAATCATGGAAAGCTGCGCTGGCAAAGGATTCGTGCAGCAGGAAGCCCAGGCAGGAATGCTCGAAAACCAGGGATATTCATCCATCCCAGCCAATGGAAGCAGGTCTGGAAAAAAGGGGCTGTTCTGCTTGTCCCGTTCTCCCTGTCCAGGTCTCTTTCGTGACGTGGCAACATTCCATGGAACTGTTGTATCCCTCTCTACCTGCACAGATCCATCGATATTTTCCAGCTCAGAGTCCCTGCTCCAGTCTCTGCCCAGGAAGGACAGGGATACATTTGGGAGTTGAGGTCGTGGCTTCCATGAAATCCAGGAGAGGTGCCACTCCCAAAAAACTGGGATATGCCCTGTGGAATTCCACCTAAAACCAAAAGGATTTGCTCATGGAGGTGATCAGATGTTAGCGCAGGGACTTGGAGAAGGTGTGGGATCTCCATCCCCGGAGGCATCCAGATCCCAGCTGGAGAATCCCAAAATTTACATTGGAAAAGACCTCCAAGATCATCCGGTCCAACCTGTCCCTGATCCCCACCTTGTCCCCAGCTCGGAGCACCGAGTGCCACATCCAGGCATTCCTTGGATACCTCCAGGGATGAGGACTCCAAACCTCCCTGGGCAGCCCCTTCCCATGCCTGACCACCCTTTCCATGGAGAAATTCCTCCTGATTTCCAACCCGAGGCCGTTTCCTCTTATCCCATCCCTCGTTCTCTGGGAGAAGAGGCTGATCCAGTCCTAATTTAAAACTAAATTTATCTTCAACTTTGATATTTTTAAGCAGAGCTTTGGACAAGAAATTTCCAAAAGTTCCTTCCAAATGCCTTTAGATTCCATAATTCAGACAAAATCATGGAAAATTTAAAGAGTTGACTTTTAGATTAACGAGGATTTGGAGTGCTGGCCCTCCATGGTTGTCCCACCTATCCTGGGATAAAACCCTTTCCCAAAACCCCTTCCCGCCTCCACGCGCGATTCCCTCCGTCTCTTCGCGCTTCCTCGGGATGCGATCCCACCTTATTAATTATAAATTGCCCGAATAATCATTCCCCTCTTAATTGTCTCCTTAATAAATTCCCCCATCCCCAAGGGCTTCTTGAGGCTTATCTATTCCTGGGCGCCCTGGTGGGTATTGATTATTTGCTCGTTAGTCTTCATTAACGATGGGTTTTAATAAACCCTCGGAAGATAATCCGGAAGTTTTTCCTGGGAGGCATCGCTCACCTCCTTCACATCCCAAAAAAAAAAAGGTGTTTAAGGGAGAAAAGGAATCTTGGGTTGGATTTCCTGAGATTTTTAGGAATCCAACTTTTTTTTTTCTGCTGAGAGCGTCCCCCGAAATGTGTAAAAATCAGGAAAATATCCCGGATTTTGGAGTTTGCTGCCTCTCAGAAAATTCAACTCATTTTCAGTGGGATTCCTGGGTTTTCCGGGCTGGATGCGACTGGAATTCACTGACTCCCTGTGTCCACAAGCTCTGCTCCAGGATTATGGGAATATCAGTGCTAAGAAGGTCCTTTGTCCCAGGGATGTTGTGGATGTAGTAAAAATTCCACCCTGGAAGAGAAAAGGAGCTGATTTCTGTCTCTTCCTTGGTCAGCAGATGGTGGGAGAGTACCAGCATCCCTAAATCCATGGGATATGGAGGCAGGAATGATGCTGGACGGGATTTGGGATGGCAAACTCAGCTCCTGCCTCTGTTTTTCCATCCCAAGCTTTCTCTTCCTCCTTTCCCCCAGGATTCTGGTGTGAGCTCAGTTCAGAAACATCCATGGGACATCTGGGAATCTGGGACACCCTCCTGAGGCTGCCAGATGTTTTATAGGGAATCCTTTTGGGATCAGAAGCGGGAATTAAGGCTGGGGAACGAGACTTTGCCCAGGTGAGGCTGCACAAGGGTGGAGGTGTCCATGGCCTCTCCTCAGAGCCTTGCTGAGCTCGATTTCCCACCTGGAAGAGCCCAGGATTTCTGGAATGTGAGTTTTCCACCTTTTCCTTCCCAACGGGAAGCACCGCCTTGCCTCGCTGCGTTTAAAGGCAGAATTATGAAAGGATGGGGGGGGAAAAAAAAAAGATTTCTCTGCTTCTTTGGGGCCCAAATTAATGAAAAATCAATCGGGCCTCAAAAATCCATTAATGGTGATAATGCGCCCGTGGCGTGGCACGAAATCCAATTGGGATTTCCAAGTGGGAATTGAAGTGGGGCTCTCCCACCTTCCTGCGGCCACGGGAATTTGTGGGGGGATCGCGCTGAGGGCAGATTCCAAAGAGCACAGAAAGCACTTCAGCTCCTTCCAAGATGTCCTGGATTCCTGCTGGAACTTCCCGTGGCAGCTCCTTCCTTGGACAGAGTGTGTGCTTGGACGGGTGAAGATCCCTCGGGAATGTTTATTCCATGGGTCACTCGAAGGAGGACTTGATTAATTTTTAGGGAAAACCTCTTTAGGGATGCAGCAGGAGAGAGATAAACCCATCCTGCCCTCGGTTTGGGAATCCTTGGGATCTGTCACAGGCTGGATCCAAGATCTCCCAGACACCCTCAGGGAAACTGATCCTGGTCTGATTCCTCCTCTGCTTGGCCACCTTCTCCAGGGGTTGGATACAGCTTTGGGAAGGAAAAAACCTTGGATCGGGGAGGTGCAAAGAGGTGAAACCACGCAGGGAAAAGTCAAAATCCTCGGCCCTCAATGCCAGGAATCCCAGGGCTAAACACCACAAAGTGCCAGGAATTCCCACCCCTCTTCCGGTCCCTTCCAGGTGGTGCAAAGTTTTGGGATCAGTCACCGAGCGGATCCCAGCGTGTCCCAGCACCATCCTACAAACCCAAGGCTTGGGAAGACCGGGGGGTCTCCGGATCCCTCTTGGATGAGCATCAACCCCCACAACCACCACATTCCTGATGGATCTTTCCTATTCCACAGGCGATGGAAGCCGCCTGGCAGCTCCATCCGGACCCACGGAGGTTCCCCCTTTCCCCCTCCTTCCCCCAGCTCCATCCGCTCCCCCACACCCCTCAGATTCCCAGGATTTACGAGCCGGCCTCGCATTACGAGGTGAGTGACTTATCGCTCTGTCAGGGCCGGCGTTTTAAGGCAGAATTATATGGGAGAGGGAAAAGATTTTTACCAAATTAATGAAAAATCAATCCGGCCTCAAAAATCCATTAATGGTCATAATGCACCGGTTCCAGATAGAGAGATAGCGCGGAATCCAATAGTTCCTGTTAAATACCTCTCCTGGAATGGAGCGCCTGGGATATAACTCATTCATTAGGCTGCCCGTGTTTACTTTTTAAAGTGACACCGAGCCCTGTCCCCGCAGGGCTCCATGCACAATTGATAAGCTCAGCTCCCCCAGCGCCCGTCTCCGGGGCCAGCCTGAAGGAATTGATCCTCTGTTCCCATTTTTCCCCCCTCTCTCCGGGATGATCCCTGCTGAGGCAGGGGTGGGATGACTCTGTTCCTATAAGTGATGGTTTTCAGGCTTCTCCAAGGGTTGGCTCTCACCCCGAAGTGTTTTCCCGGGATCTGACCTGAGCTGAGGGTGTCTCCACTTTCCAGGTCTTAGCTTGGCTTAATCCTGCTCCCTGTCCAGCCTTATCCAGCTGTGGAGAGTGGTGATGGCTTCGGGAAACTGGGAATTGGTGCTGGTGCTTCCCCGTTTCCCAGCTTTCTCGGCCAGGTGAGGAAAAGCTGATTTGGGATTGTTCAGCATGGAAAAGAGAAGTTTTGGAATGACCGAATTGCGGCCTTCCCAGAAGGGAATTTACAGGAAGGATGGGGCAAAACTGTTCCCGAGAGGAAGTAGTGACAGGAAAAGTGGGAATGGGTTCAAGCTGAGAGTGGGTTTAGTTTAAATATTGGGAAAAGGTTCTTCCCTGGGAGCAAACCTGGAACAACCGAAAAGACCTTGGAAAACCAGTTCGTACCATTCCTCCTCCATTCCTGACTCTCCATGGAGTGATCCAGTCTTCTGAAGGGGCCTGATTGCGGGAATTGCATCCCAGTGTGGTGTATCCCGGTATCTTCCGGATGCTGAACAGTCCCAGGGATGGAAGAGCACACATTTTCCTGCTGCAAAATCCCTGTTATTCCAAGGAGGAAACTTTTCTAAGGAGATCATTTTTCAACCATTTGGATGAACCATTCCCACTGCCCATGCGCTGGAGCGGGTGGGAATTCTGCTTTTCCCAGGAAACTGAACCAAAGTGCGAGCGCTCGGCAAAGTGAGCTCGGACTCTGAATTTACGGCACCAATCCCAAAATATTTCCCTTGAGGGGGATCTCAGTCGTTGCTCCTTTAGGATGATCCTTGGAGATCGCCGGATCAAACTCATCCAGCCCCAGCTTCCCGCACTGGATGTTGCTGTTCCTTATCAAGCCTGGAAAAATCTCCTCATGGAAAAATGCAGGATATCCATGAGCCAGAGGTGCTTTTGGTGCTTCCCTGATCTCACCTCCCAGCACTTTCACAATCCCTGGGATTCCTGCCCCGCCACCGCTCCCTTCCTGATTCCCACCGGGCTCGGGAAAGGTGGGATCAGGACCCGGGACACATCGGGATGCGACTCCTGGATAGAGTCAGCTCCACACCCGGACCCCGCTCAAAGCCATCGCTCACCGGGGGCTTTTGTTTTCCTTGGAATCTTTTAAAAAGCAATAAAAGCCCCCCAGAATCCCGGGAGCGCCGAGCATCCACCAAAGTGACAACCTGTCAAAGCCTCCTCCCCGAGAATCCCTGGTCCCAGCAAATTTTGAGCAGGAAAATTTATTCCCGGGCGTCTCTCATCCCTCCCGGTGAAAAATGGCCCAGGGGGAGCTCCTCTTTTCCATGGAGGCTGGAAAAAGCTCCGCGGTGCGGAGCGGCTTCCAACGGGATCATCCATCACCCGAAACAGGCGGCGGCGACAACCCCGGCACGGGAAAAAACAGGGAGAAAAAAAAAAATGGGGAAAAAAATGAAGTTGTGGGTTTTATCCAAGCTGAAATGATCTCGGCCATTAATATGAGATGACAGGCGGAGCGCCGCGCTTCCCTGGCTTCCCTGGTTTCCCTGGAATCTGACAGAGGTTTCCGGGATGGCGGCTCTATTAGCCCGTCACCTTTGCTGCCGCGGGTTGGTGATTCCAGGGCGTTTTTCCAGGGGATTTCGGGGAGAGGTTTGGGATCAGTTGGTGTGGATTTCTAGGATGGGACTCGGATGGAAAGGGCGGGATGAGGAGTGGGGAAAATGTGGAGGGAGAAGTTTCCGAGCAGAGTTTTCCACCTGTGGGAGATGGGTTGGGAATGGGTTTTTGTGGAGGGAGCAGTTTCCGAGCAGAGATTCCCACCCAGTTGGGAATGGATTTTTCTGGAGATGGTTTGGAGCAGGTGGACTCCAGATTCCCAATAATTTTTTCACACTGCCTGTGCCACAATTCCAGCTTGAATTCCGTTTGATTGTTTGCACTTTGGGATGTTCACAAATCCCTGGAAGCTTCCAAGGCCAGTTTGGACAGGGCTTGGAGCAACCTGGGATTCTGGAATACGTCCCTGCTCATGACAGGGTTTGGAATGAGATGGGCCTTAAGGACCCTTCCAATCCAAACCATTCCATGATTCTGTGACTGCTCTTGAGCTTGGAAAATCTGATCCGTGTTAAGCAATCGGCTGTCACAGACCCCTCTTCTTTCCAAGCCTGTATCCCACGGGATTTGTCCAAACAGTCCCAGATCTTCTCTCCAGACGTCCAGGGCTGCGATCCTTCTTTTTGTCTTATTCTCTTCCCTCAATATCACAGAATCCTGGGATTATTGAGGTTGGAAAAGACGCCCAAAGATCATCCAGTCCAACCTGTGACCGATCCCCACCTTGTCCCCAACCCAGAGCACCGAGTGCCACATCCAAGCATTCCTTGGACACCCCCAGGGATGGGGACTCCACCACCTCCCTGGGCAGCCCCTTCCAACGCCTGACTCCCCTTTTCCACGAAAAAATTCCTCCTGAACCTCCCTCGGCGCAGCCACCCGAACGATCCCGCGATTCTGCCTTTGGGAAGGTGAAACAAAGAGGTGGATTTTTCCAAGAGGTGACATTCCAGGAGCCGCCTGATCCCAGCTGCAGCCGGAAGGTCGGATCTTCCTCCTGAGCACAGGTGTGCTTCTCCCTCCTCCCGCCCTGCCGGGGACTTTTCCAGGTCCTCACGCGGGATCCGTCACGCGGAGCACATCCGTGACCACCTCCCGGAGCAATTCCAGGGGCGGCAGGAGGACGTGGATCAGGTCTTTATTTAGAAATGCTGATGGATAAGGAGCTTAGATCCAGGTCTTGTGGATCTTAATCCCTTGGGAGTTTTGAACGCAGAAGCGAAACCAAAGCAGGAAGAAACTTTCCCTTTCTTCCCTCTCCAAGAGATCTTTAAACGGGTGGGATTGGTCCCTTTCCAGCATGAGAGGCCTGAATTCCTGGGAATTTCTGGTCACTCCGTGTAACCACAGATGGGAATTTCTGCTCCCAGCTGGTGTCGTGGAAAAGGTCAGGGAGACTCCAAAGGGCTTTTCTGCTCCCAAAACTCTTCCCTGTCCCTGTTTTTTCCTTCCTCACACAATTCCCTGGCTAAAATCAACCCCAGGAGCTGCACAAATCCCAGGTCCTGCCCTCGTGTCCCATCCCGTTCCCGGTGATGGAGACCTGAGGGGCTTCCAGGGATTTGTGACCTGCAGGGATTTGTCACCTGCATGCACCGGAGCTCCGGGGACGTTTTGTCCCCAAGCCAGCGGAGCTATCCCACATTTCCAGCTCCACGTGCTGACATCTCCCCTTCCACAGCCTCACGTGAGCGTGAGACGCTTCCAGGGATTTGAAAGGTGAGGAAAATCCCAACAGGAGCCTGAGGATGCTGCACCCACCTCCCCGTGGGTGCAGATGCTTTCCCATTGCTCCAAATGCTCGGCTCGGCCGCTTCCTGAAGTTTGGGGAAATCCTGGAGAGGTTTTCAGGATCCCAGGAATCCCAAGAAAGTTTGGGTTGGAAGGGACCTTCGGGACCATCCAGTTCCACCCCCTTGTTCCACCTTCCTTCATCCCAGGTTGCTCCAAGCCCCATCCAACCTGGCCNCATCCAGGTGGGATCATCACAGGTTCCAACATTTTCAGGGCAAATCTTCCAATCTCTCCCTCCCTTTCCCCAGGACTTTATAGGATGGGGATTCTCTGTAGTTTATGAACTTTGTCCTGGTCTTTGTGAATCCAAGGATTCATTGATTGCTGGGAGGAGTGGACAGGGAGCACCGGGAATGGCGTCGTGATGGGATCGCTTTTCCTCCTCTGTTGTTTTAGAGCACATGGCAAAAAACCCCCAAAAACTCCAGAAAACCCCCACAAACTCCAAAATCCCCCCAAAACTCAAAAACCTCCCAAAAACTCCAAAAAAACCCCCCAAAATTCCAAAATAAAACCAAAAAACCTCCAAAAACTCCAAAAAAATCCCCAAAAATTCCAAAATAAAACCAAAAAACCTCCAAAAACTCCAAAAAAACCCCCCAAAATTCCAAAATCAAACCAAAAAAACCCCAGAAACTCCAAAGAAACCCCCCAAAATTCCAAAATAAAACCCAAAAAACCCCCAAAACTCAAAAAAACCCCCCAAAATTCCAAAATAAAACCAAAAAAAACCCCAAAAACTCCAAAAAAACCCCAAAATTCCAAAATAAAACCAAAAAACCCCAAAAACTCCAAAAAAACCCCCAAAAATTCCAAAAAACCCAGTCCAGCCTTTTATTTTTAACCCAAATCTCCACCCTGGCCTTAGCCAGACCTGAGGACACCTTTTAATTTTCCTTTCAATCCTAAGCGGAGCCTTTGGCAAGACAAGAGGAAGAGAAAAAAGGGAAAAAAAAAAAAAATCAAAAGCTTCTTCCAAAAGTGTTTGGGAAGCCGAGAAGTTCCCCATTACACACAGTCTCAAACAGCCTTTTCCCCCCCATCCATGTAAAATAATTCCCTGGATCTCATTCGAGGCGATTTGAGACCGTTTTGTGGGAAAGCTGAAGTGGAAAAAAAAAAATAAAAAAAAATTAACCAGCCTCTCATGAAAGTCAAATCCAGTCGAGACTTTTCCTTTCTTTTTTCTTTTCCTTTCTTTTTCCTTCTTCAAGACGATTTTTTTGCCACCCCCCCCTTTGGATTTTCTACGGCTCCGTGTTCTTCCCAAAGGGAAGCGGGGAACAAAGTCCTCGGGAGCGGAGCGAGCTCCTCCTTGGCCGCTTTTATGCCGAGCTTAAATCTGAGGAGAAAATTCATATAAATAGAGATAAATCCATAGATATGGAGATGGAGATGGATATGGATATGGATATGGATAAAGATATGGATATATGGGCACGTGTGGGAGCAAGGCAGACTTAAGGAAGGGCTTTGCTTTGGTTTAAAATATTAATTTTTAAGCTGAGCCCGCTCTCCCATCCACCTCATTCCCAATTTAATCCACTTAAAACACAGGGAAACTGAGGCACGGCCGCTCTGCCCACATTCCCGGCGATCCCGGCGCCTTTTGGCCCGGATCCCGGCCTCCTGGAGGATGAGCATCCTCGGGAACGCCGTCCTTAACCTCGGGAATGTCACGAGGTGGAACCGCTCTCCGCCACCGATCCCACGCCGGGAGGTCCCGGTGGCTCCCGGGGTAATTTCCAAGCAATTCCCGAGCATTTCAATCCTTCGCAGACTCAATTAAAAGGATCGGGATGGAGTCCCTGGGTGTTTTGGGTCGTGGGGTTTTTTTTTCCCCTAAAAGCTTTTTAAACCCCACTAAAAAAGTCTTTCCTCATTTCCGCCGCGGGATTGGCGGAGCGAGGACTCCGAGAGCCCGGGGTCATTCCGGGAATCATCAATCCTGCCGGACAGGAGCTTTGTTCTCAATATTCCCCTCTCCAGCTGGGTGAGATCCCATTTTTCCCAAAAACCTGTGGGATTCAGACCCAGTTTTAGACCCGAGCTGGAGCAGCTTAAAATCACCCTACAACCCCAAACCGGGTTTATCTTTGGCTCTCCCCGGGAGGCACGAGGGGGTTGAGACAATTTCTCCTTCCTGGGGCTTTGCTTCCCTCTTCAGCCACGGTTGGAGCAATCTGGGATAGCGGGAAGCATCCCAGTCCATGGAAAAGGGTGGAATGAGGTGGTGTTTAAGTCAATTCCAAGCCAAACCATTCCGTGATTCCAAGGCAGGGCTCTTCCTGGTTTAAGCGGCCCCATAAAATTGGATTTTTCAGCCGCTTCAATTTTCCTTCCAGGCTGGCACATCCATGTGGGATATTTCCCGGGAATGGCAGAAGGCGGGACACAGGGTGGGATGGATCCTGGCAGTGGCCAAACGTCTCCTGGTGGGAGAGGAAGGAAAAGTCTTCCCAAATCCCTGCCAATCCATATGGGTGAGTGAGGTTGCTCCTCCATCCCCCTCCCGGGATCAGTCTCGGAGCACATTCCAAGTGCTGGGAAGATGCCCTGAGTTCCCCTTCGTGTTTCCCACTCGGGAATCCCACTCGGGATCCCACTTGGGATCCCACTCGGGAATCCCACTCGGGATCCCACTTGGGATCCCACTCGGGATCGTTCCTTGCACTCCTGGCAGGTTTGGAGGATCTTTAGGAAAAGCAAAGCTTGGTCCTTCCCTTCTTTCCCTCCGTCATCCCAGTCTTTCCAGGATGCCGTCCGGAAAAATTCTCATCCTTGCCAGAACCGGCTTGGATGGCCGGATTCTCCGGGGTCAATCCGGTCAGAATTCATCCCGGAATAATTCACAGGAGTAATTAGGGATAAAACCAATCAATCCATGAAATACCCACGGGCCTCCTGCATCCCACCGTGGCGTGACTTTGCGGGATAAATGAACTTGGCCTTTTCCTTACCCCACCTCATCCCTCCCTCAATCCCTACGAACATTCCCAATTCCCAGCCCAAGGCCCGGAAGGTGCCTCCAAGGAGCCAGCCGGGCTCCCTAAGCCCTTAAAGCGCTCAGGGCCGTGCCCACGTCACCGAAGGCACCGCTGGCACGGCCGAGGTGAGCAGGACGGATTTTCGGGAGCTCATCTCCCGCCGGGATGCTCCAAGGCTGGGACAGACGTTGGATTAGGGATTTATGATCCCCTTCCACTTATAGCAACACCTAATCCGGGGATGATGCTTTTGACAGGTGGAGATGAGTGATGGGTCCATCCCTCCTGACATTAAGGAGCTTCCAGGGGCTCCGGAGCTCTCCAGACTTCCCGTTATCCACATGGATCCCGGCTCCGCTCCAGGGGAGCTCCTTGAAGGGCTTCCTTGTTGCTGCCGGAGGGGACAACGAACCCCTTTGACCCCAAAAAAATTCAGGAAAAGATCTCTGGAAAACTTCCAGCAGAGCCAAACAGGAGGGATCACATCCAGACCCTTTTCCCTGGGGACGGTGGCGTCGGGACGCAGCAAATTTTCCACGGATTTTTCCTTTAGCGCAGCACCTGACGCGGCACTTTCGCATCTGTGCCCTAACGAGGCCGTGATTAATCATTCCCGGGCTCTTCCCACGGGATCCGGCGCATCCCAAACCCGGCCCCGACTCCCTCGGAGCGGGGCCTGGGCTCTCACCTCTCCCCCTTTCCCTGTTTTCCCACTCCGCCTTCCCTTTCCCGTTAAATTAATCCCGGTCGCTCCGGCTCGCGCCGCTGACCCGAGCACAAATTGATTTTTTCCCTCGTTTTTTCCTGGCCAAAAAAAGGTATTTTTTTTCCTGGTATTATTTTTATTTTGGAGTTTCGGAGCGACTCAACTTTGACCCTTCCGCGCTCTCGGGGAAAAAAAATTTTGGTAGTAAAACGGAATGAATTCCAGGCGGGAAAGGAAGGAGCCTGGAGGGTGGGGGCTGGTTTTTTATGGCTGTTTAAAGGGTGAAGTTATGGAGGCAGCTCCTGGGGATTTCATTTTTCCGGCTTTTTCCCGATCCAGCTTCTCCCGTTCTGAAAAATCGGGGAAAACCATCCTGTCCAGTGGCTCTGGTGCTTCTGGATTTGGGAAATTCTTGAAATGAGGGAGAAATTCCTACCTCAGAGGGCGGGGAGGCTCTGGAATAGAATTCCCAGAGAAGCTGTGGCTGCCCCATCCCTGGAAATATCCAAGGATAAAGTGGATAAGGCTTGGAGCAACCTGGGATAGCGGAAGGTGTCCCTGCCCATGGAAAAGGGGTTGGGACTGGATGATCTTTAAGGTGTTTCCCACCCCAAACCATTCCATGATTCCATGATTCCTCCTTCGCCATTCAAATCCTGTCTCCGACAGAAAGGAGGCTCCTGTGGCAAATCCCTCCTTTTCCAAACCTCTGGAAAGAACCGGAAACATTTCCTGCGTGTTTCTCTCCCAAAGTTCACGAAGGAATTGAAAGTTTCCCATAAAAGAAGAAAAATTCCTGCTGACGTGGAGCGGGATGTGGGATGGGAGCTGATCCATCTCTGCTTCCAACTTTTCCTCTTCCTAGAGGAGAATCCATGGGAACAGGGAGCAAACATCTCCATGAGGGAGAAGGAAATACAATCGTTATCCCGGATCCATAAATTAGGGCTGGATTAGGGAAAAAGCAGCTTCATGGGGTTTAAGAGAATTCCCAGGATGTCCCTCCAGTGCCTTGGGAACACAGTGACTCCCGAGGGAAAAGAGGTGGGGGTAGGGAGCAGGAGGAAGAAGGAAAAATCAAGGAATGATCGATCCATTGGTCTCCACCTCGGGATTGAGGCACCAGGGAGTTTTTCCTGCTGGGAAGTTGGAGAGGGATGGGAAGATGACTCAGCTTTTCCCGCCTGGAAAAGGCACCGGGAGAGGCGGCACGGCTGGATCTGCCCCGCAAGGATCCTCCCAGGAATTCCCCATTTCTTGTGGGGTTTTTCCTCCTCTTCCCACTCCGGAATCTGGACAGGCTGCAGGGACATGGCTTAAAACATTCCAACATCCACCGGATAAAACATTCCAACATCCCACCTTCCACAGCAGAGCCTCTTCCCTCCATGCCCAGCATTCCCAGGGTGCTCCCGGAGGTGAGGCGGGATGGTCTGGAATGTGTCACATGGAATGAGGACACCGTTCCCATCCCTGGGCATGAAACAGCGGATTCATCTTGGCCAAAACCCAGGAAAATAGGACCCTATGGATCTCATTCCAGGGCTTGGATAAGGAGCCAGCGATGCTTTCGGCAGAGGAACCGAGGGCAGCGTAAAACAGCACCGAAATCCAAGGAATTTTGGGTAGGGAACGCTCTTCCCGCTTTTCCTCGGTCCGAGCGGGTCTGAAAAATAAGTGGGAATGTTCGAAAGCTCGGCCTGATCCCACCACGGGATTTGGGAGCAGCATCCATCAGGACCAGGAGGCTCCGCGTCATTCCAAGGCTCAGCCCGGTGTTGGATTTCAGCCCCAGGGCCCAGGTGGGGAAGCTGCTCCCAAAATTCCTCGGAGCGGCCGAGTCAGCAGCTCGGGAATCGGCTCCTCAGCAGGATCCGGGGGACATCCCAAGGACGATGCTCCCGCGGAGGCCACACGGAGCCGGGAACACCGGGATGGGATCGGCGGAGAGGAGGGAAGAGGGCAAGCGGGAAGCACAAGGAATTCGGGGTGGGATTCTCATCCCTGAGTTTGGACGGGAGCGAATCTGGGAGAGGGGGCAGCGGGTGGGTGATCCCTCTGGAAGCGTCTTGGAATTTGTCCATCAGAATCCTGGGATTGAGATGTTCAGGACAGCCTTTCCCACGTCCCTAAGGCAGGAATTCTGGGGGCAGCCCCTGATCCAAGGGGTATCCCAGAGGGAGAGAGGTGGGACCTTCAGGAGGGAGACAGAAGAGGAACCTCGGGATCAGCTATTCCCAAAATTGTGTAAAAGTCGGAGCTGGAAAATCCAGCTCTTTCTCTGGTGGCTTTGGAAAAGGCTGGAAACATCCGGAAAAAATTTATTTTGGGGCTCCTCTTCCCGGAAAAAAACAGATCCAGGTTTTTTTGTGTCCTCAGAGGCTGCTCGGGTTTCTTCTCCTTTGCTGGGCCAAAAAACCGGGAATGAGAGGCAGGAAAAGGGAGAAGGGGTGGATGGGGAGGAGGATTCCCAGCACAGCTCCCAGGCAATATCGGGATGTGAATTCCCGGGTATTCCCGGCTTACAAATGAGGGGCTGGAGCAGCCGGGAGAGGCTTCGGGGAAGGGTGGAGGGCGGGAGCTTCCCATGGGATACGGTGGAGTTGTGTCACCGTCAGGATTTTTGGGATGCGTCCGTGTCACGGCCGAGCGTGGGCAGCGTCCAGCTCTCCTGGAATGATCAAAAATAGGAACATCCCTGCTTCCAGAGCCTTTGGAAAAGCCAGGAAATTGTAGGAATGCAAGGTTAGAGCCAGGTCAGAAACGTTGGAATGGTGCTGAAATCCTGGAGGATGCATCCATATCCTGGAGCAGGATTCCCAAGGAATGGGCACAACCCCAAGGCTGCCGGAGCTCGGGGAAAGCTTGGAAAGACTCACAGGGTGGAATTCTTGGGATTGGCCTGTGCAGGGCCGGGAGTTGGACTCGATCCTTGGGAGTCCCTTCCAAGTCAGGATATTCCATGAATCCATGAAGGTGATCGGGAATTGGGGTGATGGAGAGATGGAAAACAGCAGGGAAACGGAGAATCCACTGGAAATCTGGGATTTCCATCCTAGGAGAAGACACCTATGGCTCCGATCCCAAGAATCTAGGGAACAGCAGCCTCCCTGAGGTTTTCCATGCATTCCTGGCTTTTCCATCACTCATGGGGGTGTTCCTGGGATGAATCCCTGAAATTTTTAGGGACAATTGGAGCCACCCCCCCTCCTCATTTTTCTCATCCCGAATCCACCCCCATCGGCTCCAGGGATTTTGTGTCCATTCTGCTGAGCTGGTTGGAATTCCAGGTGGGAGTTGGCAGCGGGATCGCACGAACAGAGGGAAAAGTCTCATCCGGACATCGCTTCCCGTGGGTTTAGGATGGAAAAACCCGGAGCGGATCCGCAAAAAAATTCCCCTTGCTCTGAGGAAACATCGCTGTGGATTTTAATCCTATAAAATTCCAGGCTGGATCAGATCAGCTCCATTTTCACTCCTGAATTCATTAAAAATCCAGTAAAAAAGGCACAAAAATCCATGGATTTACCTCAGGTGTTGTTTTCTCTCCTTCATGTTTATTTTTCCCGAAATTCCCTGTGTGTTCCCTGAGAAAATGAAAATCCAAAGCCTCGGCTCCCAAGTTTTTCCTAAATGGAAACACTTCCCAAAAAGCCACCAGAGGAAATCCATTGGTTTTAAACAAAGACACAGGAATAATATTATGGAATCATAATATCCATGGAATATCCATGGAATATCAGTGGAATTTGGGCTTTGAAAGTCCATCCGAACACCACTTTTCCCGGAAATTTTGTTTAAATAACAAATTCCGACTCCCAATTCCTTCTTATTCAAATTCTGGAGGATTTTCACCTTTATTTTCCATTTATCTTTTCCTTTTTTTCCCCAGTTTTAAAAAAATCCCTCTTTTCATTTCATATTCCCGAAGGAAATCCGCCATGAATCCGCCCAAATTCCACGATTTACGCCCACCGGGTGTGGGGGAGGGGCAATCCAGCAAAAAATTCCACAAACGGGGTGAAAATCCCGGTAAAATGTCGGCCACGATTCCCTTTCCGAAGGCTTGGAATGTTTTATCCTCAGGTAGGATCCTGGAAAAAGTGCGGGATCGCGAGCTCGTTGCCACTCCATAAATACGGGATTGCGGGAATGTGGCCGGGGCTTTTCCAGCCGTGGATTTTTGGGATTGTAGGAATAGGGGAGGCGGTGCTTGTACGGTGCTGTTGGGAAGCATCATCCAGGTTTTTCCAGTTGAAATCCATGGAAATCTGCTCAGGTTCCAAAAATCCTTCCCGGTTATCACCAGTGAGGCCTTCAGGGATGGGCACATGGAAAACGTTCCATAGGGATGACTTGAGTGGGAATGATTTGGGATGAGGGCGGGATCCTGGGATTCATTTCCCAGACTGGAAGACCTTTTCCTGCTACTGGAATTTCTGGGAAATGGGATTCATCCAGGATCTTTCCTGGTCATTCCCACCCTGCTGAGCCGGATCTCGCCGGTCTTGCCCCTCCAAATCCGAGTCTTGAGTGGGAATTTTATGATTCCAGAGGATGAGGAAAGGGTTAAAGGACCGGGAGCTGCTGTGGGGCCGGGAATGGGGAATGGGGCTGGGGGGTTAAGGACGCTCCAGGGAATTCTGCCTCATCCACACTCGATTTCCAGAGGATTTTTCCAAGCCGTGCTTTATTGACCCGCTCGATATCCGAGAGCAATTCCCGCTGCAGCCTCAACATTCCACAAAATCCCCGTTCCCTCCTCAAGGAGCACATTCCATAACCCCCCTGCATCCCTCCGTGGGGCATCCACGCGCTCCCAAAAAATTCCAGGTGCGCAAACAGCGGGAATTTGCGCGCTCGGGGTCGGATACAGCCCCGTTCCCATGGGAAAACTCCATGGAAGCGAGGACTGAGCACACACAAGGAATTGGAAGGGATTTTCCTCAAATCCTGCCGGGATGGGGGCTCCAAAGCGCTCATTCCAAGCCCATCCCACTCCGAAGGTGTCCCTTGGAGGTTATCCAGGGAAGGGTGGGAATTGGATCCCACGGCAGCGTCGGGAAGGGCGGGAAAAGCAAAGGACAAGAACGGGGTGAGAAGGTGAATCCCGGAGCTCCGTGTGCCGGGATTGGGATTTTGAACCTGGATTTAGGTGAGCTCCAGGGAGAAAAGGGCTGGAAAACCATTGGAGGGATGAGGAGACGCTCCAGGATGGAGATTCCCTGTCCCCAGCAACGTGTCCGTGATCCATAGGGATAACAAGGCTCCAAAGGCCTCGCTCAGCCCCGGATGCCGAATTGGGAACAGCATTCCCAGGAGCCCCTGAGCTCCCGGTGGATCCCGGTGTCCGACATCCTCATCCCTCCTCATTCCCGACGGCATCCATTGGGATCCGGGGTGACAAATCCCATCCCACCCCCACCCTCATCCCATTCCCATCCCGAGCTGGGATCCTTGCTCCGGCTGCAATCCTTCCCTGCAGCTCCATTCCCCAAACAGGCGCCTTTTCCCGGGAATCAGGACCCTGCTCCGCTTCCAGATGTGCTCCGCAGCTGGCGGCTCCCGCTTCCAGAGGCTCCTGGCCTCGTGCCGGGCTCACGGATGGATATTCCCGGCAGGAAATCGCTGGCAGCGGCTCGGCCGATCCGTCAGCTGCTCCTTGCTCTCCGCTTTTCCCATTCCCCATCGGAGCTTGGGATCCACGGCCTTTCCCCGAGGCTCGGAAAGCCCGGGAATGGCGACGGAGCACGGAAAGGAGGAGCTGTTCCCAGGAAAACGGGACAATCCCGGTGGGATTCCAGCTCCTCGGGGCTCGGTGTGGTTGCAGCGCTTCCAAACCTGCCAGGAATTGTCACATCCAGATTTTTATTCCCAGATTTTGGGTGGGAAATTCCACCGGGTAACACCCAGTGTGGGATGCGTTTCGTTTCCTTGGAAATATGAGGGGGGATTTCCTGCTTTTCCCTCTATCCCTGAGGCTGGAAAAGGGATGGTGGAGAGGGATAGCGGGGCTGGATCAGGGATCCCGCTGGGAATCTGCTCCCGGCTCCTCGGCAGAGCCGGACTCCACGGAGCCTCAGCATTAATGCTTGTCCTTGCAATTCCCATGGAAATCTGTCTGCTCCGGAGGAGCCGGCGTGCCGGGTACTTTTCCCGCCGGAGCCGGAATGCCGGGACAGGGAAAATCCCGCAAGGTGAGGGGGAAAGTGCTGGGAATCCAGCTTGGAATCCTCACGGCACTGGAGAGCAGCTCTGGAAGTCGGTGCCGTGGGAATGCTGACCTGGATTTGGAGGGGGGAGAAAAGGGAAAATTCTTTCATTCCAAGGAAAAATTTGGAAAGGGTGGGATGGGGCTCCGAGCCACGGGATTTAATGGAAAGTATCCCTGATTATTGCAGGGAATTGGACTGGATGACCCTTAGGTCCTTCCCAAAGCCATTCCATGGGCTCATGGAACGAGGATGGCACAAAATTCCAGCCCAGCTCTGAGCCAAGACCTTCCCGTTCCCTCTGGATGAGGTTTGAGCCCAACTGGGCTTCCCTGACAAATCCCAGGAGCATCCTGGTGCCTCAGATTTCCTTGGAGAGGAGACCCCTGGGATGCTGCATCCACACCAAGATCCTTCTTTTCCACCCTTCCCAGCGTTGGGATCAATGGATACCTCCGGATCTAAGGAGCAGCAGCGTCCGGGTGGGCTCGGGCTGGGTAAGGGATGGGAAAAGTCACTCCAGGGAGAGGAAAAACGGGAAAAAAGGAAGGAAAAATCCATGGGAAGAACTGGGATAACATCACGGCGCCGTTATTCCGTCATCAGCTCCGCTCCAAGGATTTATGGCTCCGGCCGTAATTTTCCTTGGCGCTCGCTTGGAGCCTCCTGCCCTTCTCATTCCAACTTCCCGCTTTCCCAACCTCCTTCCCCATCCCTTTTCTGCCGAGTTTTGTGGGAAAAAACCACCGGGATGCCACAACACCCGCGGCGTTTCCCTGGGAATGGGGAAGGGAAAAGCCTATTTTGAAATCCCGGGAATAATCTCGTTTGCCTCAGCGTGATTTAAATGATGGATAAAAAAAATTATATTTAAAAAAAAAAAAAAAATCAGGATAAAACAAACACTTCCCAAATGGGGTCATTAAGAAATCCAAGTCTCCGTAGGATCGTTATCCAAGCGGCATTCCATGCGGATGGTGGGTTTTTAATGGCTGTTCCAGGATTTCATATCCACTTTAATCGATCCGTGTTTTCCGGCACACGGAGCCCGGGCAGGGGAGGCCGATTTGGGCTCAGCACGGATTAAAGGATGGGATTCTATCCCATAAAAAGCTGAGGAAACTCCTCCCATCCCTCACCTGGAGATCAGAGGAGATAAAGGATGAGCTCCTCGGTTTCCCATCCCTATGGAAAAAACCCGAGGGATTCGGGAGCTCCAAGCCAACCAGACCCGGGAAAATTCAAATTTTCATACAAGGCTGAGCCAAATCCAAGGAAAACCCACCCAGATCCTCGCAATCCACAAACCAATCCCTGTTTTCCCTGAGCTCGGAGTCACCTCCCATCCCAACCAATTCCCACTGTGGGAACGGGCACTGAATTCCCAACCCTCCCAGTCCTCCCCATCCCACCACCTGCTGGGCATTGGGGCTTTTTCCAAGTGGTGACTTCCCGGTTTTCCTGCCATCCCACGCCACGGGAACAGCTCCATCCTCCCAGTTAAGCCTGGATTTGTTATTTGATCCCGAAAATTCGGCACTTTCCAGGCTGCGGAAGGGTTGAGGCCGCATCTGGATGTGCAGGAATGGGCTGGATTTGGGATCCAGCTGTGCCAGGCTCTGGATTCCCTGTGTATGATCCATGCCCAGCTGTGCAGAGCAGGATTCCACATCCAGCTCCGCAGGACTCAGCACCGGATTATCCCGGGGCATCCCGGCTGCGTGGCTTGGAATTATTTGGGATGTACGTCGGACATTCCCACCACAGAAGGACTCAGCCAATCCACACCTGGCGCCAGACAGCCGGGATTCCCTCCCGGGAATGGGCAGGGAATGTTTGGGCACAGCGAGAATGTTCCATCCCTGAGATATCATCGGGCTGAGATTTTTCCTCAGGGAATTTTCAATGAAACATTCCCAAAGAGTTTTTCCTCATCTGGAAGGGAAGGATGCCGGCGTTTTATGGGAGTCGCTGTTCAATTTTCCTTCAAAAACCCCAAAATTCCAACTTTAAAATGTTGGGATACTTGGCCGAGCTGGTGGCCGGAGGTGGGAATTTCCCCAGGGCTCGGCAGCACAAGGCTCTGGATTCCAGGATTTTTAATTAATGCCACGGACTCGGAGCGTGTTGGGAAAGGGGAGGGCCGGGACCGGGAAATTGTCCCTCGGAGGGGCAGAGCCGGACAACCTTGTCATTCCCAATTAGCAGGGAATTACCTCCGGGATGAACATCCCGATTAATCCCATTAACGGAGCGGCCGCCGTGACCTCGCCGGAGCTGCTGACTCAGGAGAATTCCTCCTCTCCCAGCTCTTCCTCGCTAATTCCCACGTGTGGGAATGACTCGAGCAGACAGGGATTTCTCCCGAATTTTTCCTCTTTCGTTCCTTTTTTCCCATCTTTCTTGTCTGCTTGTCCCTTTATCCATTCATCTTCCAATAGATTTTTTTTTTGGGGGAAAAATAACCCCATCTCCGGGCCTTAAACCTCGGATAACGAGGATCCAGGACACCGGGATGTCTCCCAGCCTGGAATGTTGTGCTCATCCCTGTCTCAGCGTGCGAAGCTTCCCCGGATGGAGAAAAGCTCGGGATAGGTGGAGAAATGGATGGATGGAGCGATGGATCAATGGAAGGATGGGGTGGGCGGATGGATGGATGGATGGATGGATGGATATATGGATAAATAGGGAGGATTGGTGGATAAAGACCTGATTGGAGATGGATGAATGGATTGATGGATGAACGGATATCGACGGGAATGAAACAAAGGGATTGATGATGTGGATGGGATCGGCTATCCCATGGGAATAGCTGGACACTGAAGGGTCACCGGAAGGCCACGAAAGGTGGGAAAGGTGGGATCATCCCTCCCGCGAGCCCAGCGCTTCCCAGAACGGATGGAGCTGCTTCCAGCACATCCCGCTGGGCTTTGTGGATCCTCATCCCATCCGGCAAAGGGAACATCCCAACCTGGCCCCTCTTAGGGAACGCACAATCCCGGGAGGCTGCTGGAATCCCCCAGGGAGCCAACACCGGATATCCCACATTCCCAGGGAGCCAACACCGGCTATCCCACATTCCCATGGCCCCCAGTTGCCGCAGGAGCAATTCCCAGCTCCCGAAGGAAGGAGGAGCGAGGGTTTTTCTTCCCGAGTCTCTCACGGAGCGACCTCTCCTCCGTTTTTCCCCACGGATGGAGCCGCGATGAAATTCGGGAATGCGTGTTTTAATAGGAATTTCACCTCGGCTCCCTGCCGGGCCATTCCGAGCCGTTCCGGCGGAGTTAAGGAAGGAATCCTGGGAGCCTCTGGAGCTGTCATTCCATGTTTATGGCCCAGGCAATGTTTGTGTTATTAAAGATTCAGGAGCCATTTCCGAACGCCTCCGTTCCGTCCTTCCCATTAAAAGGCCGGACCCTCGGAGAAAGGAGGGGATTTCGGGATTGCGGGGAAAAACAGGAACGCTCCTGGGATGGGGGAAAAAAAATTGGGATGGGGTTGTTGGGAGAGTCTAAGGGAATGGAGGGAGTCGGAGAAAAGGGAAGGGGTGGGAGTTGCATCCCAAAGTGCTGCTGGATGTTGTGGATGAAGCTTTTCCGGCTGCTGAAGGGTTTGGTTTTCCCTGTTTTTCCAGGAGTTGAGCAGGATCCGAAGGCAAATCCCTGCCTGGCTCAGTCACAAAGGTTTCCCGGAGAAGCTGGGGCTGCCTCATCCCTGGAATTGTCCAAGGCTGGGTCGGATAGGGTTGGAGTAACCTGGGACAGTGGAAAGTGTCCCTGGAATGGGATGGATCCCAACGCAAACCATTCCATGATTCCATGATCCAGCAGAGCCAGGTGACACCATCCGGGCTCCTCCTGAGCCATGAGGGATTCCCCACTGACTTCCAGGACCCCGGAATTCCCTTTTCCCCACCACAATCCCACATTTCCCCACAGCAGGATCCTTCTCCATCCTTAGGAATACAGAGCACAGACCCTTCAAATATCCTACGGAAAACAGGGAATGAGGGATCGAAGGAGATTCCCTTCTCCATCCCTGCTCCACCTGGGCCAGGCCCAACTTGATTCCACACGGGACACACTTGTTCCCATCCATGGGAAAACTGTCAAGGAGTTCCCAGGGACCACACATGGGATGGGAAGGGATGGAATGGGATAAGGGGTTATCCCGGAGTTATCCCACTTGTTCCCACCCATGGGAAGCACTTTCCAGGGGTCACACATGGGATGGGATAAGGGGTTATTCCCATCCCTGCTTTTGTTCCCGGTAGGAAGCAGCTGAGGATGACGGGCTCGGGAACACCTCGGCCAAACTTTTGGGATCATCCCACAGGAGCAATTCCCTCTCCGCAGCCCCACAAGGAGCTTTTAGGAGCAGGACGATGTTCCCGATGCTTCCAGAAAAATCCCAGCTCTTTCTTTCCGGGATGCCTGGACTTTACTACGAGCTCAGGATGGAACTCTCGCCTTCACTCCTTGCACTTTTCCCAGCAGGATTTTGTGGGATATAGGGATTAAAATGGCTTTTTATGGCTTTTTTTGGGATGGGCCGGGCTCCAGAGGATCCCGGGGCTCCCCGTGCCCACTCCGGGTGGATTTTTGGGATCTGTGGGCAGCGGGTCCATGGATTACACAGGGAGCTGCTGCCCTCCAGTGGGCTCGGGATGGACAGGAAGCTGGAAGCGGCCATCCCATTCCACATGGAATGAGCCCCCTGAGGTGGAGCTGAGGATGTCCCTTCCCATGGGATGGAGGGAAAGCCGGATGAGGGATCCCACAGATGGAGCGGGAGCAGTTCCCATTCCTGGAGCAGCAGAAATCCTGCTCTGGCCCATCCCGCTCCTGAGACGATCCCACTGATCCGCTCCCGGATCAGAAACGGTTGGAAGCAGCTCCAGCTGCTGCTCAAGGCCCCGATCCCGGTAAAAAAATCCCAAATTTTTCAAGGAGCAGACAGCACCTGACCCACCACCAACCCATGGCTCTTTTCCCTCCGTTATCCCCAGGGAAAAGCAGGAGCAGGGATTGGGAGCCGGGGACAGCTCCGTGGTGCCAACGGGATGGGACGGGACGAGGACTCCACAGGGATCTTCTCCTTTGGGATCACAAACAAAGGAGGGAATCAAATCCCTTCCCACCACTCTGGAAGGGCCGATCCATGGGCTGGGAGATTTTTATTATGGAAAGTGAAGCTCCAAGAGGAAAAAAATCCAAGCCCAAGGGCAGGAAAGTTGGAATTCTCATGGGTTTGCCAGGCTCTCCAGGATGGGATTCCCAGGCTGTTTTCTGCCTCAAGGGCCCTAAAAATCCTCAGGGATTACAAAAAATTCCCCAAAATCCTCTTTCCGTCTCCTGTCTGGTAACAAGAGCTGCATGGACTGGTCCCAGCCCAGGATATCCAAACATTCCTTGGTTCCTGATTTCCCTGGAGCTCCTCTGAAGGCACAGAGACCTCAAATTCTTGGGAAATGTTATTTTTGCCCGATTTTTTGTGCTTTTTACCCATTTTGCCCCCACCAGGATCCCCCAGGACCCTCCTGGTCAAGCTGGAGAAGACCAGCATGGAAAAATCCAGCTCCACGGATTCCAGGGAAGGGAAAGGGAGGAGCACAGATTCCATCTGGGAACACGTCACCGGAGGGGGGAGGCGATCCCGGCTCCGGAGTCACGAGTTTCCCACATTCCCTGAACGTGGGTGGGAAAAGGATCTTCTGCAGCGGGAATGAATTCCCTGGGGGAGGCTCCCAAAACCTGGCACAGGAGGTCTGATGGATGGGGAAAACTCCTTAAATTCCAAAATTATATCCCGAAAAATTTAACCCCGCCTTGGTAGACGGGAGGGAAAGGCTCCCACCACATTCCAGGTATAAATCCGATTTTGGAAGCCCTGATCCCAGTTTTTTTCCCAGTTAAACCCACCTTTCTCCTGTAGGGTGCGTGTTCCCATAATCCAGCCCCAAATCCATGGGATTGATCATCCTCCCAGGATGGTGGGGAGGTGGTGTCCAGGTCCCAGTGGAAAATAGGGAATCCCACATAATTTCCAGCCTGAATTCCCATCGATGAGCTCTTCCAAAAAAAAAAGGGGTGGAAAACCCTTTATGGAAACCCCAAACAAAGCAGTTTAAATCCTGCTGTGTGGAGCAAAGTGGACTTTCCTGATAATTCCCTTTTTTTTTCCAGGAGAAAAGCCCCAGTGGGATCGAACCTGAGCCCCACCCTCTGCTTCCCACATTAATTCCATGGATTCACGTGACAAAGCCACCCTCTTCCCACTGGGAAGTGTTTATTGGGATGCTTGGGAGCTCGGCTTGCTGAGCCCATCCTAATTCCAAGCGATCCCTCCCAACCTCAACAGCTCCGGATTTAGGTAAAAACCACCCAAAATTGGCTCATTTGGAAGCTCAACCGGGCCTCGTTTTCCCTCCTGGGTCAGAATTCCCGTAATTCCCAACAAAAGCGCGACGAGGTTGTTGGGAATCAGTGCTTTTTAATCCATAAAAGGTGAGAATCCGTGTACAAATTAAAAAAAAAAAAAACAACATAAACTCTCGGATTTAAGGAAATCATCCCAATCCCAATCCCACGGGACACGACCCCTTCTCCGACGCCGACGGAAGGGGTCGGGCGACGCGGGCGGAACGCGGCGGCCGCTCCGGAATAAATCCCTCTCCGGCTCGGAGAGGTTTGGGATGGTGGGAAGAGGCTGCCGGGATGTTCGGAGGGAGAAGCGACCTTTTCCGTGACCCCACCCCCACCATTCCCTTCCCGCTCCCACACGGAGCGGCCGGGAAGATGACGTGGGAAGCCTGGATGCGCCAGATGGGCCCCGCGGCGGGAGGCGGATCCGGAATCCGGTGCGGGGATGGAAAAGTCTCCGGGTCAATCACGGAGCTAAAATCCTTCCTTCGGCTCCTAAAATCCCAGGATGGTTTGGCTTGGAAGGGATCTCAAAGCCCATTCCCATTCCATGCCCTGCCACGGGACACGTTCCGCTATCCCAGGTTGCTCCAAGCTTATCCCACCTGGCTTTGTTCCCGGAAGTTTTCCTTACATAAAACCAGGATTTCCAGCTTGGGAAGTGGACAAGGAGCCACTTAGGAATTGTCACAGCCCCTCGTGGCCACAAAATCCCATCGTTCCTTTAAATCATCCCTAAAAATTCCTGCAAAAGTACAAAAATACAACCCCATCTCTTCCCGAGGGAATTCGATACCTCCCAGGATCATCCCCGGGCAGCTCCTCGGCCTTCAGGAAAAACAACGTGCCCGGAAAAATCGGGATGGAGGAAATTTTGCCCATTTATTCCACGGATCTGGAGTCTCCCGGCGTTTCCAAGACTATTGGAATGGGGATGGGATGCCTGGATCCATCGGGCCCAGCCCAGGAATGCTGACACCAGCGGGAGGGGATCGGCGACGTGTGCGAGATTCCAAGAGGAGCAGGAATTTAGGAGTTTAATAATCTGGAGGAGCTCTCTTCCCGGAATTTTAATCTCTTCCCAGGAAAAAAAAAAAACCCAAACCAATCCCAAGGCTCTTAGCTATGAATCTCCCCATGGAATATTTAGGGCAATCCACCTCTCCTGATTAAAACACCCGGACAACAACTGCACGTGAAGTCTTTCCCTTTTCTTCCCAAGAAGCCGACCGGGATTTGCTGAGCCAACCCGGGGCTTCATTCCCAAAAAACCCCCATCCCAAAAAGCCCTAAAAATGCTCAAATCATCCTCACTCCAACTCATTTCACCGGGATAACCCCAAACGGGAGATGCTGCCACAACGGGATGGCCGCGAGTCATCCACGCCCGCGCTTTCCCCTTTCCCGGAAAAAAAGGGGAGTGTGGAAGGATTCGGCCGACGGATCCAACGGCTCCCGGCGCCACCTCGTGCCTCGCACAGAAATCCCAGGAGATGCTCCAGGAGGTGCCAACTTTTGCTTTAATGGCCGGGAACGCTCCGGCCCGAGCGGAACACACAACCCAAGCCCTGCTCTGGCACAGCTCCCCCCGACCCCCATCCGGATCCGTAAACCGATCCCAAAATTCCCACCAAACCCCAGTTTTCCCCAGTTTCCACGGGATCGTCGGGAGACGGGAGGCGCCTCGCTCACCTCGCCGAGCGCATTCCCGGCGTTGGGAGCGCTCGCGGCCCGGCCCGGGCTTCGGGAAAAATTCCCGGGCGGGCGATCCCGGAGTTTCTGGGATGGCCGAGGGCGCGGTCAGTCCATGGCCTCGTTGTCCCCTACGGAAGTGAAGGGGACGCCGCTGGAAGGGCTCTTCTTGCTCCGCTTGCTCCGTTTGCTCCAGCCCAGGAGCGCTCCGGCGCCTTTCCCGTTCATCAGGCTCTTCCTGCTGTTTTCCTTGTTGCTCTTCGGCATTCCAGGCCCCGAGGACGCCGCCGCCGCCTTCCTGTCCGCCTGGGAAAGGCGGAGAAGGGAGTGAAGCACCCGGAGAAAACGAGACCCCGAGGAATTCCGGGCGTTCCCCCCGCGGGACGGGACTTACTTTGGGACATTCCGAGCCCTGCAGGGTGATGACTCCGATATCCACTCCTTCCTTCCCGGTGTTTTTCAGCAGTTGGACAACCTCGGCATGCTTGGACCACTTGCAGTCCTTGCCGTCCACGGAGATGATGTAGTCACCCTCCCTCAGGCCGGCTTCCTACAGGGAATCAGGGAAAACACCCATGGATCATCGGAGAATCGTGGGATGGTTGGGAAGGAACCTTCAGCATTCCCCGGTTCCACCAGGGATGCTTTCCCTAGACCAGGTTGCTCCAAGCCCTGTCCAAACAGGACTTGGGAATTCCATTCCAGGGCCTTGCCACCTTCCCAGGGAAGGATTCCTTCCTGATATCCCATCTAACCCTGCCCTCTGGCAGCGGGAAGCCATTCCCTGTGTCCTGTCACTCCCAAGTCCCTCTCCAGCTCTCTTGGAGCTCCTTTAGGCACCGGAAGGTGCTCCAAGGTCTCCCTGGAACCTTCCAGGCTGAGGAGGGGACACAACTCTGCTCCAGGTATGGACCATATCCCAATCTTTGGGAAGATTTCAGTCTTCCAAAGAGGGATGTGATCCTGCCGCTAAGGAGCCTGTTATTCCAGAGGTGCTGGGATGTGGATGGATAGGTCGGAGCTGTGGGAGTGTGGAGACCTTTTTGGGCGTCCCACCAGGATTCTCCAGCATCTTCTGCTGGAAAACAGTTGTTTTGGGATGGAACAGCATGGCACATCCGAAAAACAGGGATGAGGGAGCCGAGCGAGCTGCCAGCAGTTCAAAACAGAGCAAAATTCCATGGTTTTTTCCCCATCTCCTAAAAATTAATCATCTCCCGACGCCCACCCGCAAACCCCAGGCTGAGCTCCAGCAGGGATGAATCCCCCCCCCCACCCCTTGGAGCTGTTTTAAGACCTAAAACCACCTGGAATTCCTCAGGGCAGCTCCCTCCCAGCATTCCCACGGGAATAATAAAAAACTGGGATACTCACGGCGGCGCAGCCCCCTGGGATGACCCCGGCAATGAGGACGGGGGAGTCTCCCCGCAGGGTGAATCCGAAGCCGTTCTCTCCTCTCATCAGGTGGACTCTCCGGGCTGGATACCATTTGTTCTTGGCTGAGAACACGGAGAGGGGGCCCTGGGATGAGGGAGAAATGTGGGAAGCACCCGTTCAACTCCGTGGGGAAGTGCAGGCTCGGGAAAAAAGCCGATTCCGGGGATGGGGGAGGGGGGAGAAGAAGGAATCTTGTCTTTCGCGGGGAAAGCGATCCCGTCATCCAAGGAGGGATGAGGGGGATCGAGGCTGGCTGGATCCCAGGGATGCATCCAGGGGATGGTCCAGGAGCAGGTGTGGGGCGGTGGGACAGGTCACTACTTCAGGGTCATTTTTCCCCCAGTTTTGTCCTATATTCCCATTTTTTCCTGCTTTTCCATTCCCACGGGAGCAGGATATTCCTGCCCGCCCCGGGGTTGAGATGCCCAAGCTCTCCCTGAGGTGCTCCAGGGATGATCCCACCACAGATCCCACCACAGTCCCGAATCCCAATCCCACTCCCCAGCACCCTGTAAACCTAAAGAGGGCAGGGATAAAATTCCAGTGGGATTTTCCTGCCGCCTCCCGCCACCAAAACCCTTCCTCCCAAGGGTCCCTCGGGAAAAGCCCACCCAAAATTCCCGTGCCTGCTTCCCTGTCCCCAAAGGAGGTTTGTGCCCCATTTAAGGGTCACAGAGACAGATCCCAGCCCTCCTCCTGCTGCTCCTCCTTGGAAAACCGCTGGAGAGAGGGAGAAGAGGCTGCAGGAGGAAGGAATCCAGGCAAGCAGAACACGCAGGGGAGGAGGAGGAGGAGATCTCTGCTCCCTCGGGATATTCCCAATCCCGGAGCTGTACGTACCAGCCTATGGAAGAGGTCAGTCACCTTCACCTGGGAGAAGTTGGGGGATTTTATTTCGGGTTTCTGGAGCGTTTTGGCTGATGGGAAAGAGGGAAAAGCACAGGGATGGGGTGACCTGGGCTCACTGGGGCAGCCGCCGCCATCCTAAAAGGGACAGCGGGATCCCAGAAGAGCCAGGACCTGCTCATGGATCTGGAACGACTCGGATCGGGAGAACTCCGAGCTCATCCAGTTCCAGCCCTCCCTCCACGCCACAAACTCCCCATGGATTTTCCCCACCCACAAACCCCTTCCCCGGCCGCGATCCCAAAAAAAAAAAACCCCCCTCACTCACGATGGATCTCCGGAGCTTCTCCCGTCTCAAAGAAATCCTCCTCATGGTCGATCTCGGAATATTTGCTCAGGGAGCGTTTGTGGGCGAAGGCCAGGACCTCCTGCAGGATATCCATTTTCCTTAGGATCTTGCACAAGCCGTGGATCCTCATGGCCTCCTCGTGCTTCATGATGGCTTTTTTCAGGTGAGCTTTTCCTGCCGGAGAGCGGAGAAGGAGCTGATCCCAACGGAAGCGCCGTTCCTGCCGCGCTGCCCACGGACGCTCCCACCCCGCCGTGAGTCAGGGACGGCCCCGTCACGTTCCCGACCCCGACGCGCCCTAAATGGGATCGCTCCCGGTGCGCGGAGGGGCCGGGAAGGGACCTTGAAGGGGTGACCTACTTGGCTCCCCCCTCCCGGAGCCGGGCAGATGTTCCTGAAAAACCGCCCCCGATGTTCCCTCGACCTCAATCTCCCGTGCCAATTAACCGAGCTCTCCGTCGGATCCCTCGGGAATGGGAAGGCGGAGAACGGCCCAGCCCCGTCCTCCTGGCTTCGGGAAGGTGGGACGCACATCCCTGTTTTCTAGGCTAAGCCTTCTCCTCATCCCGAGGGTCCCGCTCTCCATCCTCTGCTCCCCGCTCCTCTCCACTTGCCTCCGACGCGTTCCCGCCCTCGGGAAGCGGGAGCGGTCGGGAAAGAGGAGCTAAAATCCCGGTGACCCGCGGATACGGATGCGAGCATCTCCTCCGTGGGAAACCGCAACCAAGGCAGCCGTATCCAAGGCTAAAGTCCCAAAAAAAGCTCTCCCCGCGTCTCATGGAAACACGCGCGCCCGTGGCACTTCCAGCGTCGGGACACACGGTGGCAACAGAATCCAGGGAGAGGAGCGGGTCTGCTCCAGACTCCCGGAATTCACAGCCAGAGGAGCTTACAAAAGAGGGAATGTTTTAGGCTCGGATGGAAAAGAGGGAGGGAGAGACTTCCCTCCCTCCCAAATTTTTATCAGCTCCATAAATGATGAAATTATGGGGAATAATAATAATAATCAGCATGCAAGCATGGAATGGTTTGGGTCGGGAAAGGCCTTGATGATCATGGAATTCCAACCCCTGCCATGGGCAGGGACACCTTCCACTATCCCAGGTTGCTCCAAGCCCTGTCCAATCCGGCCTTGAACACTTCCAAGGATGAGGATCCACAACCTCTCCGGGTTTTTTCCCTTCCTGCGAACCAAATCCAAGCTGGGATTGGCGTCTGCACATCCATTTTTTTACCAGGAATGTTGAATGGAGCCCGTTCCCCCCAGGAAAATCAGGCAGAGCAGGAAAAGTTTGGGGTTTATTTGGAACTTTTCCACTTCCCATCCCCAGCAAAATCCGCCTGAGCGGCCGCACGGACTTTTCCAAGGCCAAACTCATTCCTGACGGGATCACACGCGTGATCCAGGAGGGAAAAGAACCCCGGGAAGCAGCTCCTGGGGGAGGCAACACCCCAAATTCCAGGTGCTGAGTCGGCTCCCGGCGGGAGGGGCCGCGGGAACACTTCAGCTGAGTAAGCACCGTCTGTTCCTTCCCGGGAGCTGAAATTCCGCATGGGAAGAAGTTTTCGTCTCCCAAGCTTTTTGCCGCAGCTCCGAAAGCCGCCCCCGGAGCATCTGCCGGGTCCCGTTTTCCTGCCGAGTCAGCCCAAAGCAAGGAGCTTCCAGGATCTCCGCGTCCCTACGGATTTCTCCGTAGGGTCGGGCGGCGTTGCCCGGCTCAGGACACTTGGAAGTTTTTCCTGGTTGGGAAAAGCACCACGAGTTGCTCCTCGCACCCTCAAGGGGATCACGATCCTTTCCTGCCTTCCCGGGAGAGGCCGCTTCCCGAGAAATTCCTCTTTGCATGGAGAGATCCTCCCTAAAAATCTCATTTGTGGGATTTTGCCCACGGAGGTGGGATGGGATTTGGGAGTCGAGGCTCACCCAACTTCCGCCTTTCCTCGGGATCCTGCAGCAGGACACGGAGGGACGGCCCCTCGGGCATGGTGAGGTGGAATTGCAGGAAAGCCTTCTCCTGCTCCGGGAGCTCGGCATCCGAGGGCGCTGTGGGAAGCAGAGGGGTGGGATTGGGATCAGAGGGAGTGGCAGGACCGAGGAGCCAAATCCACATTCAGGTGGCCCTGGGAGCTCCTTCCCGGCTCCCAAGCACGGCCTGCAAGGAATGGCGGGTGGGAAGAGGGATGATCCCGGTCAGGGCTGCACCGGGATGTGAATTAAGGGCAGGATTTGTCCCGGGTACAGCTTTTTTCCCTCCCTTCCTTTCTTTGCTCCGGTCTGGAAGTGGGATTGGAAATAGCCCCAGATTTTCCCCGCCTGGAGGTGGCTGATAGGGAAAGAAATGAAACAACAAAATCAGGGAATCATGGAATGATTTGGGTTGGATGGGACCTTCCAGACCTTTCCATGGGCAGGGACAACTTCCACTCGGCTCCAATTCCCGTCCAACCTGGCCTTGGACACTTCCAGGGATGGGGCAGCCACAGCTTCCCCGGGAATTCCATTCCAGGGCCTCACCACCCTCATAGCCAAGAATTCCTTCCCAATATCCCATCCAACCCTGCCCTCTGGCAGTGGGAAGCCATTCCCTGTGTCCTGTCCCTCCATTCCTTGTCCAAGTCCCTCTCCAGCTCTCCTGGAGCCCCTTTAGGCACTGGAAGAGGCTCTGAGGTCTCCCAAAACAGGGAAGAGGAAAACGGAATTTGGGAGCTGGGCCTTCCCTGCTGTTCCTGGGAGCCCTGCATGGACAGAGAGCTCACAGTGCAACCGAGGAGGACTTTCCATGGAAAAAAACAGATGGATCCAGCTCTCCCAGGCTCTCCAAGCCCCACACCGGGCTCTTTAATCCCTTCTTTCCAGCCAAAGCTGTTCCTAATCCTCTTTGGCTCCCAGGGAGCTCAGCAGGAGTATGGCAGCCTCTTTCCCTGGATATAGAGTGGGATAAGGAACAACACAGAAGATTCCAGGGAGTTTTGTAACCCCGAACAGAGGATCCCAAAGCCTGGTGAGCCCAGGGATCCGGAGGGTTGGGAATTGGCAGCTCCCTGAGGGATTCAACTGCAGCCTAAGGAGTTTATTCCCAGTCGGTCACGGAAGCAAAAGATTCGTTATTCCCAAAAGGGGGTCAGGAAAAGGCATGGAATGGGCACCTGAGATCCCAACAGCAGGCAAAAAATTCCCAAATTAAGCATCTCCTGCAGCTTTCTGCTCTGGAAATTTTAGGGGAAAGGCTTGGAACCCCATGGAATTCCACCTCCATCCCCATCCTCTCCCGTTCGGATCTTTCAGCCCTTCCAGCTCCACAGTATTCCCACCCTCTCCCATCTCCTTGCTCAACTCCCATGGGATTTGGGGCAGCCACTGGATCCATAAGGAAGATCCACAACCCAGAGCATTCCAAAAACTTCAGGCGTTGCATCCACCGACCTCCCTCCAACTATTTTTTTTGGGAACTCCACCCCAAACACCAGAAAAAACAGGGAATCAGCAGCTGGCTGAGCGGGAAGCTCCCCCGGAGCCGGATACTCACCGGGACAGTCGCAGAGGGCGACGGCGGCGAAATAATGGGAAAGGGCTCGGAAATGCTCCGACTTGACGTGGACCATGGTGGTCCAGGAGAAGGGAACGTAATCCTTGACGTGAGGCTGGGTCATGGCCTGGTGCACCTGGGAATAGGCATCTTCCACCTGGGAACAGGGAACGGATACGGGATGGGATGCGGGATGTCGCTCCGGAGATGGTGACGGCGGGGTTGTGCTTACCCGGAATCCGACCGAATCCGTGGATTCCCAGCAATCCTCACCTTTGCTGCCTCCTGAGCGAGCTGCAGGCGGGCCAGGAATTCGTTCTGGGAACGGAGCAAGGAAATTTTCTCGAAGACGCATTCCTGGACCTGGGCCACCATCAGCCTCACCAGCATGGTCAGCGACGCCGCGCTCATGTCCAGGCTGGGAGCGTTGGAAAAGTTTTCCTTCAAGTAGTTAAAAGCACCTGGATGAAGGAAAAACCTCCTAGGAGTCAGCAGGTTTGGGAAGAGGAGGAGACTTTGGAATCACGCGGGTTTCCCTCGAGGATATCGCGGTGGGTGAGAAGATTTGGGATCCAACGCTTGCTGTGGAAACTTTCTCCGAAGAACTGCGTGATCCCAATTCCACAGGGGGATGGATCAGTGCCTCTCCCTAATTAGGACACCCCTTTGGAAAGTGGGAACCCTTTGGATCACCCCAACTCCTCTTCCCAACCCCACCGACCAACACGGTTGGCGATCCCTCGGAGACGCCTCCTCCCGCGACCGCAGGGGATGATTCCCACCCTCGGGAAAAGCCACCCGGGAAGATGAGAACGAGGACGGGGAATCCACGCACCGGCCGCCCTCTGGAAGGCGTCGATGGCGCGGGAAAGGCCGGAAGGGCCGGCGCGGTCCTGGCGCGCTCCGAGCTGCGTGTGCAGCGCGGCCACGTTGAACAGGACGCTGCCCTTCTCGAACGCCAGCGCCCTCTGCTGCGACGGGACCCCCGTCAGGGAATCGTACCTGGAAAAGGGAAGAGCTGAGACATTCCCAGAGTGGGCCCGGGTGGGGTTCCCGAAGAGGTTGTGAGCACGGAATGGGATGGACTCCAAGGTCCTTTGCGATCTAAAGAGCTCCGTGATCCCGATGGATGCGGGAGGAGCGTGGAGGGGTTGCAGGGAATCATGGCTCATCCACGACGGGAATTATGGGTGGTTCCCATGATTCCCAGCGTGGCTCATCCACGATGGGAATCACGGGTGATTCCCATGATTCCCAGCATGGCTCATCCACAATGGGAATTACAGGTGGTTCTCATGATTCCCAGCACGGCTCATCCACGATGGGAATCACGCATGATTCCCATGATTCCCAGTGTGGCTCATCCACAATGGGAATCACGGGTGATTCCCATGATCCCTATGGATGCAGGAGGAGCTTGGAGGGTTTGCAGGGCAGAGACTGGAGGCTTTGCAGTGCTTGCAGGTACCATGGGAATCATGGATGATTCCCGTGATCCCAATGGATGCAGGAGGAGCCTGGAGGCTTTCCCAGCGCTCACAGCCACCGCTCCCAGCATGGACGATTCCCATGATTCCCATGGATGCAGGAGGAGCCTGGAGGCTTTCCCAGCGCTCACAGCCACCGTTCCCATCACGGCTCATCCCATAGGATTCGTGTTTTCCCTCCCTTCCCCACATCAACCCACCCAAGGCAACGGCCAACCCAGATCCCGGCGTCCACCGCGGCGATCCCATTGTGGAATTCCCGATCCCGCCTCCCTCCCCGGGCGGGATGGGGGAATCTGCACCCACCAATGGAAGAAGACGCCGAGGGTTCCGGAGGGAGGGAAGAAGCGGCAATCCAGGAAGTGGAGTTGGTTGTAATATTCCATGAGGAGCTCCAGCCCGGCCTCGTTGCGGCTCGGGGTGCGCATGGCCTGCGGGAATGCCACGGGAAACAGGGATAGGGAAAAACGTGGGAGATCTCTGGGACAGCCTGAGAGCCCTCAAAGACCCAGAGAGTTGGGAATGTCCAGCCTGGAGAAGGGAAGATTCCAGGGAGGGCTCAGAGCCGCTTCCAGGGCCTAAAGGAGCTCCAGGAGAGCTGGAGAGGGATTTGGGATAAGGAATGGGACAAAGGGAATGGCTTTAAACTGGAAAAGGGTAAGATTAGATGGGATATTGGGAAGGAATTCTTCCCTGGGAGGGTGGTGAGGCCTTGGAACGGAATTCCTGGAGAAGCTGTGGCTGCCCCATCCCTGGAAGTGTCCAAGGCCAGCTTGGATGGGGCTTGGAGCACCCTGGGATAGTGGGAGGTGTCCCTGCCCATGGAAGTGGGATGGAATTCCATGATTTTGAAGAGCTTTTCCAACCCAAGCCATTCCATGATTTTAAGCTCCATGAGGTGCTGGGACACTCCCATTTGGAAGCAGCAGCCTGGGAATTGTGCTGCTCACCTAAACCATTCCTATTTTTCTTAGGAGAAACCCATGGAAATTCTGATTTTACAAATCCTAGGGAATAAACAGGATTTTTTTTTTTCCCCCTTCCTTTCCCAGATTCCTTGAAATTTCCTCTTCTCCAAGCAGTACCTGGAGAGAGCCTGCAATAAACCAAGGCTGAGGCGGGAATTCTGCACCATGAAATCCATGGATAAACATGGAATTCAGAGAGAGAACGAAGGGATCTCTCAGAACAAAACGTGGCATTTCCAAGGAACGATCCCGGACGAGCCAAACTTTGGGATCCGAGGGACACCGACCTGTCTCAGCTCCATGAATTCCTTGATTTCCTTCTCAAACAGGACACCCTCCTCTCCATAGTGCTCGCTGATGAAATCCTGGATGGGAAAAACAGGAGAAAATCCCGATTTTTATCATTTAAAGGTTGACTTTGGCCAATTCCACTCAAGGAATTCTGCCCACAAGGAAAACTCCACCAGGGAATCATCTCCAGACCCTCCTTTCCCATTTTCCCAACGTTTTAACTCCAGTTCCTCTCCATGGATTTATTTTTTTGGCAGCTCTTCCAAACTGGGAAAATGATTTCCAGCAACGAAAATTCCAACGCTCACCTTGAGTGGCACCAGCAAATCCAACTCCTTGGTTTCCTTGAGTCCCAAAGGAATCATGGGAACGCTGATGGATTCACTGGAAGAAGAGAAGAACCCGGTTGGTGGCGGGATTAAAAATCTTGGATGGATCCTGAGGGTTGTGGATGAAAAGGAAGCGGCTCCTTGGGTTGGGATTGGGCTGCTCCTGGTAAAAAACTCCCCGTGGAAAAACGCTCTTCCCAAAAGATATTTGGGAATGGCAGCTCTAAAAGAGAGGGGCAAAAAAAAACCCCGGAATCATCACTTGGATTTCTCCAGCTCCTTCATTCCAGAGGAATCCTGGATGTTGGATGGGCCGGGCAGGATCAAGCCCTGATCCATACAACAGCTCTGGCTCGTTATTCCCAAAAATCGCTGGTAATTCCTTAATTAATCATTCATTTATCAGGAAAACAGGCAAAGGAAGTTGGAAAAACCAGGAAGGCAGAGCAGGGAATGTGCAGCCACGTTTTCCTTGGAACAAACAGCTCCAAGGGCTGTAATTAGTGGGGAAAATCCATTACTGCTCATTCCCTAACGAGATTTCCAGCGGAATCCAAGGCCTGGAATAAACAAAGGGGTTTTTGTCGGGCCTGGCAGGGGTTTGGGATCGCTGCTGCTGCTCCGATCCCTTTGTAAACCAGGGAAAAAAAAGCGGTGGATTGGGAAAGCTGAGCATCCCTGACAGGGAATGTGCTGGGAAAAGCGTGTGGATGGACATGGAATTGTGGAATTATGGAATGGTTTGGGTTGGAAAAGATCTTAAAGAATGGAATTCCAAGCCCTGCCACGGGCAGGGACAGCTCCCACTATCCCAGTTTGCTCCAAGCCTCATCCAACCTGGCCTTGGACACTTCCAGGGATGGAGCAGCCACAGCTGGGAATTCCATTCCAGGGCCTCATGCTGCTCCTAGCGAAGAATTCCTTCCCAAAATCCCATCTATCCCTGCCCTCTGGCAGTGGGAAGCCATTCCCTGTGTCCTGCCATTCCATCCCTTATCCCAAACCCCTCTCCAGCTCTCCTGGAGCCCCTTTAGGCCCTGGAAGTGGCTCTGAGGTCTCCCTGGAATCTTCTCCCAAAATCTCATGGTTGGTGGGATCCTCAGGAAAAGGGAACAATGATTCCTTCTCCCCCATTCCTGCTGCTTTGGGAATCCACAGGATTCTCCATCCATCCCCAAACATCCCAGTATCCTCTAGGAAAAGCTGATTTTTCCCTCCTCGCCCCTCTACAAGGAAAACACCGCCATTCCCAGGAATGAGGATGAGTCAACCACTCCCAGGAATTCCCATCCCCCACCTCGTGCTCCCTCGACGATGGAAAACTTCAGCTTGGAACGACCTCTCCGCCTCATCCCATCCCAACCCTGCGGGACGGACAAATCCAGCAGGGGAAAAACCCCCCCAAAACCAGCGGGAAAAACGCAATTCCCAAGGGATCGGGCCGGCTCTTCCCATTCCCACCTGTGGTTCTGGTACACATCCACGCTGCTGTTCAGCTCTTCCAGCTCTTCCTTGAGGAGTTGGAGGTTGGAATTGACGTAGCTCAGCTCCAGAGCCACCGTTTCCTTCACCTTGTGGTTGCTCGTGGCTCTGTGAAGGGAAAAAAGAAAAAAAACGGGAGCAAAATTCCCGCTTTTTAGCCACGGATTGATTTAGCAGCTCCAAGTTATGGTGAACTTTTCCTATCCCAGGTTGATCCAAGCCTTGTCCAACCTGGCCTTGGATGTTTTCAGGGATGGGGAAGCCGCAGTTTCTCTGGGAATTCTGTTCCAGTCCATCCCCAGCCTCCCAGGGAAGGATTTCTTCCCAATATTCCATCTAATCCTACCCTATTCCAGTTTAAAGCCATTCCCTCTTTTCCTGTCGCTCCATGCCTTGTCCCAAGTTCCTCTCCGGCTTTCCCGGAGTTCCTTTAGGCGCTGGAAGGGGCTCCAAGCCCTCCCTGGAGTCTCCTCCAGGCTGGACATTCCCATCTCTCCCAGCCTTTCAGGATCAGGGAAGTCACAACATCCAGGGAGAGGCCGAGACCAGGCACAACTCATTCCAGGGCTGCATCCCACAATTCCCGCTCCAGATCCAATTTCCCCTTGCCCATTCCCACTCCCAATTCCAAGTGCAGCTCCAGCTCCGGCTCTGAGCACTCCAGGTGCTCCCCTATCCCAAATAAAAATGGGATTTGAGGAGAAAAACTTCCTTTTTCTTTTCTCCTGGAAAAAAAGGGCCTTGCCGAGCTCTTCCCTCCCTCCCTTCCCTGCTCCCGGCAGGAGCTGGAAACACCAGGATGGATTTCAGCTGCCCGTTCCCAGCTCCCAGGCTGATTATTCCCTGCTTATCTGCTCCAAAGGAAAACAGGGAGAGATAACCCGGAGCCGAGAGGGGCTCCGGATCCCGAACCACGCCGGGATCCAGGGAAAACACCACGGGCAGGAGCTCTGCTTTTCCAGAGCCTTTGACGTGGAATTTTATGGATTGAATCGTCCTGGAGTCTTGCCCTGAGCTGGCTCAGGGCAGGAGAAGGAGCTCCAGGGTTTTCCTTGGAAAAATCTGGGGGTTTGGTGTCTCCTCCTGCTTTCCCTGTGCCGGGATTTCCCAAGAGGGACGAATTTTTTTTATTCCAAACAAATCCAAACCACTGAGCACATCCAAAGATCCCCGTGGCTGCTTCCATTGAAACATCCTCCAGCATTCCCGCGATTCCCCGGGAACCATCAACCCCTTCTTCCCACACAAACCAGGTTTTAATCCCAATAAATCAGGTTTTAATTCCTATTTTTCCTCCCCACATCCCAACACCTCCGGGACACGGACGCGTCACCGCCGTTGGGACAATCCGCATCCCACACGGATTCAAGGGAATTTCCCCTCCTTGTTTCCAACTGCCAACAATTCCTTTGGCTCTCAGCAGTTCCGTGATCCTTTTCCAGGTGTCTTAGCACCGTTTCCAGGAGGATCCGCTCCAGGATTTTGCCAGGAATTCTGGCACCAGGTAAAGGTTTTCCTGGGAAGCGCAGCAAACGGTCCTGGAATGGTTTGGGTTGGAAAGGAGCTCAAAAATCATGGAATTCCAACCCCCTTCCATGGACAGGGACTCCTTCCACTATCCCAGGGTGCTCCAAGCCCCGTCCAACCTGGCCTTGGACACTTCCAGGGATGGGGAAGCCACAGCTTCTCCGGGAATTCCATTCCAGGGCCTCCCCAATTCCTTCCCAATATCCCTTTTCCAGTTGGAAGCCATTCCCTTTGTCCTGTCCCTCCATTCCTTATCCCAAGTCCCTCTCCAGCTCTCCTGGAACCCCTTTAGGCACTGGAAGTGGCTCCGAGGTCTCCCTGGATCCTTCCCTTCTCCAGGCTGGACATTCCCAGCTTTCCCAGCCTGGCTCCAGAGCAGAGGAGCTCCAACCCTTGGAACCGCTCCAGGTTGGACAATCCATGTTTTTCCCACCTCCAGCACTGCGTTAAAAATCCCAAAGGAAGTTTCTCCAGCCGACACGATTTTTAAGGAATAACCTTTAGACTTCCAACATAACCCACCCCCCTTCTCCTCAACTTTTCATTCCAGCCTTATTATTTTTCCTGCCTCTCCAGATTTTCCAAATTCCATAAGCTCGGAGTGCCGGAACGCCCAGAAATCCACGTTTATTTTGTGGGAAGGAGGGAGGAAAAGTGGCCGCTCCGAAGGCCATCCCAAAGCGCTGAGCCAGCAAAAAAGCTCCATCCGTGCCTTTCCCTGATAATGAAAGGGAGTTTTCCATCCCGTGTTTTTCCTCGCTCCCCCTCTTCCCGTTCCCGCTGTTTGCGCCGACGTTGGAATTGTGCTGAGCCAGCACATTTTCCCGGTTTTTTTTTTTTTTAATGAAACACAGGGAGAGGCACAAGTTGGGATTTTAGGGCTTTTTTTTTGTTTTTCCTTAATTAAATCAAGCCCGGAGGCGTGGATGGAGCGGTGGGATTGCAATCGGATCTCCCGGGAAAACGGCATTTTTTTGGGATGGATCAAAAATTCCCTTTTTCCAGGTGCACCAGGAATTGTGTTAAATCATTCCGGGTCAGGAGTGGAAAGTTGATGTTATTTTATTTGGGATAAAACCCAAATAAAACTGGCAAAATATCCCCTAAAAAATGAATTTTAAGGCAGATTTATGGAATTTTTTGATATTAAAAACCTGCCCAACCTGGAATGTGCTCCAAGATTTTAAAGAGAAACGGAATAAACACAGGAGTTGTTCCAAAAAGTCACCTTTGGGATAAAAGGCTCCCGGATGTGGCACTTGGGGACAAGTGGTGGCCTTGGAAGTGCTGGGGGGGAAAGGTTGGACTCGATCCTAAAGGAATTTTCTGATCTATTTTAGGATCCTAAAGCTGGATTTTAGGGAACGGGTTGGGGTGGAAGGGATCTTCAGGAATATCCAGTCCCAACCTTTGCCATGGGCAGGGATAACTCCTAGGGATGGGGCAGCCACAGCTTCCCTGGGAATTCCAGCCCAGGGCCTCCCCACCCTCCCAGGGAAGAATTCCATCCCAATATCCCATCTATCCCTGCCTTCTGGCAGCGGGAAGCCATTCCCTGTGTCCTGTCCCTCCATCCCTTATCCCAAACCCCTCTCCAGCTCTCCTGGAGCCCCTTTAGGCTCTGGAAGGGGCTCTGAGCTCTCCCTGGAGCTTTCCCTTCTCCAGGTGAACATTCCCAGCTCTCCCAGCCTGGCTCCGGAGCAGAGGGGCTCCAACCCTTGGAACAACCGGACTCACTCCAACACTTCCATATCCATTGGATCCACCTGGATTTTCAGGCCGGAGCTCTGCATTCCAAGCCCGACCTCGGTCCAACCTCCATTCCCATTATTCCACCTGCTCACATCCCACTTTTTAACAAATCTTCCAGGACTTTTTAACGAATCTTCCCGGACTTTCAAATCCCATTTTAAATTTCCAACGGAACTTCCATTGCCCTGAGTGGAATTTCCTTGGATAAATCCCTCAAAACCAACAGAACACCCAACAAATCCCGGTGAGCCTTGGATATTGAGCCTCTATTCCCATCTCCAACGGAATTCCAGGGCCGGGGGACGCTCGGGGGGATCCAAACTCACCGGAAAAGGTTCTCGGCTCCCGCCCTCATCCTCATTTCCTTGTTGATCTGTTGGTTGATCCGGGCCCGCCGGTGCTGGAGTTTGCTCCGTTGGGTTTGGGCAAAGGGATCGCAGCCCTGCTGGGAGACAAGGACACGGATTCATCCCCAAAGGCACAGCTCGGCATTCCAGGAATTCCGGGAACGGGGTGTTTGCGCATCCCGGAGTTATGGGATGGGTCGGAAGGGAGGTGGAAGGTTGTGGAATTCCGGCCCCTGCTGTGGGAAGGGACTCCATCCACTGTCCCTCATCCAGCCTGGCCTTGGACGCTTCCAGGGATGGGGCAGCCACAGCTTCTCTGGGAATTTATTCCAGCCCCTCACAGCCAAGAATTCCTTCCCAATATCCCATCTCATCTCAGCCTATTCCAGTTTAAAGCCATTCCCTCTTTTCCTGTCCCTCCATCCCTTATCCCAAGTTCCTCTCCAGCTCTCCTGGAGCCCCTTTAGGCACTGGAAGGGGCTCCAAGGTTTCCCTGGATTCTTCCCTTCTCCAGGTGAACATTCCCAGCTCTCCCAGCCTGGCTCCAGAGCAGAGGGGCTCCAGCCCTTGGAGCAGCTCCGTGGCCTCCTCTGGAATTGCTCCAACATTTCCATATCCTTCTGCTGTCAGACCCCAGGGCTGGATGCAGAATTCCAGGTTGGATCTCACCTGAGCGGGACAGAATTCCTCCTTTCCCATTGCCCACGCTGTGGGATGAGCCCAGGACACCGGGAATTCCTAGGACGAGCCCAGGACACCGGGAATTCCTGGGATGTGAGCACACACGGATAGGGAATGTTGAGTTTCTCACCCCCCCCCAGACCTTCCGCTTGGAACAACTCTCATTCCCTGACCCCGCGTGTTTCCAACAGGAATTTCTTTCCCTGAGTTATTCCCGAACGTGGCCACGAATGGGAATTCCACATCCCCTTCCCAGGGATGCGTCATCCGCACACGGGACAAGATCCAGGGGCTCGGAGCCGAGCTCAGGATAACCCCAAAGCTCAGGAGCAGCTCCGATCCCGCGGTTATCTCCGGGATACGGAGCACAGGGAGTCAGGAGTTCATGGAATGAAGGAATGAGTCACTCAAAGCATTAAATTAATTCCATCTTTTCCGTGGCTCCGGAATTGGAGCAGACAGGGAAACTCCTTTCATTCCCAAGTTCAGGAAATAGCAAGGAGCAAATTCCCCCTCTGTCCCCCAGGGGTTTTGATGGGATGCTCCAGGGGTTGCCATGAGGAGAATTCCCGAATCCAGGGCCACGAAGGCTCTGCCCGAGCAGGGATCATTCCCACCGTGCCAGGGGAGATGGAGGTGGATGGAATGAGCCTCAAAATTCCCTGGATAAAAAAAAATCCAATCCTGGGAAGTCGAAGAGGATGAAAGTGTGGGAAAGATCCCTCTGGGAATCATGGAATGGTTTGGGTTGGAAGGGATCTTAAGGATCATCCCATTCCAAGCCCTGTCCCAGGCACAGGTTCCCAGAGAATTTGTGGATGCCTCATCCATGGAAGTGTCCGAGGATGGGGCTTGGAACAACTTGGGATAGTGGGAGGTGTCCGGGATAAACGTCGGGATTTCCACTAATCCAGGAATTGGATGAAAGGAATGAGCTGGAAGCAGGAGATCCCAAGGATTCCAGAAAAGCTGTTCAGTGGGATCAGAGGGAATTTCCCCAATTTCCCCAGGGAAGTTTGATCCGGAATTGTCGCTCCTGGATTTGTCCTGAGGGGAACCCACCCATCCCTAGGGAAAAATAAATCTAGGAATCAGAGAGAAAAGGATATCCAAAGGAGAAAGTTCCAGGCTCCCTCTCTGCTTCCAGAGCCACAGAAATCCATGGAAAGCTCAACAGGTGGGAAATCTCCTCTCCCTCCGGCTTTTCCTGCAGGAGATTCCAGCACTTTGGAGTCGTCTCCATTTTTGGGAAAGGTTTCTTTGGAAGCAGCCAGAGGATTTGAAGGGAATTTTTGAGGGGAAAAAGGAGCAAAGATTCCCTGGATACGCAGGGAAGAGGCCTGGGAATTGCAGGTGGGATGAGGGAAAAGGCGCAAGGAGAAGGGAAGATCCTTGTCCAGAGAAAACACTGGGAATGAAGGAAGGAAAAATGTGGGATGTGGAGTGAGAGGGAAAGAGGCTGGGATGGCTCCATAGGATATTCCTGAGGTTGTAGCCTGAGGAAGAACCAAGCAGGAGCTCCTGGAGTATCCTGGAAATGCTGGAATTCCATAAATATCAGAGGAAAAAGGAAATTCGGCTCCAAAAAAAGTCAAAATAGGGATAAGGAAAAACGGGAAAATCAAGGGGAGAACATTCCAGCCTCCAACAGCTCGTGCTCCAAGGATCCCAAAGCTTTTCCCGTCCCGAGTTCCAGCTGAAAATGAAAAACTCCGGAAGGAGTTTCCAGGGATTTAACCATGAGTTACATAAGGGAAAAAACCACCAAAATCCCGCCCAAATCCAAAGGGATTTTCCTCCCTTTATCCTTCTTTGCTCAAGTTCCGGAGCTCACCCCGGGAAGGTCAAGGGAAAAGAGGGAATTCTTTCATCCCGGCTTTGGGGTGCACCTGGGGACAGCTGGAAAAGGGAATTTGGGATTTTAAGGAGCGGCTCTGGAGAAAATGTAACTTTTCTTTCCCGGTTTAAAGGTTTGAAAGAAAAAAAAATCCATGGAATTCTTCCCTAAATTGTGTAGGAGCCAGGGAATGGCAGAGCTCACGTGGGCACGGAGGGGGACGGATCAGAAATCCATGGAAATGAGGGAGGTGTGGAAGTTTCTCACCCGTGCCAAAGCAGGATTAGGGGCAGGAATTGGACTCTGGGATCCTGAGGAGCCCATCCCGATTCGTATCCCGGGATTTTATTGGAATAAGGATGTTTATGGCTGGAAAAATCGGCCAAGCCTTGGCAAAAATCCTCATCCAGGCTTTCCATGTGAGGAAAAATATTCCTAAAGATCCTTTCCAGAGGGAATCCAGACCAACAGCTCCACTCTGAGGGCCATTGAGGATTCCAAACTTATCCCAGCAGGGAACACTTGGAATGACTCCGGAATGTTGTTCCCTCTCCGACGCCTCTCCCAGCTCCAAAGGGCCCACGTGGGGTGTTCCATAGGGCAATTCCTTGGGATTGGTCCTTCGGGAATGTTTGCTCAGGGTGGACTTTGCACTTCCCATCCCCAGGAGACGACGGCCACACCCCGGGAATATCTGGGACCCACCCAAATCCCGGTTTTCCAGCACCGGGGATGAGGCCAGCAAATCCAAAGGGCAATTCCATGCCAAAGGGATGGATTCCTGCTCCTTTGCGCCGGAAGCACCACAGGGAAAGGAACATGAAGGGGTTTAAGGGATCCGAGGACAACCGGGAAAAGGGAAAACAGGATCCTTATAAACAAGGGAGAAATCGGGATGCAGATCCAGGTGCTGTTGGATCCCTGTCCAGAGGAACAGGCTCAGGAATGTGCTGGGAAAAGCCGGGCGTGGATCTTCCCAGAGGAACAAGGAAGGGTTCGGTGGCTGGGACTGTGGGAAAAGCTCCCGGAAATATTCCTGGAAATACCGGGAGAGCTCGGCTGGATCCCAGGAGCTGTTCCAGGAGTCCAAGCACATCCCAAACTGGATCCTCTCCAAGACCGGTTCCGGCCACAAAGGAATCTCCACCGGGATTCCTCCCAATTCGGGAATCCGGGGAATGTCCGGGGAGAAAGGGAGGAAGTTGAATTTGCACGGAGACTCCGGACATTCCTCACGTGGGATGTGGGAAGAGGAGTCACCTCCCGGTGCTGAGCTCAGCTCCAGGGAGAAACCTTCCCGTTCCCAAGGACCGGGAATAAAGGGGAGCGGGATTCCAGCCCGCCTGGATCGCTGCCGTGGGCATGGAAAAACACACGGAGACCCCTCGTGCCAGGGAAAGGAACACAGGAGGGATCACCATGGAATGGTTCGGGTGGGAAGGGAGCTTAAAAATCATGGAATTCCACCCCCTTGCCATGGGCAGCTCCCGCTATCCCAGGGTGCTCCAAACCCCATCCAACCTGGCCTTGGACACTTCCAGGGATGGGGCAGCCACAGCTTGTCTGGGAATTCTATTCCAGCCCTTCACCAGGAAGAATTCCTTCCCAAAATTCCATCTATTCCAGTTTAAAGCCATTCCCTGTGTCCTGTCCCTCCATTCCTTATCCCAAGTCCCTCTCCAGCTCTCCTGGAACCCCTTTAGGCACTGGAAGGGGCTCCGAGGTCTCCCTGGATCCTTCCCTTCTCCAGGCTGAACATTCCCAGCTCTCCCAGCCTGGCTCCAGCCCTCGGAGCATCTCCGTGGCCTCCTCTGGAATTGCTCCAGCAGCTCCACATTTTCCTACTGTTTGATCCCAGAGCTGATCCACGATCCCAATCCTGATCCGTGGCTACAACCTCAACCCCAAAAACACCTCCAACATCCCCCACTCCAAAAAAAAAATCCGGGATTTATTTCCATCCCCTTTCAGCAGCATTTCCCAACAGTTTTCCCTCAAAACAGGAAAATTCCAAGCGCACAGACGATCCAGCAGGTGGGAAAGTGGCCAAGTGATCCCGCTTATCCACATTATCCCACGGGATAGAGCGAAACAAAAGCCAGGGAATCTCCACACGCACAAACAGGCTTGGAAATGCTTTTTTTTTCCAGGATTATCCCGAATTTCCTTCCTTTTCCAGCCAAAAAGCCTTTCAGAAATGATGAGCCAACAAGCGCTTTGTACTCCCTGAAAATCCATTCCCGTCGGAAATTCCCTATCGTGGAATTCATCCGAGGCTCCGAGCTGGTTTTCTGCGGGAGACAGGAGCAGCTTTTCTTGGGAATACGGACACATCCCAGAGCTTTCCAGCGAACGAGGGGGGGATTAAGGTTTTCCATTTCCCAAAGTGCCCTCGCCGGCGGTTCCGGGATTGAGCCGGAGGAAGGGAAAATAAAACCGGGAATGGGAATAAAAATAGGGAAAGGGGGTTTGGAACAGCACCAAGCGCAGGGAAAAATTGAATTTGAGGAGAGAACTGATGAAAATTTCACTTCTAAGACAGAAAAAAGGCAAAAAAAAGGATTAAAAATCACTTTTCCAGCAGCATTCCGGAGCCAAGGCAAGGGAGGAAACGAGGATCCGCAGGATCCACGCTCCCGATGTTGTCAGGGAGACGGAAACGGCAGGAAAAGGCCGGATTGATCCTTGGGGCTGATCGGGCCTCGCGCCGCTTGAATTCCAAAATAATCCCGTTATGGCAGAGGTTGCTCATCCCCCCCCGCCACTTCCCGATCCGGAGCTTTGCCGTATTTTCCGTGTTATTCCCGGTGCTCTGGATCCGAAGGGGGGTGAAGCCAACGGAATAAACCGAGGGAAAAAAATCCCAAAATCCCCTCGTGCGAATCTTCCCTTCCAAGGCAAGGCCTGACCCACGTTAAGGTTGTGACCCCTCGCCGGGCTCCGGCGGATCCAGCTTGGAGGGATCCTTGGGAATTTTTTCCAGGGGAAAAAAAAAATCCCTTCTAAAGCGTGGCTGAGTTTGGATTTTTTGGGGTTTTTTTTTGCTCTGAAGTTTTGGAATTGCAGGAAGAGCTGAGAGTAGGGAGAGAACTCCGTGCTGGTTCATCCCGTGGGATCTCAGGGAGCAAAATTAATGGGAAAACGCTTAAATAGATCCCCAAAAAATGAGTGTTTTCCATGTTTTTCCTGCTCCCTAAAACCTCTGCTATCCAAGGGATCGGGGGATGGTGGCAGCCCGGTGACAATTCCCATGGATCGCATCCCATTGATTCCTAATGAAGCAGCAATCAGCCCCATCCCTCCCGACTTTCCTTGTGGGAAAAACTCAGGAAGCACCACCGGGAGGGACTGGGAAAAAAGCCAAAATATCTGGGAATTCGGTTTGTGGATGGAGCCAGGGGAAAAGCCGGGATAAAGGAGCGGAGTTTTAGGGATGAGGAGGTGGGAGGGAGTTGTTTAGGGCCGTTTATGGGGCCGCAACTCCATTCCCACCCCCATTCCCGCCTGTGCCCCGTGATCCCCAGCGGGGTCGGATAACCGGGATACCCCCGCTGTCCGAATCCATGGGAATATCCCCATGGATGGCGCAGGGATCCGGAGCCCATTCCGTGGCCTCACCTTCCGTGTGCTGCCGCTTTTGGGGCCGTGCAGGAGGACGAGGCCCCTGTCCCTGTCCCGGTCCGGGTTGTTCTCCTCGGGGGGCATCATCTCCAAGGATTCCACATCCAAAGGCTGGGAATGGGGTGGGAGAGCTCCTGCTGGACCTCCCAGGGCGGTTTAGGGGATCGCTGATCCCTCCTTTAGTCCCACACCCCGGTCTAAGTGTGGGGTTGAACCCCCCCTAAGCCCTGCTCCGGCCCCACGCGCTGAACATCTGGGCAGATGTGACCCCACAGCCTGGGAACCCCCCCTGGAAGAGAAATCCCAGGTAAAGGAGGGGGCACAAATCCCACAAATCCCCTTTTTGGGAAGCTGAATTTGGGGGGGGTGTTAAACCCCACAAAGCCCTCCTTGCAGAGCGAGCCTAAATGGGGGGGGGGTGTGTTTAAAACCCTACAAACTCCCCTTGCAAAGTAATTCTAAACAGGGGGGTGTTTAAAACCCTACAAACTTCCCCTACAAAGTTACTCTAAATAGGGCGGTGTTTAAAACCCTAAAAACTCCCCCTACAAAGTTACTCTAAATAGCGGAGGGACTTAAAACCCCTACAAACTCCTCGCACAAAGTTACTCTAAATAGGGGGGTGTTTAAAATCCTACAAACTCGCCTTACAAAGTTACTCTAAATGGGACGGGAGAGGTTGTTCAAACCCCTAAACCCACCTTGCGGAGCCTCCCAGGTGGGCAGAGGGGCTAAACCCCAACCCCCCCCTTGTAGGGCCACCCCAGATAGGGAGAACCCCCCCGAACCCCCTTTGTAGAGCTCCCC